>JBAMBS010000516.1:0-410000 GCA_037044455.1 Zygothrica quintamaculata
GCGTCAAGGGGGAAAAAGAACTTCAGACCTAATGTAATTTATTATGCTACACACTCACACATACATATACACCCACATAAACACACACATATATATACACAGGAGAAAACAAAAGCAAAGTCCTAGTCCGAGTGTATTCCACCAACCGCTTTGGGTCTACATTTCTACTACATTTTTATAAGTGACGTTAATATATCAAGTTTCATACTTAATATTCATATCCTTTTAACAGGACTCACTCACTTAAGTACTAACAACTCTTTAGTACTTTACTAAGCAATCATATATCAAACTCTATCCTTTTGAGCTTGTCTGTGTAGACTGCTTTAGCTCCCCAAAGACTTGTCTGTTGAACACGAAAGGGAAATTATACTTCAATTCACTTAGAGTTCAATAAACTTTTGTTTTATTTAAAAATAAAACACAGATAACCATTTGGTATCCATTTAAATCTTAAATTAATTTGTTGCCTCTTAACAATTTAAGTGGTAAACGGTTTCCGGAACGTGGTTTCAACTCAAAGCCACACATAATGGTAGATCCAATTAGGCTAAGGCTGTTGATTATGAATAAATTGCAGCAATAAAAGACTCGAAAAGAGAAAATGCCGAGCAATTTAAAACTCATCAATTTAGTTGAAAAGCTCAGCTCTAAAAACAATTGAGCTGTAAATGTTTGTTTACTTACAAACGACAAAGGACAAATATACAAAACAACAAACTGAAAAAAATCGAGAAACATTTTATAGAAAACAAAAAATAGCTCTGAAGCCACAAAAGAAATTATAGCCAAAGCCTCAATTTCCGGTCGATTGTTTGACCCGTCATTTTGTAAGCCAAAAACGTAAAAAAACTTTTCATAATTGAAATAAAAAGGAAGTAAAAAAAAACAACAAACAACACAGCAAACAACTGGCCCTTTCTGTATACGCATGGGAAAAGCTGCAATATTAATCCGTACATAGCAAATCAAAGTATCAATGAAAACTCATTTGCAGCAAAAAAAAACAACATATTTTTATATATAAATATATATATATATATATGTATGTATAAATAAATATAATATGCTGTATACCCAGCGGACTCGTAGAGCAAAATTTAATCAAGCTTTGGCCAGGCACAGAAATAATTTTCGCCAAATTCGTTTACGCATTTTCATTCCCATAGACGATGACGACGACGACGACTAGCCTTCAGATCCGTCCTTTACCATTCATACCATTCCCCCCTCACAGCATTGCCCGGGTAATGGGCATGCAAAACGTTTTTTAATCCTAGGACCCGAAGCTTTGAAAAAGTTGTTCATTGAACGCGTTGGCCAATTTAAAGCGTTGGCCAAGTTAAAAGAAAGCAAAATAAAAAAAAATGTAAATAAAATGAATAAAACTTTAGCTGAAGGTTGAAAGCTGTCAGCGCCTTTGGACCAAACCAAGTGACAAATGGACATGCCGAGTGAAAGGGGAAGTGTAAATGTATTAATATAAATACTATACACATCTATATATATATAGATATATATTCATACAACTTCATTAATAGCTGCTGCCTTTAAAAGGAAATCTTGACAGCAACGAAGCATTGATAAAAGGCTGTAAATGACAAGAAGGCAGCTATTCCTTTAGAAACTATGTAAATTAATTAATTTATTTATAGTTCGATAAAAACAGTAGAGTTTAGATTCTCAGAAAATAACTAATTTATCTATTACTATTGATTATGCTTTAGACTAACTTTTAGTATTAGTAAAACAATTGTTGTTCAATATAATTAAAAAAAATTATTAAAAATAAAATTCGGCCAATTAAATACTAAATAAAAAATGAAAAAATTAAATAAAATTATGCATTAATAAAACTTTAGTTAAAACAACAAAAAAATATAAAATAAAATAAAAACCAAAAACAATATACAATTAAATAATTAATAAATATTAATAAAAATATATTTATAATTAAATATAAATAAATAAAAACAAGTAAATTAAGTACAATAAGAAAGAAAATAAATATAAATATAAATAATAAATAAAGTACAATAATAAGTAATATATAATATAAAATTTTAAATAATTAAAAAAATATATTTATTAACCCTTGTTAAATATAAAAAAAATATACAAATAAATAAAATATAATATGAAATTATAAATAATTAAAAAAATATGTTTATTAACCCTTGTTAAATATAAAAAGAAAATATACAAATAAATAAAATAATATAAAATTAAAATAAAGATTAAAAATACATGTGTGAAAAACTTAACAAATAAAATAAAACATTAAATAAAATAAAAAAAATTTAAATTATATAATGTAACTATTAAATAATAAAATAAAACACATATTCTTAAATAAAAAAGAAAATATCTTTTTAAGGATTTACATAATAAGTTTGAATTCAATTAGTTATCAACAGCTGATAAAATGGAATTGAGTAAGCTCAATAAAATAGAAAAAGGATCAAATCAATATATTGTAAATAGAATTTCCATTCTCGACTTGAGCTTAAAGTGAAATAAATAGATTTTCTGTTTTCCCTTTGAAGCATTTTTTTTCCTTAAGGCTGTGTTGGCATTGTCTGTGGCACGTTTAAGTTTAACCTTTAGTCTCTGTGGAACTGGTCGTATTACTGGCATTAACTTAACTTGCTTTACTTTATATTTTACTTTATTCATATTTTCCTTATTTTGCTATTTTCATATTTTATCATACATTTTATTTGCTAGCAGCGCTGCTTTGCTTTCAATAACTGTGAATAAAATGAATAGATGACCCCAAAGAACCTTCCCGCTGGCTATGCATAGAAGCAGCTACTACAGTCTTTTGTGTATTCTTCGGGTTTATTAAAATACATACATATATATATTTGAGTTTTTCCTCTACTTAGCTGGGAAATTTAACAAAGTTTTAACTCGAGGCCAAAGCCGCTAGCCAAATGTCAGCAGAAAGTGGACAGCTTGCAGTTTTGTGGCAGAAGTCGAGGTGAAATGTACAAAATATTCTTGAATTTGAATATGAACACCAGGCGGGGGGCATGGCTGTGTGAGACAGAAAAAAGCTGCAAGAGCTTTTCATTTTGTTTGGTTACGTTTTGGGATCGTCTTTCTTTTTTTGCGGGTTCCAGCTAGTATTTTTTTTTCTTGGTTTTTCTTCTCTTCTTATTCCTATTTCTCTCCTTTTGTTTTTTTCCAAAGTCTCTCATATTGCGCATTTGCATGTATCTGTATCTGTATCCACAGTTCTGAACAGTTCGCTACAGTTATGCTCTGCCCCAAAGATTTATTTGTCAGATACGCTTTGCCTGATTTATGAAGGTATATCGCTAGCTGAGCAGGTGGGTTTGAGCCGCGGGGTGGGGGGGTTGTCAGTTGGGCACCTCGCCAAAAGAAAGAGACTGGAAACAGACTGAAACTTCAGTCTGAATACGCGACCCCAAAAAATCCGATAAACAGCTGGCCGGCAGAAGCTTGTCAAGCTTCAGTTTCGACTCAGCCTACAAACATGAAACTCAGTCAAAATCCATAGAAAAAAAAAACAAAAAAAAAAAAAGGAAAATACCGTAATTGAATTTGAAATTTTAGTATGGCCGCGCAGAAGGCGCAAACATCAAAAAAGGCGCACACATTAAAAAAGCCGCCACCACCATTAAACCCGCATCAGCCAGTGCTCTATATTGAGTGCTGTCCAGTGCAAACGTCCTATCGGAAACAGGCTCTGGAATTGCATGCATCATTGGCTGAAGCATTGCGCACATATAGGCCAGAGATGGATCTTCAACTGCGTATCAATGAGAATGATGACGCGCGTACGGGTTCCTTTGAGGTATCCATTTCCACTACACCCACTGAAAATCAGCAACTACGGCAACAACTATGGACTGGTCTGACGCGTGTACCAGCCGCGGCCAAGGTGCCAAATGTCGATGATATCATTGCCCCAGCGTGTCTGGCTCTAAAACTACGTCAAAGCCGAGCTGGTACCAGTAATATACATTTGGTCAGAACCAGTGATGGTGACATTGCCAAAATACTTCAAGGAGAAAGGAGACGCAGTTTAGGGTAAAATATTTTTCGTTTTCGTCTGTCCACACTCTAAATTTAAAGTGATCAACTAAAATTTAAAGTTTTGATATTGTTACGTATGGATCTAATAAACAGAAAAGGATTAACTGAAGAAAAAAAAAATCCATTTAAGATTCTTTCCTTTTTGGTCTTTCAATTGACTTAGAAGTGCTTCTTATATATTTATAATATTTTTCTTTATGAAGCTGTTGACATTTTCCTTAAGCAATTTTCTCTGCGCCTCTCCATCCTTTCCCCTTAGCACTTCCTTATGTCTTCTTCTGGCTAAACATAACATTTCCGTTTCTGCCCCTCAGTTAAACGAGTATAAAGTTTTTCCTTTGCAACGTTTTGCAAGTTAAGCGCTTGTCAGGGGCAACATTATAAAAAAAATTTTATATATATATATATATGTATATATATATATATATTTAAATACAAAAAAAAAAGAAGCCGCAATACTCGCAACTTGTAACTGGTTGCAAGAAGGAAAGAGGCAAACTTCATTATAAGTAGAAGGCTTCATACTATGCCATTATATTATACCATCATGATGATGTGTAATTGCCGGCAAGTTCAGACCCGGTTTTTATCCTTTGTGTGTTATTTTTCTTCCTCTCACTCTGACTTAAACTCACACTTACTCTTCCTCTCTCTCTCTTTCTGTCTTGCTATGCAAAACAGGCACAAAGTGTGCTATAGCCATAAGAGAAGACAGTGCCTAGCCCCAACTCATCTGCCTAGTTTGTCAGACAGGCGGCTGCTCATTTTCACTCTTGACACACAAAGCGGTAAAAGGGAAATAGTTGAAGGGCAGCAGCAAGAGAGGAAGGAGGGGGGAGGTAGTGCGAGGCTGTTAAGACTTTTGCTGTATGTGATAGTTACAACAGAGGCAAGTTGAGTGCTGAATTTCGGCATCATTGCATTTCCAGTATGCAGACATACACACACACACACACACACAATACAACACATATACACACACACACAATACAACATATACACATTTAGTTATAGAGTGGAGCACGCATGGAAAGGATCACAATAAATCCCTTTTTAAAGTAAAGAATCGTGTGGATATGCTTGTGTTGCAAGGCTGCATGCCACTTGCTGGCTTGCTGCATGACTTAAGTTTTCAACAGACGCATACACAAAGACAGAGACACACAGAGAAAGAGAGAGCTACATGGCGAAAAAGCAAGAGAGTGAGAGAGTTGAGACAAGCAGTCATTACACTAACACATGCTTACACACACTTGGCAACTAGGCAGAACGTGCTGTGCGTCCTTTAAGAATGCGCCAAGCTTGAAAGGCAGCATAAGTAGTTGAAAGCGGCAGCATATTAATCTTATAGCAACAACCGGAACAACAATGAAACACAACAATAAATACAACAAGAAAATACAAAAACAACTGATTTAAAACAATGGTAGTAAAAACCCAAAAGAGACAGAGAGAAAAGAGTAGAGAAGAGCAAGAAAGAGTCCTTGCCCTCGATTATTCTTTTCTAGCTTCATTCACTTCTACAATAAGAAGCACAAACAGCAAGCGGAACAACGTTTTGTTTTCCTTTCGCACAAAAGTCCAAATAAAGTTCATTATTTAACAAGAATGTACGAAATATATATATATATATATATATATAATATACCAAAGAATATCTGTTGAGTTGCTACTGGATTTCATTCTTAAGACTTCAACATCAAAGGATATGACTGCAATAATATGAGAGAAATAGTTGCCTACTTTCAAGAGTTTGCTTCTATATATATAAAAATATATATAAATGTATATCTATATATTTATTTGATATCACTGACAATAACAATTGCTTATGTTTTATACGTTGTATCAGACGCCATTGCGCCTTTGTGTGAGATGATTTTATACCAGACCTCAAGTAAAGTCTGGACGAAGTTCTACTCTATAGCCAATTCATAACAGAATCGAGCTCTACAGGATATTCCTAGATAGGCAAAGTTGCTAAGGAAACAAAATAGACGCATTGAGCAGCAAGACTCAACAATAATAAAGTTGAAAGTCTTCATATCAAATGGGATTAGAAATGCTTTCTTCTGCCCGTAAAATGATTTCAAATTTTATATGAATCAAATTGAAGTGAATAAAGTGAGGAAGGATTGATTCTTTAGCACCTACGTACCCATTTTCATCACAAAATTTACTCTAAAATAGAAAACACTTGAATACTTTCCAATATTCTGGTGTAAGCTGAAAAAGTTGTTCAATATATGAGACACACCTATCAATTTATCAATTTCATTTCATTATTTTTATATAGAAATGAAATGAAAATATTAAAGCTATGTTTGCCATAACTGCAGTAGCTTCAAGGACATGATTCATTGTACTTATTTTTTTAAAATCCCTTACACATGGTTCAAGGTCAATAAAAGAAAGTGGAACAATTGCCTGGAGACCATCTCAATTTCAATTAAGAAACAGACAGCAGGTGCAGGCAAAATACACAAAATGAAAATGAAAAAAGAAAATGCAAATACGTTTTTGACATATTTTCTGAACGAGTGCCAAACGAAACAGTACAGACAAATGGACAGTGCAACAGACACTTTGCCAAAAATAAAAAAGTAAGAAAAAAGAGTGAAAAAAACACATACACACACAGAGACAGAAGAAGCCAAAAACTAAAGGCATTGGAGATGAGGTCAATTCAGTCATGCGGTCAACTGACAACGTAGAACTGATGCGATTCACATCTGGCAATGTAAAGGACTAAAGGATACGCTGAAAGTTCTTTGATATTAAAGATATGCATGTGATATATCCATATAAAGAGTTCCATAAAAGTACAAGTGAAAATATGTTAAAATTTTCTAATATTTTTCCAATGATTTCCACTGTAGAAAATGCAGTTGGTTTCGGATTTGGGAACTTCTAATTGAAACCTAAAGCTTTATCATATATGAATGAGTATCGCTTGTCCGACTGACACTAACAACTTGTGGCATGATCTATGACCAGGCATAAATATTTACTGTGTTGGGGCAAGTGTGTTCGTCAGTTTGAGGCAGAGTGGATTGAAGTTTTTATAGTACTAGCTTGCATGCCTCATGTCAATATCGATATGTGTATATAAATTTGAATTGAATGTGAGTTGAATTTTTGAAATTATTATTCGAATACTGTACGAATATTGCTCGATATCTGTGAGAAGTTATGGTATGCGTTTTGTTGTTGAATTGTTTCAATTGCTGCTGTTGCAATGCGATGTTGAAATGTGAGAGTTACATTTATATATATGTAGTATATATATATATATATATATATATATATATATATGTAGGCCGTGCTAAAAGCTGATTGCCGGAAATGTCTGTAATTGGTTGCACATGCACATGGTTAAGTCTATGATATGGTTAAAAGGGCTCTTTGGTTAGCTCTTTGGCAGATTGCGGGAGTCGAAAGGAGTTGGAGCAGTTTGTTAGCCACACATGCCACATGGGCATTGTGGCAGCCGACGACTGTTGCAGTTTTTAGCATTATTGTTATTATTTTTGCGGCAAGCGGGCGTTTGTTAATGATTTATGCATTTTCTGTGCATAGAAATGACATTGCAGGGGGTCTGCACTGGTTACGCCTAATTTAAATGCACATTTGGGGCACACAGTTTGCCATGGGACACTATAGGGGGATACATGAGGCGGATGGCAGTGGGCTACCGTACTGCCAACGACTTCTGTGATTTATGCTTTATACGGCAAAACAACTTTACATTGACAACGCGCTCTTTAACTGTTAACTCTTTTAACAGTAGACAAGCAAAAGAGATTAAAATGTTAAGAGAAAATGTCCCCAATGGCTGTTAAATGGCTGTAAGAGCAGTTAACAGTAAATGTTAAAATCATTTAAGAGCGCCATTATGTAGTTAACAGTAGCAACTCTCTTGCTCTGTTTCAATATATATACAACATGTGTTAACATAGGTCAGTGTCTGGTGTGGCACGTGCAACATAATGTAATGTATATCAGTTTTTAGTTAAGGCCAAAAATTTGCTTGTCATTGCCAATATACATTGAAAACCAAACAAAATTTATCTTCATAATTAGAAATTCAAACTTCTATAAAGAAGAAGTGAAGAGAGAGACCGAAATTACAAATTGACAACAATGTTTTGGTTTTAATTATGCCTCGATTAAGCTCTGATAATAGCCAACAACAGCAACAATAACAACATAAACATAAACATTAATTGGTTTTATAGTCAATAAGCAGAGTCATTTTAAGGCAGAGGCAGCTTAAGCCACATTTCTAGGGAATGTTATAACCAACCTTCATAGGATACTTTTAACATAAGTTACTATTATTCACTTTTTATCAAAGTTAAACTATTTAAAAATTTGAGTAGGTGTAGTACTACGAATGGATATTAGCCCCCTTTTGCTACGCCACTGACATGCATTAACAAAATCGAATTCAGTTGTCAAAATTTTAGCATAGTCATAGAACTTAAAACACATTTTAAGGGGGTCACCTGCAAAACCCCAAAGCTAATGGAGCCAATAAACGTATACAAAACCAATGCACAAATACCAACACTTTGAATACCACATATGCATGTGTGTGCATGTGTGTGTGTGTGTGTGTGTGTGTGTGTTTAGTGTACTGTATTGTATGTTTATATTGTCTATTTGTGTTGCGTTTGGAAGTTTTGTATTTAAGTTTATTTAACATTGGCAAACAATGGCAGTAAGAAGACCTAAATTTAAGCCAAATTATATAGACCCAAAGATTCAATATACTTAAAAACGAAAAACTATTAGTTGTTTGTTCTTGATAACTATAAAATAACATACTGCACTTATAGTTTCTAATCAGTTGATCATTCAGGAAATGAAAGCTAATCTTCATTAATCAATTTTTTTGTGCCAGAGCAAAAATATATTCAGAAATCCAAATAAAAGACATTTCTATGTATTTATATATATATATTTATATATATATATTATGGTTCATTAGAGAATAGAAGAGAATATCTAGAGCATAATGAAGCCGTGACAGGACATGGCAGTTAACATTGTCAATTGTCATTTTGTCTTTGTATTTTGCTGTTTCTGTTTCTGCTTCTGTTTTTGGTTGTGTTTCTATTCTCTGTTTTTGACTGTTGATGCTGCTATTGTGTTACCCGTGTTACCCGTGTGAATCAGCAAATTTACCAAAACAAGATACACGTAACAGCAACAACAATAAAAACAACAATAGAAACAACAATAACAACAAGCACCACAAGCCACAATAACCACAAAACGGTGGTTTGGCCAATTGGCGATTTGCGTCCCATGAAGCGAATCGAAAAAGCAGACGAACTATTTTTACAGCAAGCCGCACGATATGCAACAGAAAGCAATGAAATTGAGTATGTATGTGTGTGTGTATATGTGGTATGCTATAATATGCATTCGTGTGTGTCTGTGTGCGTGTGCGTGTGTTTGTATTTGTGTATTTGCAGTTTACTTATACCAAGTTGAAGCAACAATTTAAGGTAAAACCCGAGGTAAACGTACCTTTTGAGTGCTTCAAAGACTTCGCTTAAGACAAAACCTGCTGAGAAAAAATGTACCACAAGAATGCAACAACAACAACAACAGTCAACAGTCAACAGTCAACAGACAACCAACAACATGGATTGTCGAATATTAAATACCCTATGGACCTACTCTAGATATATCTAAGATTAATTGAAACATTTTCAGAAACATCAAATGAAAACAAAAATAAAACAAACTAAAACTAAAAATATATTTTTGAAGTGTAGACAGATTGATGACTAAAAACGATATGTTACAAATAACTTGTCAACATGAAAATACCCACTATAAGGATATGGCAAGAAAATGGTGTTCGTGACAGGCGTAGACAAAGACACACCCAGGAGACAATGACGCCGCCAAACGATGATGAGAATCCGCCACAAGAATGAGAATTCAAACCTGGAATGCGTTGCGCGTTGTGTTCTATGTGTGTGTCTGTGGGCGTGTATGTAAATGTGTATGTGTTGTCGTTTCTGTGAATCCCTTGCTATAGGTGTGTGTGTGTGTGTGTGTGTGTGTATATAACTGTGTATGTGAATGTGTTGATATGAATTATTCATAAAAATGGCAATGGCACTCCAAGAGTAAAAACGAATAAAATGAAGCAATGGATGTAAAGAAAGAAGCATTCGTGACGATGTCGTGACAGTCAAAAATTCAATTTTTTTTAGTAAAAGGACAAGGACAAGGATAACAACAATAAGCATCATTTGAGGTGGATATGGTTAGGCATACTCTACATATAATACCAGACAAAACCAAAACGTGTGTGCAAAAAATAGACACCAAAAAGTGTAACTGCCACGTGGCGACGTCGTAAGGATTTAAGTGATGTCCTCCCTTAAGGCTAAAACTTATGCAAAAATTTATATAGAAAAAAGCCGCTTAGATCATAACAATGGTTCATAATAAGCATAGGAACTAAAAAAAAAAATATAATCAAAACTTTTACCAAAAAGGCAAACGCACTGAACTTGGAGAAAGGTTAAGCTGAACCTTAAGCAAATTTAAAGTAATCTTCGAGGAGTGTTGGGTGAGTGCTGGTTAGTGTTTTAAAAATATATTGAAATATAAACTATTAGAAATAAAAAAAAAGAAAACATTTTCATTGAAAACTTTTTAATTCAATTAAGAAATTTTAGTAAGTTCTCTCTGACTTCTCTAATTGAACTGTGATTTACTTCACGACTTTCTCACTTAACTCTGTCAAGCTTTCAGCTGAAACTATGCCAACTAATACAACAACAAATCCAACTGAAATCTATACTCAAATTGTGTTTCTTGTTAGTGTAGTGGAAACTGTTCTAATTATAGATGATATAGGTTTCTATTTTCAGCTCCCATCAAGTCTAAAACCCTTGGGCACAATTCAATAAGTTCAGAAAAGTCGCGCATAGCATAGCAAACACAAACATATACACACACACACACACACACACACATAGAGAGGCAGACAAGCACATTCATATGGTAAATATGGTTGAAATTTTCTATTTTCCGAACCCTTGTTTATTGCTGTCGCAAGTTGCGAGTTCTCAGTTTCCGATTAACTTTTTAAGCATCGATTGTTGTATCCTGCATGTTGCTGTTCTTTGCAGGTAAATTTCATAAGGATAGCGTTGACAATAATGATGTTGTGAGATTAATTGTTAACATCATTTCATGTTTGTCATTAGTTTAAAAATTTATATTTTCTGTTATTTTCTTAAGTTTGATGCAACGTTCAACAAAGTTTTCCATTGACATCGACATAGTTCAAGTATGTAACCTATTAAGCTAATTGGCTAAAGATTCTGAGACATATATTTATATAACATAACCATACACAAACATATTCAGCTCCTTAAAGTCCTGTCAACAGCTGTCAGATCAGACATGCGAAATCCCTAACAAGGACTGCAGTCTATTAACAGCAGCCCAACACTGCCTGAAGGCGGCTCATACTAATAATCTGCATACAACGCGACAAACAACATTAATTGCAGCGTATCCTTGCAGCTAGAAGGTAATTGCATCGCTGTTGTAAGTTGAAATTCTGTTGCAAGTTGAAGACTATGAAACTATAAACAAGTTCTAAGCTTGTTTATAACAGCTGGACTATGGAATATAATACCAGATGTCGGGCTTAACTTTGTTATATTTTGTCTGATTTGAGATAAATGCGTGTCCTTTCCATAAATAATAATAAAAATAACTTTTTAGAAGGAGTGCCCAGTCACGTTTGTTGTTTACTAAATCCATTTGAGTTGTGAGCTTTGTGTATGCTTCTTATTACCATTTGGTTAGCCCCAGCATACTTCATTTGTGGTAATAGTTTGTTAGAAACAGTAAAAACAAAAAGGGGGCACATAAAACAATTATAGTCCCGCCGCTCGCTGACATAAAAACCTTTGACAAATTTCGCGGCAGCCTTTATGGTTGGCTCCAGAGCTTCAACAGCAAGTTCTGCACTTAAGGCAACAACCATAACAACATCAGCAACAACAACATAAACAAGAAGTAGAGAAAAAGCAACGACAGTAACAACAATAACAACAACAAGAACAAAGCCTCCAACAAAGTGACTTGCTAATGAAAAGTTTATGGCCACAGGGCATATACTTAGAGGACCATGGATATCAGGGACACCAAGGATACCATTGCGTTGCATGTCCTTCCAACAAACTGACTGAGATTAGGAGAAATGATAAAGTATGGGTATGAGAAGTGAGTGCAGAGAGACAGAGAGAGAAACTGTATAACCGAGCCAAGGGATCGGGAACGGATGGTAAATGACAAAACAACATAGACACATAAGCACTTTATGTGAATGACGCCCCACAGGCATCAACTGAAATTATAACGCATACGCATTGTATGGCAGGCGCACAAAAGTATGCAACAGCATTTTGTGGCAAAAACATCTACAACTACTACTACTATTACTAATACAACTACTACTACTTAGAGCTAGCGAGACAGAGAGAGCGACAGCGAGTTCATTTTAACCAGCAACAAGAGCAACAAATGTGTCAGTGACACAAGCGACACAAACGGATTTCAACGTTACCAAAATGAACATGAGTTTGTTTCGACTACAAGATTATTGGGGCGGTCTGAGGCCATTTATAACACATCTGTAAACGGCTCACCATCTCCATATATACATGTACACATACATATGGATGTGTGCATATCTATTTGTGTATGTGTATATGTATGTGTGTCTGCGTGTTAGGTGAATAGTGTGCACAATAAACCATGGCAAAGTCATTAGAAATTTTCAATTATGTAAACAGCAACAGAAAGCATACCAAATAAACCCCCATAAAGCAACAAAAACTATCTAATATTAGAGATGATCAAAAGTGAAATTAATATATAATTATATAATAATAATAATAAAAATAACAATAAAAATAATTAAAATAATAATATTAATAATAATACTAAATAAAATATAAATTTAACAATATACCAAATAATTGTAATTAAATCAATTAGTTTATATTACATTTAATTAATTTAATTTAAAAAAAAAAACTGTTAGTCTTGGTAGCTAGTATTCATACCTTCTATCAGGTGAATAATTATATCATAAAATAAAATCAAAGAATCCCTATTTCTATATCTTAATTCATCACAAAAGAAAATTTGTCCTTCAAGCAGTTGGCAAGTTCAATAAAGTTGATATTTTTCGGAATACCTGGCAACTCTGTTTCACCAAACTAATCAGTTAAGATCGCAAACAAGTCTTAAACAATGCTTCTAAATTATTATTCTTTTGTTTTGGAAAATGTGTTTTACTTTCATCAATTGTTAACCCCAATAGTTTTGCCTTAAGTACAGCATAATCTTGCTAGTATATCCTTGTATATTCCTTTTCATATTAGGCGATAGATTTGGGTAAGAAAACATAATACTTGCTCCCAGTCACACCTTTAATTCACTTTCTATTATTGCTTCTAAATTTGCTCATCTCAAACACACACACACACACACACACTTAGAAATATACTAACATATGTTTACTGAGGGGTCGTTGTGTCAGGTATTTTACGAGCATTGTATCGATAAACAATAAAATCACACACACACATATACAGCAGCTCATTCATACACTTACACTTACGCCACAAGCATTGGCGCAGCATTGACGCAACGTTTGTTATTTTTGTTTATTTTTTTATAAATTTTTATTTTAATTTTATTTATTTTGTTGCCTTCGGTCGGTGGGTGTAAAACTGTATGTTTTTGGTGGTGTGGTGGCTGCTTATGTAAGTGGTTTGAGTGGGTGAATGGATGGTATGGTGAGTGGTTGAGTTGGCATTTTTATTGATGGCACACAGAATGCAAATCGAAATTGAAAAGGAGCTTGAAAGAGAGAAATGTATCTCGGAAATGAGAATTACGAGTTCCTATATTATTTATAATGCAATAAATAATTTTATTATGTGCCAAGACCAATAAACACACAGACACATACACACACGCACACACATAGTAACACACACACGTACACTCCCACATACACATTTAAGCCAAACAAATAATCGCAACGAGACACACATATAAATCAGCGAAAAAGTGTAAAGAAAAAGGATTCAATATTTCGTTAATTCCCTGAAAATATAATACAATCCTTAACCACTTGACTTTTATGTGCTTACAGGGAAATTGGGAAATGCGTTTCACATTTTCCAAAGAAATATTCAACTGAAACTCAGAGTCCTTATTGATGTAAACAGACGCTGGTAAATGCCAGTAAATCCACAAACAATGTTCAACTAAGCTGTTGACTGAGCGGATGGCTGTCAGCCGGATACATAAGACAAACGATATGGGAATACCTTTAAGGACATTTTAAACAAGGGTCACAATATATAAAGTAAGTCTTAAGGATTTGTTATGTATATATATACATATATCTGGACTAAGATGTGATTGATCCTGGATATATGGGAAATAATACAGTTTACTTTTATATCAGTTGCAAATTTGATTTTTAAATCTATTACAATATGTGAAAAGGTCCTTGCATTAAGCTAAAGATTTAACCCTAATCACAGGTTAAAAATAAAAATAAAATTCAATAATTGTGGTCAAAGGTTAAGTTAAAAAAATAATCATATATAGTAAATCATTTAACCTTTTATATTGAGAGCATTTGATTGAATTTTTATATTTTACTTCAAAGTAAAATTTAATTTAGAAAATTTTAGAAAATTCCTTGAAATATTATATATGAAATATGTGCAAACATACCACAGAATGATATGCAAATCCTTGTTATCAAATTGCATTCCTTTTTCCCCTATTGCAAGTTGTCAGTCAAAAAATGTATAAACTTTGTGTTATTTTTTCATTTTGTCAAGTAAAATTGGCATCCACACACACACACACACCATATACAGAAGCTTCACATATCGGATGAACACAAATGCAGCTTTACACATATTGATAAATAATAATTTGTTGCAACAAAACTCATTCAAAGCGAAAATTTAATTGCATATCAGCATTTGGGCCAATGATTTGGATCAACGTAAGCAGTGAATGAGAAAAAGAGAGAGAGAGAGGGAGATATAGAAAGAGAGAATTATTAGCGGCAGTAATATGCAACTCTGAAAATGGTTTGATTAGATGTCTGCAAATATGTTTGCTTCAATGCCATATGACGTATACGCCATGTCGGCATGTCGCAAATTTTGGGCGTAACCATTTTCAGCTGCGAGAGTTGTGTATGCAATTGAGTACATCGACAAACAGACGGGTTATACAACGATTTTTGATTGGCTTCCACATGGCTTGATTAATAAATGGTTCCCTCTTTTTGTAAGCACATTGATAAATCCAATACCCAGAACCCAAAACCCACACCCTAAACGCAAAACCCAAACAGAAACCACAACCAACTGCGCCTTAGGGAACAGCCGTTCTGCAACTTGTCAGTTACCATGTCAACAGCATGGTATTAACGCTATTCAAATTCTTTCACATTTCAACAACGTCTGCTGCAGATAACTTGCCTTCACCATCTCCCACCATCTCCCACCATCTCCCCTCATGTAGTCTCTTCTTCCAGACTCTTCCTGTTCCTGGCACTCCGCTGACACCTTCAATCAGCCCACAGCTTGCCAGTGCCAAAGCTCTACACAATTGTCAACCGACTCGAAGAAGACGCCGCTGCTGACGCTCAATAAATGTCATTACATTGTCAAGTGCATATTAGCGACCATAATTGCGCGACGTGCACAGCATTTTTCACTGACAGCATGAAAAATATGATGAAAAAAATGTATATTATACATACATACACACACATACATACATATATATATATATATTACTGGTATAATATATGTATTGAATTTACTGTGCGTAAGTGCGATATTTACATATCAATAAAGCCAAACTAAAGCTTGAAAAGGAAGCAAAAGTGTAGCAATATATATATATATATTTATATATTTATTTGCAAGGACTTGTACCGTTCCGTTTATGGTACACAAAGTATTATATATAAATATACATACTAAACTATATTTATTATAAATCTTAAATTGTGAAAAACATCAACTTATCTTAACTAGAAAACTTAGTTAGAAAATTTTTAGTTAAAGTCAAAGATTTTATATAGAAAATTAATTAAAAAAAAAAAAGTACTTAAAATTAATTATTTGTAACCTTTAATAGAGGTTAAAAGAAAATAAAAAATATGTAAAATATTTTCCGCAAGACATTCAAAAATTTTCATACATATTTTACAGATTTAAAATACTTTGCAAAAACCCTTCAAAAATATATTAAAAACTCTATAATTAAAAAATTTCATTTAAAATAAATAAAGTCTGGCACTATTTAAGTTGTTTGAATATATATAAATGCAAATGAATATGTATGAATATGAATTTTGGCTGAATAAATTGCAATGAATAGGAATTTTAAATACTTATGCCCTCTGGTAAATATTTATTATAAAAACTATATATAATGTCCCTTAAAAAAGTACAATAAAATAGTTGTAAAATTTAAATTAAATTCAGATGAAATCAAAATATAATTGAAATCAATTATTTAAACGATTATTGGCAACATTTGTTTGAAATTGGCAAATTATTTAAATGAATGTAAACAAGTTTAACAATTAACAACAAAATATAACCAATTAAAAAGGTTTTAAACAAACACAAACAAAATAAGTAAAGAAAACATTCAAAACTTTAAAAAGCAGTAGAAGAAAACATTTTAATTTGAAACAAAAACAAATAAAATTGAAAGCAAAACATGAAAATGAAATAAAAACCCAAAAATAAACAAAAAGTAAAATAAAAATTAAAATGCGGCAAAGGCGAGCATTAATTTTGATAAACCAAAAAAGAAAAGAAAGAAAGAGAAATTTGTTGAAGACGAAGTTGAAGAAGTTTTTGTAATTCCAGTTGGGTTTGTGTCTGGTGCTGGCCAAGTCTCTAGACGGCTAAGAATGGCTGCTCACATTATCCGGTTGAACGCTTGCAGTCAAAACAGAATTCATAAACCAAATGCACGATAGAGCTCGATGACTGAAATATCCCTTTCTCTCTTCTGGTCCAGTTACCATTCTACTTACAGTACACCTCCCAAAGCCAACAAACGTTTTGTCTGCGGCTTTTGCGATTACTGTTACTGTTGCTGTTGCTGCTTTTACTGCTGCTGATTCTGGCGCAAGGACAACAAACAAAGAGCAACAAACAACAATCATGATTACAACAACAAACATTTCTCTCCCTTTTTTTGTGGCTAACTGCTATAAACGCCATTGGGCAAGCGACCACTACGCATTCAGGACATTTTCCTTTTCGTATGCCAGTCCCAATACCAATCCATATCCCAATCCCAATCCCAATCCCAATACGAATCCAAGTCCGTGCCCCAGTCGCAGTCACATTTCAATTTTTAGCTGTTCGTGATAAAAATTGTGTGGGCGTGTCACCAAACAGCCTCCACGGCTAGCACAAAGACATTGTTATTAACCGAATTTTTCATATCGTATTTCTCTCATATTTCTCCGTTCTACACTTTTTTTATGACCTGACTCAGAATGTAGAGCTGGTAACTAGTAAGCAGGACAAAAGCAATAGGAACCAGGAACCAGAAAAAAAGAGAACAGTAAATTCTCCAGTTGCTTTTGTACCCAAAAAAAAAATAAATTTATGGCTATCAAGCAAACACAGAGAGAATCAAGCAAAAATTGCTAAAAACATAGAAAACTGGAAAAACTAAACAGAAATTTTATGGTAACATAACGCTACAACGAAGCGCACTGAAAACAGTTTCGAAATACGAATACATAACGATTCGTTGAGTATTATTCATAGTATTCACAATACTTCAACAACTACAACAATGTTTTTATTATTGTTGTTGTTGTTGTTGTTGGTCTATTTCAAGTCCTGTTTGTTGTTCTTCGAGTGTTGTGCAGATTTATGTTTTATGACCAAAAGCTAAGTTGAGGGCAATAACATTTCAAATACAAATACAAATACTCAAAATGGCCAACTGTAACACAAGTCAAGGCCTATTTTTATTATACACAAATTATACACATGAATAGCTTTACATATATATATATATATATATATATATATATATATATTTTCTTAGAAATCAATTGAAAATACATATAAAAAAAAAATATAGTCATAAAATTTGTTACAATTGAATAATTGAATCAAACTTGTTGAAGCGAGAGTAGCAGTAAAACAACGACAGATTTAGACAAACCAAAAGTCATTGACTGCTGAGTTTAAATAGTTTAAACGAATAGCAGCAAGCCAACTATAATATACCCTCACGAATGGAAAATCGGTATATAAACTGTCTTCTTCCTTAAAAAACATTGGAATTTCTTATAGAAAACTAATGTATCTGCTTGACCTTTATACCACAATATACTATCAATATCCTTTGGTACATGTGCAAGCTTCGAAGTAAGTATATGCCTTAACTGTCGAAGAACTAAAAGTTGCTTCGCTTTTATACATTTTCTTTAGAAATAAACCAAATGTACGAAATAAACTCTCCATAAATGCTTCGAGAGTTCTTAGAAAGTTTTCATATATGCAAAAAATTAGAATAAGAAAAGCAACGCATAGATTAACATATAAATTTGAGTTGGATAAAAGTATTTTACATTTAGAATATAAATCAATATCAATGGTGCACATAAACTTGGATTGGTACAGGACATTAGAAAGGGGTTTTTATCGTTATGTCTGGCACATTTGCAAATCATTTTAAATCCTGTGACAAGTGTATATAATATAGAAAATTCGTTGGCTAAACATTTCGCTGGGGCAAACACCAAAAATGCGCATTTCCTTTCAACAAATATTTATCATAAATATAGGCAAGTAAATCCTGCCTACACACACATACAAAACTCCCTTGTTGTGCTGTCTGCTACACTTGCGGCATACCATAACCACATTGACTGTAATTGTAGTTGCGCTGTGTAACTGTAACGGCATGTCCTTGCTGTTGCAAGTGTTGTTGCTGTTGCGAAAATTGTTGCTAGTTGTTTTCACATGAGTGGCGCGTGGCAAGCGCGCGATAAGTTAAATCAGGTGGCGCCTGCAGCGACAACCAAAACATGAACTACAAATTGTTTAACACACAAATCGCACGGGTGGGAGGGAGAGTGGGGTTAGCACAAACAGCTCACAACGTGTTAGGATGTGCCAAGTGCCAAGTGCCAAGTTACTGATAACAACTACCAACTGACACTGACAATGGCAATGGCAATGCCAATAACAATCGCAGGTGCAACGTTTTGTCCTTTCAACGAAATATGCTAATGGCTAAAACGCAACTAATAAAACAGGTAAGATTTACTGTAAAAGGTTACCCAATGAACTATATGAAAAGCTTCTTAAAAATATAAGTTTTAGAACACAAAGCTGTATACTTATAATAGTATATTTGATACTAATCAGAAACATTTTGAGACTCCAATAAGAATTATATATACATGCACTTACCCATATTTAGCTGCTGCAACTTGTTGTTAATTATACCTGTAAACACTTTTTATTTTTGCATCACTTTTTCTGCTAGTTTTTTTTAATTACTTGTTTATCGTTTTAATTATTTGTGGCTTTATATAAATAATTGTGTTAACCGAAAGCAAAACGATTTTATTTTTTGTTGCACTTCATTAAATGATTTACATGCGGTAAAGAACAATTGCGAATTAAAGCATAAAACACGTTAAATGCATTAAGAGGAACACATGTTGTAGGGATATAGAATATCATAATATGATGCGACAGATTGAAGAGCTGATTGGTTAGGAGACTAGACACATGATATGACACAAACTGGTAAAATGATCCTTGGCATACCACAAGGTGTTATATAGCTGCTGGCTATAGACACAGAGCAATTACCTATTTGTGTCACGTGTGTGCTGTGGTGTGCATGAGTATGAGTGTGTATGTGTGTGGGTGTTTCTGCGTATGTGTGTGTTAGTCAGCAATAACAGTTGCTTTAGCCTGCTTTATGCATAAATCGCAAATACATCAAAGTTAATGTGGCACAGCGTGGAATGCTCCCTCTGATTAGGAGGCACTGAAGCAGTTGGTTGGCTTTCAGCTATTGTCAAATATCAGGCAAGAACACAGCTTTAGACGCCTTAGCTTAGTTCAACATATACACATGATTTTCTTACAAATTTCAGAATATGACAAGGCAGTTAAGACTTACTGGAAGATATTTCCTATAAAAAAAAATCTCCACAGTCAACATTTGAGTATTTTATAAAAAATGCATTTCTTTATAATTATGAAAAATACTAAAAAAAAGCTCTGATCTCTGCTTTTGACTGTGCTCTCTGCCTTTCCGAACTATTTGCTAGCTCTGTTGCACTATCACTGTTATACCTCTGCAGGGGCTAACAGTTGCTAATAAGTTATATTAGCAGCCACTTAATTAAGTATTATACATAATTCATCATTTTGGTAACAGGATTAGTAGTGAAAAACTCGCATGCATTTGTTTTGTGTCGAGTCTCAATGCAACACACCTCTCCAACTAGACTAGCAGAACCCATGGCATAATTAATGGACTTTAGTTTCACAGGTATCCAAAACTCTTCCTGTGTTCCAATTACTTGAATGTCGGTAATCTGATTTTCAGCAGTCTGCTGAAAGGTCTTAACTATCTTGCAAGCCGCATTACGAGTACTCTTACTAGTCGAAGTTGAAAACGTTGAGTGAATTCTAAGTTGTAGAAACTCAGAGCTAACTAACCCACCAGCGGAACCACGTCCTGACCAAACTAACTTTGGCAAAGCGTGTTCGGGCAAACGTGTCTCAACTCGAGATATCCAATTCTTAAACCGGTGAATATCCATTCGAATTAGATCAGTTCCATAATCTGCTGGCCATATGGTGTCGGAATTAGTTAGCAGATCATCTTCAAAACGCGCTCCTGGGATCGGGTTGTTGTCTATGAATTCTCGTCGATGCTCCTGAGGTGTCAAAGGATTACTAAGCCAGACGAGTATTTCCCGAATGTTTTCGGGATTAATCACTAAATGGCGCCAATCATTTGAATCGCATAAATCGGTATTTGGATACCCCATATGCCACTTTCTCCCATTGTGCTCGATTTTGCCTATGCAGTGTAGAACAAGTGCTAAAGCCGCTGGGACTTGGATAATCTGTTGCACGAGTTCACGAACATCATCATGAAGTACAACTCTGCGATGTGCGCCTGTGACGGAGAGTAGCTCAACCTGATCCTGCTGTGCAAAGTATACTTTTAGGTGGCAACAAAGTAGTGCCACACGGTACACCTGATGAATGTCAGCAATTGGTTCGAGCTCTGAAATGTTATATTTCGTTAAAGCGCGATTGTAGCTTAATGCTACCGCTACCCCAACTCCACGTGTTGTGACACTAACTGGGCTGGCACACGGCTGGGCAACGATTTTGATGTTTTGCAATACCCACTTCAATGGTCCTGAGTCATTCTCAAATATTGAGCACTTCTCTTCAATCGACCGAATGAACGCTGCCTGCTGCTTGTCTTCAGTCCTTCGGTCGTTGTCAGTTACCTTCTTCTGGGCGTTCTTTCCTTTTTCTTTCTTCTGACAAGGATCGTCCTGTTTATCCTTGGTATTCGATCTTGCTTTTATCAATGACATAGTGCTGGCTTCCGTCAATATATGTTACGAAAAAAAAAAAAAAAATTAATTGAGTCTAAAAATGTATTTTCTGATATACAATTTTTAATATAAACGTCGTGCTAAAGAAGCTCTTCTTCTTTTTCATTTTATACTTTATATTTTCTTTTTCACCTTTTCTTTTTTAGCTGGCAGCACTGGCGCCCGCACGCACGCATGCACGCACGCACGCACGCACGCACGCATTCACATGCAAAAGCATACGCACACACGTACACACTCACATACTGACACATGCATACAGCTTCACCAAGGCAACTACGTGCCAATTGTGCGGACATCAACTGTCCTCGCTTTTGCCACATATCACCGCCGCCCTTCATCCATAACCAAAGCTCACAATCATTTGTCTGCTGTGACTTGTGACTGTTATCGTCAGTAACGTTGGCAGTAGCTGTTGCACAGTGCTACAGTGAGTGCCTTGGGCTGTGTTTAGCTCCAGGCATTGTCATGATGTTTAAATCACGTTAAGATTTTCAACACTACGTCTCGGCACGGCATGTTTGCACACTTCATGCCATACAGCCTGCCCGGAACACGAACGAAACGAAACATCAGAGAAGCACGCTGAATGCCACAAGCGGCACGGAGTATTTATAAACAAACAACAAAAATTGCAACAATGTTTTTAGCATTCGCCTTCGCGTGCCATTGTCTGCCTTGAAAGCAGGCTGTCAGCATCTGAAGGCATGTGTCAGTTTTCACTTGTGGCAATCAAATCAAATGCGGTATTTAAGATTGGTTTAAATTCACAAATCAACGCAGCACACAGCGAATATCAATTACACGGACTATAAGTTAACTCATTAGCACCAAAATAATTACCTTTAATTAAAATTCTTTACTTTTTAAACTATTTTACAATTAATTTCACAGAACCAGCAGACCGACAACGCACGTGAAAAACGAATAAGAATATTGTTAACTTCCTCTGCTTTCGATCTTCAAATTCTCACGCGTTGCCACTTAGACAAAATTGCAAGCTTAGTACTTATGTTATAATTGGAATACAAATTAGTGCAATTATTGTTTAAATATATTATATTTAAATATATACATTGGCTTTATTATTTAATATTAAAATTTAACTCTCATGAGAGAGAGAGTATTCACTAAATTTTTTAACAAAAAACTCAACCCCGTTGCGTTTAAAGTGTTACCGGTGACTAATTTGTAAAATTAATTATTCTTTCATTTATTATTTTTGCTCACACATTTTTTTTCTTTTGTCGTTTTACTTCTTTGTAGACAGTACATTTTGTTGTTGTTTCTGTTCTCCACTTTTTCTAATTCGGCAGTGGTAAGTTTGTTGTAGAGGCTCTCTCATTCAATAGATTTTGTTTGTGTGTTTTACATTTTCTCTTTCGGCTGCTGTAGCGATAAAACTACCGCTCTTTGTCGGTTGGTTATTTTAATTTTTGTTTTGTTAAGCTCATTGCTATCTATCCATCTGTTTGTGTGCAGTACTCTATATTTAAAGAGTCTACCTACTTTTTTAGTCATGTTTGTCTGTTGTGCAAAGAACTGCAAATGCGCATCTGACACCAAACCTGATTTCATTGACTGCTGGTTGTGTGACAATATAATACACGTTAAGTGTGTCGGCTACACAGCTAAAGTCAAAGACCTTATTTCTAATAAATCTGGTCTTAAATGGTGTTGCGATTCTTGTCCTGAAGCTGAACTGACCATTCAAAGGTTCATGAGGCAGACAAGGCTGGGTTTTACTGCCCTACGTAAAGCATTCACCAAATTACATGGAGATTTTCAAGCTCTGGATGATAATTTTAATAAGTTAAAAATATCACCTGAGTTGCCCGAGCCAATGGTAAATTTACTACCATCTTCATCTGGTTCTCTTAAATTGCCATCTCCTATGCTTTGTCCGTTATCACCATCAGCTGCAGTGAATAATACTGATAATTCAGTACAGCTGATGAGTTTTAATTCCCCATCCACTATACCTGACAATAATAACGGGTTTGATTCAACTTCATCTGCTGTCAATAGTGAAACTATTATGCCAAATTGTTCACATTTAGGTAATTCACCCCAAACGGTACAATTACCTACTGAGGTAAATATCTCCGTCAAGCCTCTATCTGTAGTCCATTACAAAAAACAAATTTTCGTATCTAGGCTTTCCCCAGATACCACTGTTGACGATCTAAACTCATATATTTTATCAAAATTAAAATTGTTCGGTATAAATTGTAAAAAAAAAATTGTAAATTTAACTTTAAATATGTTAGAGAATTATCATCTTTTAAAATCAGTGTCCCGGCTGATATATTCAACACATTGTGTTGCAAAATGTTCTGGCCTAAGGACCTGGTTATTAAAGAATTTGTTTCCCATAATAGAAATCGGCCTCCGATTGTGATGCCTCAAATTCAAATTCCTAACGGCGTTTCTACTACTATCGCGCCAAAAAACTAACAACGTCCTTTCTTATTTCTTACCAAAATGTTAGAGGTATTAAGTCAAAATTGTCTAAGCTTTATCTAGACAGTTTTTCTTTTGAATCTAATATAATAATTTTCACCGAAACCTGGTTAAAACCTGAAATATCAGACTTATCTATACTTTGTAGTAGATACACTTGCTTTCGCCAAGACCGTCCTCTTCGCCTTGGAGGTGGCGTACTTATTGCTGTCCGTTCAAATCTTTCATCCAAATTAGTATTCACAGATAGTCCGTCAAATATTGAATTTATAGCAGTAAAAATTAATATTAATAATATTAATTTATTTGTAACCTGCTCGTATATTCCTCCTAACTCAGATTCCGAAATTTATTCCGAACATTTGTCCGTTATCCGATCTATCTCGTCCGAGTTATCCAGCAATGATTATTTGCTGGCTTTTGGAGATTTCAATCTTCCAAATGTAGACTGGTCACATAATCCTACCTTGCCTAATGTTATGTCACCAGTATTATAATAAAAGATTTAAGTCGACGAGTAGAATCCCTGATTTCTCTCGTTACGTTTTAGCTAAAACAAATTTTGTTTCGTGTAACACGCGTTGTTACAAGGATTATTTATCTCGTTGCCGTTTACAATTCCGGCAAAATCCAAAACAATTCTTTAGCTTTGTTAATTCAAAACGTAAAGCAAATGTTTTTCCCAACTCGATTAATTATGAAGGCATGACAGCAAACTCTGATCAGGCGGCAGCCGATTTATTTGCAGATTTCTTTCAATCTACGTACTCGCTTAGTGGTTTGTCTCGTGATAGTTACTATCCGTACAGAATAAATACATCTAACTACATTTTTAGTCCTGTTATCCTAGAAAGTTCGCTATTAAGTGAACTTAATATTATTAACCCAAATTATTCACCTGATGGAGTTCCCTCATGTGTACTCAAATACTGTGGTTCTCTGGTTCTCTGTGTAAACCTTTATATAAATTATTTGAGTTGTCCGTTAAATCAAGTTCATTTCCGACTGTTTGGAAGGAATCATATATAATTCCTCTCCATAAGAATGGTTCTAGGTCGGATGTTATGAACTATAGGGGTATATCCAAGTTGTCCGCTATTTCTAAAGTGCTTGAGAAATTGATAACGTCTCATACGTTTATTCATACTCTCGCAAGTATCGATATACCTCATGCGATAGCTGTTCCTAAAACATACGCACGCATAACGGCCGATAGATATTAATGAACCAAAGGTGAACCAAAGCGAATTTGTAGATTGAATTAAATTCAATTTAAGTCGTTTTTTTTTTGCCGGTAATAAATCGATTTGTACTCGCGTAAATCTGCAGATTGATCTATCGTCAAAGGCACCTGTTTCTAACTACACCAATCTGCAATATATGCATACGGAATCGAGTGCTGGCCAATATGGCCAACAACAACTTGAAGTAATCCACTAAATATGGAATATGTGGCAGTAGCCAGATATCGGTAGTGTTCCATACGCTCGAAGGCCAAAAATATTTACGACTTTACGCCTAAATTCCAATTAAAAATTGATAGCTTAAAGTGTTCGAACGACTGAATAAGCGTATTTTTCGAGCGCTTCAGGATATTTGTTGTTGTGCATGCTGGTAAGGATGCAGGGAATGGGTGCAGACGACAACAACACTTGGTAAGGAAAACAATATTCAAACGATTTGTGTGCATCCGAAAAAAGATTGGAACTAGAGACGAAGCGAAACACCCATTGCCGTAGCTGGAGTTTTGCAGCCACCTTTCCATGTGTGACCAACAGAGTCGGCGTTGTCCAGCAATTAGAGTTCTACAGCGGTTGACCACCACACAGAGGCAAAAACTTCCAATAAAAAAGAAGAAATGGGAAATTTTAATGCTGACAACGAATTGGCAATACTCTGACAAGTATTACAGGTAAGAGTCAAGATAGATAGATATATAAAATACAAAATATGTGCTACAAGTGCTGTGATTATAACGAAATGCTCGATCTGGTAAGGGTATATAAATAGTTAGAGAAGTGCAGAGCAATGTAGAAAATCGCACAATCAAATCGAAACTGCTGACCAGCATTGAACGGTAACTGTAACAATTCCAATAAGAAGTATGTGAATGGGAATAGTATTGGGAATAGCAATTGGAATGGGAATAGGTATAGAGAAATACTGAAGTAGAAATAGGAATAGAAATCGGAATAGGAATCGGAATCGGAATGTGTGCTGAGATGACGTTGCCCATTAAAGTGTATGTATTTGTGTATTCGTCTGTGAGAGAGTAAAAAAACCACAACAAGAAGTAAGTTAAGCCATAGAGCGACACAGCATGGTAAAAATGCATGTTGTTTCATGATCTATATGTATAGACGTGTGAGTTAGGTGCTGTAGTGGATGTATAGAGGGTAACTCCTTACTGACGGTGCGTTGTAGTATTTACGTTGTCGTCCTTCATGCATTTCAATCACCAACACAACAGAATTTAAATATGCTGATTGGGTGTGGAAATTTGGTTGCTCGTCAACCAATGGGCATCACTAGCACCTAGAAGCACCCAAAAGCTAACACAACCATGAGCTGCTGATGCTAGTTGACATTGCCAAAAGGGGGATAGAGTCAACGACGTTGGCCATAGAGACGGGTAGGTAGCTTGATGCTGGCTAATGTTCCCAATGTTTTACAGCATTGTGCCACGCCTTTAGCTCTACTACTGCTGTTGCTGCTGCTGGTGTTGCTGTTGAGGCGTGTCTTTAATTGGCTTTGGCTTTAGTTATCGCTTTTTTGGCGCCCCACTGTGGCTGCTACTCTGCTATCTCTCCTCTTCTATATGTTGTTGCTGTTGTTGCTGATGTCGTTTCGATGTTCTGTTCAGTGCAATTGTGTTTTAGCCATAAATTTTGTTTATTGATGAGTTTTATATGCAACACCAGCAACAGCGGCAGAGTAGCAGCATCAACATGAGCATGAATGGAGCAACCGCACATGTGGCATTGCTTAGCTTCAAATAATTTAATTAATTTTAGTTTGAACTTTTTAGTCAAATTTTGTTGCATGTTGTTGACACACGAAATGGCTTTTTATAATTGCTTTGGCCCGTTGCTTAGTTAACAATTTCAATAAAAATAAGCTTCTAATGCAACATTTTCGATGCACTTTACCAAAATTATTGCAAAATGATAAAATAAATTTATAATTGCATTTGTATATTTTGTATAAATTTTGAACAAATAACGAATTTGTTTATACTATAAATTATTAAAACTACTTCAAATGATTCTATGTTTAAAAATAATACATATTTTACCTGTAAAACATACATATATACGTATAAAGAATGTCTATTATCTATTTTATATATAACAAACGTTAAATAATCCTTAGCTGCACTGTGACAAACAGCATCCAATGATTATAAAATCGGATATGAAATGAATTGACAGATAGCTTCGACAACCGAAAACAACGAGAACGATGAGCTGCCGTTGCCTTTGCTATTTCGTTAAGTCCACTTCTCTACACCACTGATTTCCCTGGGCAATCCCTTTGGCTGCATACCATGATGGTGTTAGTGATGGTGATGATGATGGCGTTAGCTTTGGCGATGGCAATGGTAATAGCAACACTGAGTTGCTACTAGGAGTATTCGCTCGTTGTATCTTGTTGTGGCGTCACCAAGCTAATCTGCTAGCTGTCAAGAGTCGCAGAAACAATTGGAAATGACAACAACAAATATGAAGCAGCACGCGTTCATTGTACATTGTGATCCAAAGCAAACACAAAATGTATATATACACACACACACACACACACACCTACACAGATACACAATCATAAAACCATACCAATAGAGCAGCCAAGTAAATCTACAATTGTGTACGAAAAGTTCCTCAGAAACGAAAACGGACAACGAAAACTGCTGACAGTTGCATAAACAATAAAGGCTACCGAAAACGACAAGAACAAAAAAACTAAAGAGAATAGAAATAATAAAAGAAAAAAATAAAGAGTAAGAGTAGCCACCGAAGCGAGCCAGCGAATGCGGTCAACATCAAAAGCAAAATACAACTGAAACGTAAAGAGAGCTACTGTGTGAGATCATGAGAGTGAAAGACTGTGCGAGTGTAAGCGTGACGGAGGGCAATGAGAGCACAAGTTGAAATTGCGGAATGTGTGGGTGAAGTAAAACGTAACAAGAAACTGAAACTAGAACTATTACTAGCTGTACAGCCAAAAGCGACAAGTGTGTGTAGTTCTGTGGAGTTGGTTGGGGTAATAAGAACTCATACACGTTATGCACACTGCTAAAACAACAATTTGACAATTTTTTTTTGTTTGTTTTGTGCTTTGACGACAATTTCCCCCGCGGCAGCATACGCCAAGACCAATGTGAATACGTATGTGAATGAAACTTAACGATATAACGGCAGCAATGGGAGTAACATACCAAAAATCCAACAGACTAGAAAGTGAGTTGCACATGGAGAAGCATAGAATAAAAGTGAACTAAGAATAAAAGTAAAAAGTAGAAGTTAACACAATTATTCGTCTAGCATTCAGCATTTTGCAATTTTTCCGCATCACAAAAGCTTTAAATTGATTGAATAAATAAGAGAACAAAAAAGTTTTTTGTTTACGTTTGCCGCTGACAATTCGCCGCCCAAACTTAAGCAGCGAGCTGCAGCAAAGCAACAACAGAAGCAGCGGCGAGCGGATCGGGCAATGTTCTTGACAAAGCGACGCTCGAAAAGAAGAAGAGAATAATGAAATTAAAAATAAAATGTGTTCTGCACGCAGCTAGTTGCGCTTGTTCTGTTGTGAAATATGAATAATATATATAAAGTGAAAAATAAATAGTGCGAAAAAGAAAAAGTGAACGCGACTCAAACATAAAATAAATAATAAATGACGCATTTCTCAAATTGCAAAGTGTTTAAAAGAGACTCATAAAACAAAACATTGAGACATAAGCTAATTGCAAAGAGGCTTCCCTTCCTCTAACTCCCCACATATCAACGCTTCGAACATTTATTTAGGGTAAGTAAAGTTTTGTAAATATTGTTTATTGTTGCTATAATTAAACAAACATAATATATTTTATGCACTATTTGCTGTATTTATCGTTTTTAATATATATACAAATGTGAATATATACCCATATTCCCCACACTATATATACATGCATATTCAATGTCATATACATATGCTTTTCTTACTCTCCTCAATTGATTTACATGCACTCTAAATTTGCCGGCACCAGCTGATCTTAACATTTTGAAATTATGTTATGTTAAGGGTTTGACGAATTTAACATTACAATATCAGCTGTATGTTAGCTGAGTTACCCTCTTCATGTTATTTTGCATTTTCTTTTATTAATACTGCAAACATATTCTTACTCTCAACATATCTATATGCAAAGTAAATTTAACTTTGTAATTTTATGTAAGATACCAAAAATACCAAACATACCCCAAATATTTTGTCGAACAATTTCCTTAACTTGCGGTGTCGTTGTCGATATTTCAGCTGTTGACTTTTTATCTAAGGGCAAAGCGGCTAAATGCTCTAGACAAATATATATACCCATACTAGACGTATATATATAAATATATATAAATGTATATACATAAGTGCTTAGCTGACAATCTATCAAAGAGCTTCCGTTACCGATAAGAAGCTAACTAAAGTCTGCTTTTTTGGCGCCATCAACTCTTGGCAATAGTTCAAAGTTGTCTTTCTTTCTTACTTTCCCCCATGCCGTTGCCCTTTTGGCTGGCTTTCACTTTATTTACGGGCAGCTACTTTTGCCACACCAACTAAATTGAATGAAAGCACATTTTGATTGAAAGGAAATTTACGTCAAACTTAGAGACACCAAGGACCAACAAGCAAACGACCAAAGACTCAGACTTCAAATCAGTCTGGTATGCCTGCTTTAACATCCAATGTACCAACTCAAACGTATAACCCACACCTTGTGAATGTATATATATATATATATCAGTCAATGTTGGAAAATTAGTTAAAGGTTTTTGTTAAAGAAAAGTTTTCTTTTTTACGCCAAGTTGGTCAACAAGTTGCAAAGTATTTGCCAAATAAGTCAAGTAAAAAGAAAAGGGACACAAGGTTGGAACTGAGGCGAATGATGGGACTAACAGGATGATAGGTTTGATGGGCTGTGGGGCTGGCTAACCTAAGACATTGAGTGCATTCTTCTTCGCTTCGGATAGAGGTTTACCAGAATGTTTTAGGATGAGTGAATTGAAAACCACATCTGATGTTAGATAAACGATTGGATAAAACTTAATAGTTCTGGCAATGACCAGAAGGTCTTTAGTTTAAAGTTTATGGGTAACATAAAGGCAATAACGGAAGAACTTTAAATATAGTGGCAAAAATGGTTTTCTTTGAAGAAAAGTTTTTATTGTTTCATAGAGAATTTTATTATCAATAGTATAATTACATTATATTGATTAATTTAGTGCAAATATATATACTTATAAATAATCTATTGACTTGATTTGTTTTGATTTAAGCCATAAATATAACATATAATTATATTGTTGCATTAATATAACTTCCTGAAGCATATATAAATATGTATGCAATATTTGTGCCCTGTTTTGTTCTGTGCCTGAAACCTTTTCATAGAATCCAGAGATAAGAAAATAGTTTTACTTTGAAGTTCTTCTACAAAAAAGTTAATAGGTGCATTTAATGACTGTAAGCAACTGTTATATATAACTTTAGATAGCTAGTATATATGAATATATATATCTATTTAGATTAGCTACTTATATAGTAATCTTGCTCAACAACAGCTGCCTCTGACTATGTGTTTTCCTGCACAACTAATTGCAGCTTAGGTACATCCTGACATATAAGTATTTTCAATCAATTATTAATGATTATAATTATATTTTCCGTATATACGAGTAATTGATAGCATAGAAAGCACATAGAATGTAACTCTTATAATAAATTGTATATATGTTCTTTTCTTTTGTGTATAATTGTATTCAATATTCTGCTATACTTTTTATAAACAAAACTGCAAACGTGCTACTAGAGCATCCTTCTTTAATATATGTATATATATATCCCTGCTAGTTCCCATAAATATTTCAAAATTTGCCTCAATATTTGTTGAGGTTTAACTTGTACCACTGTTAGCTAAGGCGCAACAGTTGTTAGCACTGAAAGTTTTGTATACTTTAGTTTTTGGTTGTTGTCTTGGCTGTAGCCGTGGCACCCAAATTGTTACCCGGTTCGTGCAGTGGCACCCATTGAGCAGTTGCATTTTTAGCACGAAACATTTCCTCAAAGAAGATTTTCTCATCGTGATACACTTCGGGGGAGTTGCCAATCAATGCACGACCCAGTATTTCGCTGGAACCTATTTAAGTTTAGGTCGAAAGCTTTTAGTTAACGTTGCGTTGTTTGAACTTAGCATCCACTTACCCAATAGACCATCGTGTAGGACTGTAAACTCCAATAGACAGTTCTTTAATGTTTCCTTGCCCACATCAAAAGCTAATGCTTCATTATAGACCGGATTAACGGTATTGCGTTGTACACCTGTCTTGCGTTTCTTTATTTTCTTGCCAGCTGGTCCCAAAAGTGATACCTTTATATATGGATCTGAAGAGTTACGTGCATCATCCACAATACGTAGATTTCGAGCCTTAATCAAAACGACCATTAAACGCTCTGCCGACGGTAGATACGCCAAAGAGACCATTATATCTCCCAAATCTACTTTCATATCTTGTGCAGATGCCGATGACAATGGTGTCCAGAGTGTTAACTGTTCGCTAAGTTCCAAATTGGCCAGTTGCAACTTGGTGCCTCCAATGCAAACGTGCCTCGAATATGCATCAAAATTATATAATAGAATTTCCACAGTGCGTTTATCAATCACTCCAGCTGGCACATCAAATGTAAAGTTCTCATCGAAAACTGAAATTTATATATAGGTTATGCACTATGGACTATCGATAATATCGAATATCGATTTGAATCTCTCACCTGGATTTAGTGTCTTTTTGTGTATACGCGTCTGCCAGAAGTTCTTCTTGTCGGGTAAGAGCCGAACCTTAGCATAGGGATCAGCTGTACCACTAAACTGTCGAGGCTGCAGATTCTGTGCCTCCAAAAGACGCACATTGAGCACACCTGCCACAGGATCATAGCTTAGACACACATGCAAATTACCCCGAGTTTCGTTTGTGGTGGAGACGGGATTAGTAGGTTTGGGTTGAGAGTGCTGTAAAAATGAAACCAATTTTTATATGCTCATTTCGATAAGAATATCGATTACTTACGCTTCGATATAAGGTCATATCGATTTTAGTATGATCCAATTTAGCATTCATAGACGAGACACGTGGACGACCCGGATGCATGGCCAGCACAACATGTTTATCAGAACGAGCTATGGGTACGGATGTGGTTGAGCAATAGGATAAAGTGTTGGATTTGAGACTGCCAGTGGGTGAGGTGGGTGTGGGTGGTGACGAGTCTTCTGTAGTATTCGAAACTTGCTGTTGAATTGCTTGTTGGTTCGAGGTCACCGAAGAGGGCACCCAGAATGCAGGGTCAGCATCCTCCGATTTAAGCGAAGTGGGACTTAAATTGCCCAGATTATTATTACCCAACTTGCCTCGTGCCACACACTCATTGACATTGTCCACATTGTAACCCACAGCGCCAGCAACGAGCGACTCCCGACTGCAGACATTTTAAAATTGCTTTTACTAGTGCAACGACGTGATTATTACGCTTTGGGGCTTACCATTGTTGCTCCTCATCCTTCTCACTGGCCGATTCCAGCAGATTCTGCTCGAACCAATTCAAACGATAGCGCTTAGAACATGTGGCATACAGTGCGGCACCAACTGCTGACACCACCAGAAACGACACTGATGCATAAATGCCAATCTGCATCAGGGATATATCATCCTCACGTATGACTATATCCATGGCTATATCTATAAAAAAAAGAACAACAATTAAATGAAGATGAATTAGACAACTGGAAATTCTAATAAGAATCTCTAATTAACTGCAACTAAGCTGATTGGATTCCTTGCAACTTCAAGGAAAAATGTGAAGCAGGTCGATTAAATATGACTAAAACTATATACTTATATATCGATTAACTGCATTGCGTACATATGTTAACTATATGTTGGATTCCCAGAGTATGGCTTATATATATATTTAATGACATAGTATATTGTACAGTCTTAAGTGTTTGCCATTTTGTGGCACGTATAATGGACACAAAACTAGCTATAAAAGTTTCATTATCAGGTTGAGTCAGAGAATGTGGCAACTTATAAATAAATCAAAGGCTGACCAAGTGGCTAAGGATGTGGCTTATACAGTAACTGTTGCCATGTTGCAGTGTTCCCATAACCCTTACCCTCAAGCCTCAAGCCTCAACCCCAAAGCTCTTAACCAGTTGGCAATCACCTTAAGGTTGGCTTTTGGGTTATTAATTGTGCTGCTTAAGATGCCATTGTGGCCAATGACAGGATCAGGTTGTGACCACAACCTGTGCCACTGCTCTGGCACGTGCTGACAGTCTTACTTGTACTTAACCCTCCATACATCCACCCACTCACCCACACACAGAGACATACAAGGCTTTGTCTGTGTTACAGACACGTTGCCACAAAAGTTTGCAAGTAGAGGTAGTGTGAGTAACTGGCAACTCCAGCAGTTGTTTGCAATTAGCTGCACAAACAGTGGCAAATTTAACCTGATATTGTGGCACAACCCGTTGCCAACGCTAATTTAAACACAAAATTTATTGCCATCAACTTAATTAATTAGCACTTTGAAGCTACTTTTTGCACCTTTTTATATAATTTTTATTTTTATTTTACTGTTTTTTTTTTCAGATTTCTTTCAGTTTTTCATTGTTGTTGCATGTTTTCATTCCCTTTTGTTTTTTACCTACAACCTAATCAGCAATTTGTTTTAAGTTTATAATTTATTTATGTGTATGTACAATTTACCCTAACGTATATAGGTGTGCGTGTGCGGTTATGTGAGTGTGTGAGGTTGTGAGGTTGTGTGTGTGTGGGTGCATGTGTAGGTGTCTGTTTAGGGAATACTTTAACCCACAATAGATTTTATTGTTAGATCCTATTTAAATAATTTACAAGTCTTTGTTTATGCTTCGAATACCAAATGCTGCATGAAATTATTTACGAGGGTTGCTCTTGAACTTATATAATAATATAATATATTAATATTGTAAAAGCTTGAACTCACTTTCAACATGTATATATTATATATATTCTGGTTTTGTTTATTGATTTTATGTTTAACTGAACAAATCAATCAACTTGTCAAATCAGTCAAGATTTAAGCCCAAGGCTAATAAGCCTTGGTTACTTATAAATCTAACCTAAAGCCAATCACGTCAAATTGAGCAGATTGTTGGCAGCTTTATGTCATGCACAACAGTTTGTCTCTCATGTGTATGCATATGTATGCGTATGTATGTGTGTGTGTGTGTGTGTGTGTATATATATATATATGTATATGTACTTCTATATGTCAGTCATTTAGCAAAAATTGAGGTCCTTCACATCAAAAAGATTTGTTTGCATCTGCCGCTGTGCTGCGAATTAACTGTAAACCGCTTTTGACAGTAACTTTTTCTATACCCTTTAATAAAGGTAAAAGTCAACTATAGGGTATGATAAGCTAGTTGGGTATTTAAGGTGTAGTTATTATGCTCTACAATTCTGATTTGATTTGCAGTTCAAAGTAATTACAAAATAACTTTTATAGTATTACTTTTTGCTTCTTTTTATACCATTTACAGGGTATCTTCAAGTCGCCTAGTGCTCACATTTTATGTGTGGTAAGTGTTGCTCTATGTGCATAAAGCACAATTTATGACAGTTGCCATAAATTTTAATACACAAAGCAAACTGCGCTGCAGCAACGAAGCTTTTGTCTGTCTGTTTTGTCTGTCTGTTTATCTATTTTGTTGTATGCTTTTGCTTTCTGGCCATTGTCTCATTGGCCAACTGGGCTTTATAATCAACCTTTTTTGTTATTTTATTTTTATTTGTTTTTCAGCCTTTCATATCATATTTTCGCGTCAGATAAGACAAAACTATTTCCGGCCTTGTGCAAAATGTATAATAAAAAAAATAAACAAAAAACAATGAGGCAAAGTCAAGGACAATCAGTGCTTATGGTATGTGGTATGTGGTAAGTGGTATGTGTGTTGCAACAACTGCACAGCTGTTATAATATCTACAATGCTTCAGTTTATGTGTATGTAAGTTGAAAAGAGCGACTAAAATTAATTTTATCTAATCACTGAGCAATGGGGTAGTTGACTGGCAGTTTCATAGCAAATTATCAACAGCCACCAGCCACCTGCCACCTGCCACCTTAGCTCTAGACAGCACTCATGCCACATGCCACATCCCACGGTAATGTGTCCACGCGCTTTTATGTGATTTCGTACAGTTCGTCGGGCAATTTTCACTTCTACTTTTACTCTCTCATTTTCGCCTTTTTTTACCTTTCTTTTGGCCATCATTAAAAATTATAATAAAATTCTAAAGTTCCCAAAGGCGAACGACATCGAATTGCACAGAATAACGATGAATTATGTTCATTAGTTGAATGAAGTGTCTGACACACACACACACACACATACGCGCGCATACACGCCTTTTGTCTATGGTTACCATTTAGCTATAACAGGAACAGCAGCAAGGATACTGACTAACATCCTGGCAAACAAAATGCAGAGGAGGTTCAGCAGTAGTTAAAGAAAAGGTTTTCTTTTTTTTTTGTGATTCGAATTCAAAGCGAATTGAAGCTTCAAATAGATTTTGACATTTCAACAGAGATTTCCCTTTGTTTCCCGGAAGGATATTCAATGAACTGTAAATACTGTTTATCCTTCGCATTCTTGCAAATTGTAACTATAAATAACTGTGTATTGCATTTGTTATATTATGTATTCACTGTACAATTGCAAATTTACATAAATATCTCTATCTATGCATTGTTTGCATTGAAATTATCAAAGTTTTTCCGCAATTTCCATTACATATTTCCCCCTAACAAAGTGTCCAAAGTTATGCACATTGGCTAAAAACAGACGGCAAAAACATTTTGTTAGTTAAAGTCTGTTGAAGCGCTTTGGCATAATTAGATTACAGCACTGAGTCTATTGTGAACTGCCAGTTGTTTATCCTGTTGGTCAAATGGGAACTTTTCCTCCACGGCAATACAAGCAAAACACACACACACAAACACATACAGAGAGAGAGGTATATACAGAGCAATGAAATGCGCAACAGTAGCAACTGGGGGCAAGTAGCATTATGCCACATCATTAATAGTCTTGGTTGCTAGCTAACATTCTGCTTGTGCGTTTGTGTGCGTATGTGTGCGTATGTGTGTGTATGTGTGTGTGCGTGTGTAGCAAATGTTATATAAATGATGTCGGCAGGTAGCTTAACGTATAGTCAGGTGTTAACCCGTAAAGACTTCTAGCAAAATGAACATAATTTAATTCTTCACATTGTGAGAACACAATGTTGCTTAAGGCAGCAGCAGCAGCAGCAGCAGCAGCAGCAACAGCATCAACAGTTAAGCGGCAGCAACAACTGTTGCGGTTACTTATAAATAGCTGACGCTAAGTATAAGCCCAAGTGACTGGCCAAAGTTTTGCCAAAACCAAAACTAAATTTCAACTCAATGAGAACAACGTGCAAAGTTCAGTCAGCTATTTGTAAAGCTAATATAATGACATAGTCAAGCTATATATAATACACACATACGCACACACACACACACACACACTCATCACACATTCTTCAGCAACAACATCATCATTATTATCAAGGTCAGGCAGCTTTTATATTGTTGTTTATGTGTTAGACATTGTACGTTTCTGGCATGTTTTCATTATGCGATGTAGCCCGTTATTGGCGCTTTTGGCATTGACTTTGTTTGCTCTCATATGCTGGAGTTGTTTTGAACAATTGACAATCAATCAATACATGTAGCATAGCAATATACAAATTTAGAGTTTGATCAGCAATTTAATGTCATAAGTGAAAAGCTTTAACAGCTAATTCTATTGGTATTCATTGCATAAACAGCTTAACGTAAAATGCTTTGAGTCGGCTTAAGAATTTTGGCAGCAATTTTTGTAGCATACTTTTTAGGGCAGCAGCTAATAACAGCTCAAAGCGTTTGCTTAAAAGAGAATTTATCTGGCATATCTTTAAAGAGAAAATGTTTTAGCTTGCTACACTACAATTGCTTTAATTAAAACTCATTAATTTTGGGCTCATTGACTGAACTCATTTGTTATAAATTAGCAGCAAGTGCCACTTATACAGTTTGAGGCAAGTTGGGAATGCTTTTGTTGTAGATAACTTGATGGCGTTGAATTGAAATGAAAAAGTTTTCTTTTCTTCATTGATTTCCTACTGTCAGTGGCAGCTTTGATGTTTTGGACGTGTTAAAAAAGATCAAAGTTAATAGAACGTTGCACTTAAGTTTGGGTTAAAAACAACTTTTTTCAATTCAATGAAAAGTAATTGAATTTATTACAGCATAAATAAATCAACCATTTCCATTTAAGTAGCAACCAGAAAAGTTATTTTTGGCCAAATTGTTTTCTGCAAATTATCATTTAATGATGCTTTAAGCTGTTATTGCTAATGTTTACATACGATCACAAAACAGTTTATAGCTTTGACTACATAAAGAGAAAATAAATAAGAGGAAAAACAAAAGCAATTCCTTGAACTGCCTATTAAGATAAACAACCATATGTCAACATATTCGATGGGTCATTAAACGGACTGTAACCTTAAAAGAAAAAAGAGAAAAACAAAAGAAATACTTGTCCAAAAAGGAAAACCAAAAACAAAAAAATTCTGGACAAACAACAATTCGAGAATATTGCAAAAGCACTGAAATGATTGTATTGTGGCAGCAGTAAGGATAATGACAATTCGGAAGCATAAAAATCAACAAAAAATATGATTATTAAAGCGCAATATGAGTATATAAAAAGGCCACTTGTTGTTTGCACACACACAGACGGAAAAAATAAACGTAGGGAGACAAAAAAAAAACACTTGTAAGGCATAAAACAGCAATAAGTATGATATTAAAACTTGTTGGTTTCTTACGGCCACTCTTTGTATATATTTATATATATGTGTGTGTGAGGGCATGTGCATGTGTGTGTGTTGTATGTATGCCTGTGTGTGTAAAAGTGAAAGGCCAAAGTAGCAGCTTGAGCTGAGACCCCACCCTGTCAATAACTCAGCATGTCAACAAACATTGAGTAGTTGAGGGTTGCCAAAGCTGTTGCTTTTGCGTCATAGTGTTGTCCCTTTTTTTGGCAAATATCTAGCCAGTTTTTGGCCAAGCTGCTGCTAAATTTTATGACTAGCATTAAAACTTTTTGTACTTGATTCAATTTGCTCATAGTTTTCGACTTTTGCTTGGTTATCGATAAGTGATCTGAGTAATTATCGATAATGTTATTGATATATAAAAAGCAGATTTGAACTATAGCATAGTCAAGCTAAGCAGCACGAATGATATGTAGAATAAGCTAAGCTGCTAAAAAATACTCTAGCTAAATATAGGTGCTAGTAATTGCTATCGAACGATAAGGATAACAGTACTTTAATAAGAAAAAATGTTTTTAATATTCAATTTACATATCTAGCTTTATATAGCTATATTTTTAACCCTTCTCTGCAGCTATTTAGCAGCCAAAACCTGCCAACTCTATGAACATTGACCATGGTTTATTGGTTATACGCCTCTAGCACATCAATGTCCACAGCGATATATATTGACTGTTCATACATAGTAGATTTTTGCATTAAAATTGCATTAATCCAGGACATGTGATAAATATTTATGGTCCTGTTGCCTGTCATCAGTCTAACGAGTTTACATGCAATTTTAAAATGCAGCTTCTATTTGCTTTGCAATGTAAATAGTTGTATGCAATATGTTGTGTTTGCCTATAAAACTGTTGCTTTTTCTATATAAACTTTATATACTATATGGTATATATACTGCATATATATATATATATGCCAGTGAAGGTCGGGGTCTTTTATGTGTTCAAGGGCGTGCCCATGTTTGAGTTGAAGGCTGTCAAGGTAAATACAGAGTTTCGTCTGTTTGCCTGCACTTAAAAGTTTCTGCTGTGTTAAGCAATATAAAGGCCAGTTTCATTTCCTTTACAAATCCCAGCTTATAATACCCATACACACATATACACAAACACACACACACACACACACACACATACCCACACACAAATTGAATACTGTTCAAAGAAGAAAAAAATCCTCACTTAAATTTAATATAAATGTGAATCTGAACGCAAACGTATGTTACCATTATGTTGTTGCTTGTAATCTTTATACACACACATATATATACATTCACTCCCACAAAAAATAAACATACACATACAAACAGAATGTATACCCTTCATACACATATTTTCAACATTATTAAATTAAAATGTATTTTCAGTTTGAGGGTTATTTTCAAATTTGTTTCAGGCTGTCACCCACGTTGCGTATGCGCGATGCGCCTTGCACGCAAAAGCCTCTGAATATAATCAACTGATAAATATTCAATTAAGCATATCAGCAATATATATATGTATGTATATAGAGGAAGCATAAAAAGGTGAAAAATTGCAATTGATTGTAATGAATTTTTAATATGGAAGGCAGGTACAAAGCTGCCAGATAATCTCTTAAAATGTATCAAATCGAACTTAAGCTTAAGCCAGAACAGAGATGACTTAGCCTTTATATTTTTATTTCCCTTATGAGACACATTTAGACACCTTATAGACCTTTTATGTTATTAATATTTAATTCTATAAATAGCATATATTTTTCTTCTTTTTTTTTAAAACATTTTTCTTATCCTTAAAATAAATGTTAAAGTTGTTATTTGCTTTAAACTTACCCTTTGCCTTTATTTCACACAATAAATACACAAAAAACTATATCTGAATTTGTTTTTGTAAAGAGTTTAATGCAATTATTAAGCAACAATATGTTTACTTAATCCTTGATACAACGTGTCGTATGCGCAATATGCTCTATAGGCAATCGCCTGTACGCGTCATTTTTGTTGTCTTTTATTTATTATAATTTCGCTTTCAAAAGCAATTTCCTTAATACTTCATATTCTCATTAATCTTTAATTCTATTAGTTTTAAGCACTCGCTGATAAACGATTTCGTCTATTTACATTCCAAACAGATATATATCTGTGTGTGTATATATATATGTATGTGTAAGTATTGCTGCCTTTTATTTTACAGCGTCACAACAACTTTGCCAACGCGTTGCTCAAACTCGACTGTGTTTTGTTTAACGCCAAAAATTTACACGCAGTTGCCTTTTACCGTATTCCCTCATACAAAACACACACACGCACACATACATAGAAACACTCTTAGCCAGAAAGTTTCACATCCTAAAATGAGCACTAACTCTAGCAATATATTTCTACTGTACTTTTTTAGACTTTAAACTTAGCCTAAAGGATTTGCGTTGATTTTTCAAAGTTATTGAGAAAATCTAAACAAATTTTTTAATTATAGAAAACTGCATAAAAATCTGTAGGAAATTTTTTAATAATAACCGGCATTTGATTTTCAAAATTATGAAAATTGCTGAATAAAAGCTTTTGACTAAAGCAACAGCTGTCTCGTTTCAGAAAAGCTTTTGGCTCTCCACTGCCTCACTCTCAATCTCTCTCTCTCTCTCTCTCTCTCTCTCTCTCTCTCTGTCGCAATCTATCCCAGTCTCTCAATTTCAAGGCGCAGCCAATTGTTGCCCAATGTCAATAACACAAACACACACTGATTGAAAGCTTGCAAGAAATAAAGCTGTTCAGAAAGCGTTGCCAGATGGTTTTAAATGCAAGGCGCTGATGGCATGAAAGAACACCCAAAGTCAAATTAAATATAAAAGAAATATGAAATATGAGTAATATATAATAAATAATATGATTTTATTTATTATTATGAATTATGAAATTGTTATTTAATTCATTTGGCTATCAACTCATTGGGCGCAATCTTTCAGTTATAATCTTTTGACTTTAAGAAAAATCATCTACATTGAAAACATGAATTCAATTCCTTGATCTTGAATTGAATTTTGCTCATTTTAGTTGCTTCCTTTGATAAGACATAAATAAACAGTGATGCTGTGAAATATACCCTGGAATTATGTGTTGAAATCTATAGGGTATATACAATTTCTATATTGCTTTATATTATGTATAATCTATCTATCTTTTACTGGTCCTAGAACTAACTTTTCATATGAAATGTTTCATCTTTCACTGAATTTAAACTCAATTCAGGGTACGTTACCGTCGTTCATGCGTGTTTGACGACCTATTTAAATCACAAACCTAACCTAATTCCATTTATTGGTTTCTTCTGTTGTTGTTCTCTGCTAAAGCTTGATAAAGAATTGTCAAGCTGCAATTTCAATTGCTTTATTGATCTCTTATTATCTCAAGTTCAAACATGAAATATGATACAATTACGTGAGGCTTGCAAACGCACACATTTCGACCTCAAAGTCAAAGTCAATCAGCATCTTCTATATATATGATCATAATAATCATAATAATAATGAAAGACTATACCTGCACAGATTATATATATGTATATATGTATATATGTATATATGTAATGCACTTATAACACTTTCAATTAGCTTTACATATCAACTTTTGTGGTTAAGCATTATAAATCATGTGAGCTGAGGCCATTGGTTGAACTTAACACTGACACACATAAGTATGTGCTCACACCCATATTCAATTTCACACACGTCACATTTAAATACGCTTAGTAATCAACTAAATAATAATATTTTTCATTTGATTTCTCAAATTTCTATCAATAATATTATTATAATTTTATTTATTTCTTTCTTCTCTCTTATTGCGCAGTTTTTACTCAGTTTTTTAACATTGACACACATAAAAAATCTTTAGATAATGTCAATTGCGTCTTTATGTTTTAAAGAGATTCTACAGATAGTTGAAAACTATGTTTCATGTTCAATTCCTTTGAGTTTGATACAGAAATAATAGTGTATACTTTCATCATCACATCAAAATCTTACAGAGTCCATCTACAACATTGTTATTATACAGTTTATAAATGTATATTATATTTTTAAATGTTTTTCAAATGATTTGCACAATAAATTGCTGATTAGCGTTTAAGGGCTATTAAAAATTATTGAATAATTCCCTATAGCCAATATATATAGTTCAGTTCCACTTGACAAATTTCTGCTAATCACCAAGTGATACTCAAAGCATGTTTTCAAATCTGATTATGATATATCTATTATATAAAGGGTTCTATGAACTACACAAAACATTTACTATATCTAATATAAACTTTACTATCTATCTATATTTACAATATCTTTAACTAATATGTCTACTCTATCCACTATTATATATACTCCATGCACTGTAACTACTTTATGTCCCATATTTGCGGTTTATACTTTATCTTCAATATATACTATAGCTACTATATTAACCATATTTGCTATATATACTATGACTGCTATATCTATTGAATATACTATATCTTACATAGTTATCTACTATGTCTTTAATATCCATTATATCTTCTACTAGATATACTATATTTTAATATGCATTATTTCTTCTATATATACTATATATATGTACGATATCTGTTATGTATATCTATGCTTTTTACCTGTCCAACATAGATCGCACTGTAATCTGTCACCACAACCTTTATATAAGGAATATACTCGAAATAACCCACTATAAACTTGATATACGAATGTTTATATATAGCTGAAATGTAACCTAAAGTATATTTAATGAATGTTCTGATTATGCTTAAATAGTCACTAACGTACTTAGCTACTGTTAAAGGCAAAAAGAACCACCTATAATATAAATATCAAAACTTTATTCCAATTCCTTGAACACTTCATTTGGTGCAAAGTCTTCGTACAAAAAAATTCAAATTAAATTCAAATTTAATTTGCAAAATTGCATAACTTTCAATCTTGGTTTTCATTAAATATAAAACATTTATTGTAAAGTTTTGTATAGTTGATTGGTTAATTAAAAAGCAGCTTATAACCACTGATTAATAAAGGCAAACTGCATTAAGTTAATCGTTAAAAAACGTTCAGAAAATACTCAAAAAATTTCAAAACTTTAAATGCAACATTCTGCATAAAAGAAACTTAGCAAAGCCATTTAAATTATTTAAACTTTAAACTCTCAACTGAAATCTCTGAGTTTCATGCTCTTTGCCAGCTTTTGATTTTCCAACTATAAATAATTTAAATAAAATAAATACATTATAATATTCCTATTTAGTTTATGTATATATATTCATATATTATTATTTTATTATTTAGTATATTTTTAATTTTTTTTAATAATAATATTATAATATTATTATTAATTTGCTTTGCGGCTGAGAACAGATTATCAAGCAGATTCCATTTAAAAAAATTTTTCTGTAGTTGTTTTTCATTTCTTTCATATAAAGATGGGTATTTCCAGTATGTATAAAATATTTTCCAAAAAATTACTTTATTAATCATACTAATTCTTGTTTAAAATACTTGTGAATACCCATTGAATAATGAATAATTACGCACAATTATATAAAGCCAAGCGATAAAAAATAGTTTAATGTATGAAGTGATCAAAGTATAGAGCGTGGTTGGTCCGATTGATTAATCGTATATGTAATACAGATTTAAATTGTGCCCATTTATAAATAGTATTGCAATCGTATATATTATATATACTAGTTTCAGTCGGTTACAGTTGAGGTTCGTCGTTTTAAAGCCTTATCAATGCTTGAGATTCACGTGTCGTCACTTATAAAGTGATTACGGCTGTTGGCACGAGTGACAATTGAGATTCAGTTGGCATACGATACGCATCATAACCGGACTTATAAAACACTATTTAAATTAAAGAAAATTATATATATATAATAAATGTATATAGATTTCATCAGTCAAAGACATTGAACAGTTTACGGTCCATTTGCAACAGACGTGTGACGTCATTGTGATTACAAAACGAAACAAAAAACATTAAAAAAAGAAACCCAAAGTAAATATATTGTATATATAAAAAAAGTGAAAGGCTAGACGTCTGGAGATTGTTGTAATAACATAACTGTAAATCGAAATGGCATCGGCCTTAACAAATCTACTGCAATCGCTGCGCATTGGACCCTTAACGTCCGGTAAGACGAGCTCCACTGATGTGCTCACACTGCCCCCAGCGGAGAAGAAGCTCAAAGCAAAGGTGCAAGTAGAATCGATTTCCACAGTACCAGAAATCACATTGGAGGAGGTGGCATATCATGATAGTTATGATGATTGTTGGATTGTTATATACGATCGTGTCTATGATGTAACAAAATTTCTGCGTGAACATCCTGGTGGCGATGATATCATCATGGAACATGCTGGACGTGATGCCACAATTGCTTTCCATGGCACCGGACATTCCCGTTATGCCATTGAGCAAATGCGTAAGTTCCTGATTGGTGAATTACCTGCAGCACAGCGTATCTTCCGTACGAGTCAAAACAAGGTGCTTTCCCTGGGTATACCGGAATGATTGAGTGCCATTTACCCCCTTGATTGATTATGATCAATGGTCAATGATTGAATTCACAGTTTACATCACTTCCTAGCAGGGCTCGCAAATCAATGCCGTCCAAAAATTAATTAATTAAAAATTATTATTATTATTATTATAATTATGCCTCCATATCATGCACTTATTAGCTTAATCTCTAACTAAATCTTACGTTTCTATATAAGCCTTTCACCTATTTATAGACTTGATATATATATATATATATATATATATATATATATAGACTTGATTATAATTACTAGTTGCTTGTTTTAGTTTTAGTTTGTGCTGTGGCTTTGACGTACTTAAAATATTATTTTTTGTGTCTCTATTGTGGTTTCTATGTTTTATGTGTTTCCTATAATAAATAAAAATTAAATTTATATTAAAAATATTTAATTATTAAATTGAAAATGTTGCAGTTGCAGCTGATTGTTAGCAAACCGTTTCAATTGATGCTCAAAAATTTACTTTTGAGTCAAAAGTTTTGACTGAAACTTTTTGTGGTCTATAAGTATAACTGCAACTTATGTTTTAACTATTTAATAACTCATTTTTATTACAACTTATAAACATATTTTAATATTTTAAGTTAATCCTATAAACTTGCAATTTCATTCAGTTATGTTTTAGAATCCTTTTGCCTGTTTTCCACTTTTATCTTTTGCCTCTAGCAACAATTTCATTGAATTTGCCTTTGCTGTAACTTGTTTCAATTCAATTGTATTTTTGTTATTTAAGAACATTATTTATTGATTCGTATTGATTAAATTCCTATATTCTTAGCTCTAAATATACAGTTATTATATATGTATATATAAATGCATTAAAAAAAAATGCTAATACTTTTAAAAAATGAACTAAATATCACTTGACAGATGCTCAACCTCTTGCATGACTAGTACACAAAGTTTTTTGGCTTTTAAAATTGACTTAAATATATATCTATATATATATTCATATTGCTTGTTTAGATCCAGCTAGTATATAGTTTAACATTTAACTGCTGCTGCTGCTTGGTGGCTCGTTGTGAGGTCCTTGTAGCAGGGCCTGCAATTTGGCAGCTGCCGGAAAGGCGCCCAAATCCAAGGGTGCTGCACCCGTTGTGCTTTGTATATAGGCAAGTAATCTGAAATATATATATATAATTATACAGTTCGTCTTCTTCTTCTACTTAAGACTTACCTGCGTAGCTCCTCCAGTGCATTCTGTTGCATAAGTATATAGTTTTTGGCCAGCAGCAAGGTGGCAATTTTTGATAATTTTCGCACAGAAGGTGAATGTGCATAGGGTATAACACTGTGTAGAGTCGTAGGATCAATCAGTTATATATCTGTATATAGTATGGTATATTTCACGGCTCACCTGCGCAGCTCATCAAGTGCATCATTTAAATCATGCATGCGTCTGCGTTCCCTGGCATTGATATTGAGACGAACCGTTTTGCCCTGACGATTCTTTTGCTTGCCACCATTTGTTCCACTGCCACCAGCACCACTGCCCATAGCACCACCTATGCTGGCCAACGCAGCTGTGGTTGTACCGCCACTTATAGCTGCCAACGCTGCAGCTGTGGGACTTAAGGGTTTCTCTGGTGCACTTGGTCCTGGCTTATTTTCATCGGTGGGCGTCATGCTTTGTTGTGACATGCCCAATCCTTGCGCATAAAAACCACCTAGACCCACGGACCCCAGCGGTGTGCGACGTCCCGGCACACTCTGTGGCGGACTAGCGGCTGGCGCTGGGTGTCCATGTGCGCCCAACATATTTGCTGTGGGCGGTATGGGCATATGTCCATGCCCTGGCAGTCCTGGGAATCCAAATGGCAAATTCGAAGGATCCATTTTGCTTGCAAGTCCTGGTAGGAAAATTCAAGGCTGCAGCAGCTATAAAGGATGTATTGTTATAGGGTTGTCGTAGTAAAACGCAGTGCAGAGTTGCTCACAACAGAAGCTGCAGCGACGCCAGCTAGCGGCAATTGAGTGTAACTATAGCTTGCACAAAGCTTACCACAGATGGCGCTTTGGCAATGTTTCAAATGTTTTGCAATCACAAATAACAAATTTTAACGTTTGTTTTGAACAATAAAAACTGTTTTGAAATTTATAAAAAAAAAATTTATTTAATTAGTTAAATATTAATTTTTTATAAATTATTTGAGTTAATTTATTATAATTCACTTTGCACACTGCTGCTGCCTGCTGCCTGCTGCCGTCGCATACACTTGCCACAAATGTCTGACACACTTTAAGGATTATTTATTTAAATTAACCACAAAACACAATACAAGTGCCAGAATGAGATGGCAAATGAAATCAGCGAAATATAAATATAAATATATATATATGTATATGTATATGTTTATGTATATAGATATATATGTATCTATATATAAATGTATATAATAAGACTAACGCACCACACAATTAAAATGGTTTTGCCGTTGCTGTTGATGCTGTGGCAGGATACGAATTCGTTGCGCGATTCTGAGTGTGAGTTCGAGTGCGTATAACCAGGACTCAGGAACAGGACTCAGGACGGAGGACCCGGCCAAAATAACACACAGAACGATGCTGCGACCGCGATTTTGTGGTGTATATTCAACATATAACGATTTTTCGATTTTTGTTGCTTCAGTCACTGCTGTTGTTGTTACTGGTGTTGCTGTTGTTGTGGCTGCTGTTGTTGCTGCTGCTGCCGATGTTAACGACGCAGCCGATTATAATTTTTGCCTCGCCGACGCCACCACCGCTGTTGGTGTTAATCTCAGCAATGAAAGAATATTACGAGCACTCCGCACATACACAAAGATACTGAAACACACACACAAACTCACACACACAGAGACACACACACTAATACATTCAAATTGAATAAATGTGTGTCGCTGGTCTGGCGTTGACGTTGGTGGTTGACGTTTAGTGGTTGTCCTTATACTCATAATGCAAGCATCCTTATACCAATACCAGCAAACCCCGAAAGCAATTGTTCAATTCTTCTATATAGAATTTTTAATACACTTCAGTGAAAATTTCACAATTATATTTCAATCTAAGGATGTGCTGCGGTGTATGTATTGTATTATCCTTTATATTATATTAATGTTATATGTTGCAGCTCGAAGATTCTTTGATAAGTAAAAGCTTTAATTTGAAATCCTTATCACATATTTTACATACCCTTTTGTTAGGGTATAAAGGACGATGAATCACTGCCCACTGAGCACTTTTAATGCCCGAGACTACCGAAAAAAAAAAGCATAAAAAATATCATTTATTCCTGTTGTTGCCATCGCTTTTATCGCCTTTCGGCTTGCGGTTCTCTTTCACTCTCTCGCTCTCGCTTTCGCCCTCTCTCTCTCTTTCTGTCCTTTTCGTTCCTTTTTTTTTTGCAACCCTGCATTGGTCTTTGGTGTACGCTTGGGCTTTGTCTCTGATTTCAATTTCCATTGAAACTGAATCTAATCACATGGTCGCCTGCTGCCACTGCCGCTGCCGCCGCGTGCTGATCCTAGTTTCATTTGGTCCTTTTTGCTGCAGCAATCGCTCAGCATTGCTCCTGACGCCTTTTTCTGTTATTTTCTTTTTTGGGGGTTGAACCAAACTCATGCATCATAATACATTCGCATTTGAAGTCTAGTACATCTGCATGTTTCTTTGATATATGTGCGGGTCTATCGTTTGTCTGACTCTCTTTCATGCATTCTCTCTATATTTATATGTATGCCTGTGTATGTGTTGATGTATGTGTGTGATTGTGTTAGTGATTGCCTGCCCGAAAATTATGGTATCGCATTGTTCAAAGCTGGAACAAAGCCATAAATGGCACATGCCAAATATTTTTGTATTGCATTTTTGACCAGTGTTGTATAGCACTATAATCTATCAGTAGTTGCCAACAACTGAGAGAGAGACACAATCACAGCTCTACTATATTGCTATGTATTTCTGTGTGAGTGTGTGTGTATGTGTAGCTCTGCTTTGTAGTTAAAAGTAGATACATCAGACCTACAGATTTATCAATTTTAAAATGATTTCTATGCTGTGATTTGAATGAGATAAAAAGGGGTATATAGCTTTAATATAAATGTATATAATATTCTATAATGATGTACATGAACTGTATTAAATGTGTATATATACATATTCTTGATCACTATCTATAAAGGCAATGATTTGGGGTAGTGTAACTATAAGCCTTAAACTGTCATAAAGGCAGACTAAAGGGTATATGAAAAGTCGCATAACTTATATAAATTCTATTTTAATATACTATTTTCTTTTTTTAATTAATAAAGAAAATGTTCTTAATAGTATTAACAATCAAGACTTTCTCTTTTATCAGAATTTTTCATACTTTTTCTTAAAGTTTTTCTTCTTGCTGAAGAATTTCATCTCAGTTGAGACATAAGTACAAAACTGCTTTAACTTTGCTTTAACACTGATATACCCGTTTATTATATTATAAATAAAGTTGCCTAAATGTTGTAATATGCATTTTTATATGCAGCTGTTGCAGGCTCTTCAAGTACAAAAAACTTTGGAACAGACCTAATGATTGAGCACATAAACGAAATTTCTTATAGATTCCCGTATAAAAAATTATGCTGTCAGATGTTTTTCGGCGAGGCAGCCGTATGCCATTATTTTTAGTTTTCCATAACGCACACACACATGCAGAAAAAACATATACACGCGCTTAGTGCACCCAACTCGTATTCGGATATGAATATCTGTGTGTGTAGCCCTCGGGGCAATGCGCCATTTGTGGCATTGTGTGTTAGAGCCATGGCTCTTGGTCCTACACAAAGAGTGCAGTGTTAGTATAGACTACTACTACTTTCTCTTTCACTCTCAGTCCCTCTCTCTTTCGCTTTCTCTGTCTTCCCCTCTGTACAAATTCAACTGCAATTGTTCTTTCCTCTAATTCAGTTTTTAATGCTGCATTTACATTGCAATTTATTTGCTACCCTGCCTGCCTTTTGGGTCAAATTAAATGTTTGGTTTACACATTTTTCTCTTTTTCCAAATTTATACAGACATATATATAGATATATATGTATGTATATATATATAAGGAAGTATATACTAACAGTTGAAAATATATGTATATATAGATGGAAAACTGTTGGTCACAAATTGACAGGGTTTCCCATGAGGGAATTTCATTATAATTTACATAATTTATGCGCGACCGTGATTTGCATAATTAAGATTTGTATATATACAATTGGCCAGGACATCATTAGCCTTAGGTACCACAGCCACCCTCAATTCTTTATACTATATATATTTATATATATATATATATAAAATGAAACTGTTTAAATGTTAGATGGTAAATGGAAATGGACATGAAATTTACCCAATTCCTTTTGTAATCATATAATTATGTATGCAAAAGTCGAAAAACCCTACGAATATTTTGAAACCCTCAAAATTTGACTTTCATTTCTTTTTGGTACGGCTTTCAACTTCAAACTGCACTCCATGGGGCCATGTGTATCAATCATTAGCATTTTATTGTTCAAAGCCAAATTGGCACTTTTTATACATTGGATTTTTTATGTCCTTTTTGCTAGGCTTATTATCGATGGCTTCCTTTTTCGGCCATATATAAGTATTTATGGCAGGCATTCGATCTCAGTGTTGGTCTTGTTCTCATCTAATGATTCCCCTGTGTACCATACATTTTTTTTTTAAGGTACGAGCTACGAATGATTATTCCACATGGTATATATAACCTTAACTCGTCAACTTCCGTGTTTATATTGTGTTTTGTTTTCATTGAACAAAATGTGTCAATTGTACTCTTGGGAAATTGCTTGGCTCTTTTATAAAGATGCTTGAAATTGTACTATTAAATGGAAGTACAAGTATTTGTATTTATAGCTCTTTACACACACACACATACATACACACATACATACACACATATATATATTAATATATATGTGTGTGTATATGTGTTTGTATTAGATTGTTTGTATTGGCCATTAGGAAAAAGTTTTTGCAAGGCAAAACAAAACTTTGATCATTTCCTCCTGCATCGACAACAGCTTTGGCAAACAATTTTAATTGGCAAACTACTTTTGCCTAGCACTGTTATACACTGTTATACTAAAACTTCATACTGCATACTGAAAATCTTTCTGAAGTCATTTTGAAACAAAGTTTTCCTAAATGTTGCTGAAAGCAACAATTTTTACACATCTTTAAAGCCAAAGTTAAACAATTTTCTACTGAAAATACTAGATACTAAAATAATACTAAATAATACTAAATTGTGTAGATATATGCAACTATAGTAAGTAATATATATAAACATACATATATATATCTGATGAATCATATAATATCTTATATTATCCAACAATATTTACGCATAATTTAAGCTTTACTTTGAAAGTTTATTTGAAAACCTCAGAGCAACATTAACTATGCTTGAGCTAAACCTTTCCTATAGGTAACTGTATACATTGTGAGTAGATATAGATTTAAGTAGGTTTATTTGTTACCCTAAAGGTCTTGAAGTTCTTTTATTGATTATATCTAATGCTTATCATATGCACCCCACGACAATCCTATTGTTCCTTTGAGTTAAGTCAAACATAAAGAAGAGCGTTCAATATTTTATCAAATTATGCGTTGCATGCAATATCCTTTTGCATGCTTCAACACCCCTGTGTATTAATGTTGTCTCCAGACCAAGCGTCAAGGCAAAAACACACTCAAACACACGCATACACACACACACACACACATAGAAGGATATACATAAACAGTGTTCTACCAGGTTTTCAGGTTTAACACAGTTCAATATAAAATGCCCACCCAACGCACTCACAATTTATCAGCATCAAATGGAAACCAAACAGTCAGCATCAGGATATGTTGTAGAAGAAAAACAAGAAGAAGAAGAAGAGTGAGTGCTACAACAACAACAACAACAACAACAATAACAATAACAATGCATGCAATAGCAATTCGAATTAAAATGCTGCCGTTGCGTTTGACGAAGAGAATAAGGATGAGAATGAGAATGCGAATACGAATACGTGTGGGAATGGGAATGGCAATAGGATTGGAAATGGTTAAAGAATCTGAGTGCGAATGCCACCCCATCCACGCCCGAAATGCCCAAAATGTTCGAGCTGGCAAAAGGGGTTGTTTCTCGCCCTTATTGCTCTGGGTACATTTGCTTTCGCTTTATTTTTTTTTCTTTTTGTTTTTTGTTTTGCGCGTTTGTTGCAAATGGATATGGAATGTAACACAAACAACACAACAAAGCACAACACAAAAAACGGTAAAAGCGTAGACCAAAGGCAATGGCAAAGGCAATGGAAGTCAGAGTTTAGATGGCGGTAAAACACGTAACTGTCCTATCTGTAACTGTGTATCTAACACTGGACCATGAACCACGATACCAAACCACCATGCCACCATGCCACCACACACACATACACACATACACACACACACAGACGCACACACTAAACAGGAGAACGATAGCAAGTGAACCAAAGTCGAAAACAAAGCCAAAAGTTTAACTGAGTCGCAATGAAAGTGCTACAGCTCGATAAGTGCTGTTGTTGCCACAACTCCTAGAGCTGCGTCAGCTTTGCGTTATTTTTTTTCTTCTGGTTTTTTCTTCTTTTTTTTTTGGGTGACGACCCACTCAACGCACACACCCACCCCTGGTTGCATATATATAAATTTGTGGCCCCCTTTTTGCCATTTATCCTGACATCCTGTCATACTACCTCCAGGTTTATTCTTAACTCTGCTTGCCTGATGCTATTCCATTTAGCCTGTGCCTCTGTACGTTTTGGGATTATGCTACGTTTTCTGCTTGCCACACGCATTTTCCAATATGCTCCTGCTGCTGCTGTGGTGCTGTGGTGCTGTGGTAGTGCTGTTGGTATGGCATATTCAAGGGATGTACTGCAATTACGTTAACGTTTGGCAAATCCGAGCACATATAGTATTACCAAGGTAACCAAATTTCATACGAAATCAACTGCTGTTCCTGTTACTGATTCTGATGAATGTTTATGCACTGATTCCCATTGTGTATGTGAATCAATGTGTGTATATGTGCATATGTGGCATGGTGGTAACTACATTTTGTTTTGTTGCCATAGTATAACTTTCTACCCCCCTCCCCGCACTCACTCTTTCTCTTTTTCTGACTGCAGTTGCTGCCTTTAATGATGTTCTCTTATTTCTAATGCTTTCAACGCTTCAGTAAGAGAGAGAGAGAGCCACAGTGAGATTAGTTTAGTTTTATATGAAACCTTAGGCATGTTCCATAGACTTCATATGTACCAAGTGAAATTTTTGATTAATGCATTGTTATGGAAACTCGTTTTCCCTAGAGATAAACTCTGTCTACACACTCAACCCTGGTAAATGAAGTGCTTTCAAGTTTCCACTTTCCCCGAGGGTCTACAACTCAGGCACATGTCTCTTACATAATACACAAAACTTGATGAAGGTGTTTCAGCATATACTCTATAGCAGCAAGTATCCTTTGAGAATTGTTAAGCATTAACTTATCTATATAAAGATCTAACTTAAATTGCTCAATAAAACTGGTTTAAAGATAAAACTTAACTTCGAATTAGATAAAACTGAAAAGTTTTGTATATATATATTTTATGATATCAACTTTAATTGCCAAAATACTCTGCAACAGACCTTACAACACGCATGCTATGGCTCTGGCCTATGTATGTTACGCCTACTGCCACACCTAACACATTCGTTAATATCATATATATATGCAGCAGCAACCATGTGGCAGCAACTAAGCTTCATACGAATTCATGACAAATTGCTGTGCGCCGCTGTTGCTGCTGCTGCTGCTGCTGCTGCTGCTGCTGCTGCTGCTGCTGCTGCTGACGATCTGTATATATTGATTAGATGGACTCTCTAACAAAAACAAAAAAAAAAAAACCAACCACCCAAATGTAGTTGTATCATCATCATCAACAACATCATCATCAGCGTGAACATCATCATCATCATGAGCGTCAGCTTAAATTGAATAGAATGAACTATGCCTATGCACTTAGTCAGCAGAATGGTGGGGGGAATGATGCTTGCCAGGACGAAACTAATGCTGCAGGATATCACAGCTGCCCACACTCTCCCCCCCCCCACCAAATGTTAATGACACATTGTGCGTTATGTTTCTTTTTTCCTCTTCATTCTTTTTTTTTTCCTTTGCGTAAATGGAATTTTGATTGTATCCGTTTACGTGCCACATTTCCTTTTCCGCTTTTGGGTGTTAATCATTATTTTGGTACAGAAATCGCAATTGCATTTGGATTTGGTATAGTTTTTCTTTGGGCATGTGGAAATTGTGCATAATTATAATAATAACGCCAGCTTTTATGTACATCTATATGAATGATGATGTATAATTGATGACTTAACTTTACTTTACCTAAGAAAAGTTATGCTGCTTCTAATATCAAGTTGAAAACATAAGTTAAATTGCAGAAAGAAAATATTTATGATATCTAAATTCAGTTTTTATTTAATATTATTTAAAGTAAGAGTATACACAGTTCGTTGTGTTTTCGTATTAGTTATGATTTTTATATTTTTGGGTTTTTATTGTGCAGTCGAGCGCATAAAATGTGCAATAATAAATGCTGACTGTCGACGAGAAGCGGCGATGTCTTTGTCCTGCTCGGACCTTGCCAGCTTTATGTGCATATAACAGTTCTTTTATGAGCCAGGACTTAGAGTCCCTTAATTCCCTTGCCTTACCCCCTCTGTCATACTTACTCTATCTTTCACTCACCTTGTGTTGTTGCTTTTATATATATATATATAAATATATATATATGTATGTAAGGAATGGGTTCTGGAGCAACATAACCTCTGACCTCTGCCCTGCTCTGACATCGTTAACATCATCAGTGAAGCAGTCAAAAATGCTAATAGCTGCCATTTCCTGCAGGTCCGGCATTCAAGCAAAATTATGCGCACAAGCGAAATGCGTTTACCCCACACCCCTCCTCCGTTTCCCCCACTTTTGCTGCGCAAAATTTGTTTGCAGCATAGAAATATATATATTTATATATAGTACATAGTTTATACAAATATACGTATATATATAGAGAAGTATATAAATGTTTGAAAATGTTGCATTTACATTTTAGAATATGCAGCAAATTGGAACAGGAAGTGCGCATACTAAAACTGAAGCGCCCGCATAACCCAAAGAAAGCAAAGAATGGGAGGGTTAGATAGAGGAAGAGAGAAAAAGAATGTTAGTTATTTTATTTATGTTAGTTATTTGTAAGGCTAAAAGAAAAACTTAAGAGAGAGCTTTATAAATAAAACAAATAATAACAATTTTTAAAACATAAAACGAAATGGTTAAAACTTGGTCAAATGGTGGAGTAGAGGTTGAAGATTTGGTAAGAGTTGCTAACAAAATGAAGACAAATTTAGCTTATTTGATATCGGTTAGTATATATAGATTATGTGTATATATAAACGAAGGATATAGACTAGTTTATTCAGCGCTTTAGTTTACCTTTGAAAGTCTTTAAAATCTTTTTACAAATATATCTAAAAGAGCTGAATTCTTGGCACTTCTAGTTTAGGCCACAATCATACAATGTAACAGACAGTTACTATATTTAGGCGATAGTTTTTAGCTAGTCTATATACATTTAGAAATGACTTATATATCTAAATTTAATATATACAAATGTAGTATTTTTTTAACCGAAATACTTCAGGCATTTCTTATAAAGTGACACAAAACATTTCTGCCACGTTTGAAATTTATTTTGCAAGAAATTTTCTATATATATTCACTGTAATATTAATCCAAAATTTATGTCTTGTAACTGTCAGACATTTGAGTTAATTAGGAACAAAAATACAAATGAAATAACAAGAACAAAAACATTTTAAGATAATTAAAATTAATTGCCAAATAAAGCAGAAATTTCTTTGTAAATTCATTAGAAAATTCATTCGAAATACAAATGAAACTTGGCTAATATATTACATACTTCAACTTTTGATACAGGTCAAAAGATTTTGATAAATCCAGCAGTCTAATGTCAAGACAACCATATCTACATATATATATATAAAGTATATATAGTATAAATACTTATTAAAAAGCAAATTGAACAATGAATTGCAAATCAAAGCAATATTTTCAATAAAGAAATTCCACAAATCATTACGAAAGCCACAAAACACAAAACTTTTTGACAGAAACGAAGAAAGCAACAAAGGGAAAAGAACACACACATACAGAGAGAGAAAGAGTAAGGGAGAGAGAGACAGAGAGAGAGAGAGAGATAAAACTGGGTGAAAACTCTGGAAATACTTGGATGAAGTGCAGAGGATGTGGTAAGAATGGGAAGGGAAAATATGGAAGCAAACAAGTTTGAAAAATAGCTGAAGAGCTTCAGTTTCTTGCACTGACAGCGGCATATAAATTGAATCAAAAGAGAAAAGAAAGACAAGTAGAAATGAGAAGTAGAAGATGTAACAACAACAACAACAACAACAACAACAACAACAACAACAACAACAAGCAGCAAGGAACAACAGCAGCAACAACAACAAGGAAATTTTCAAGACGTGGCAAAACTTTGCATGCTTCGAAATTCAATTCTAATTAACATAAATTTGCACAAATGAATGTCAACCACAAGAGGCACAGCAGGAAAAAATAAGAAGAAAAAAGAATGCTACACACACATACAAACACACACTCACACATATATACAGGAACATATACATGCAAAATGTAGCAAGTTGTAATTTAATTTATGTCGCTTGTGCAACTTTTTCGTGTGTCATAAGTCAGAACAACAGAATTTGTGTGAGCGTTGGCAGTATCTTGGGCAGAGGGAACTGGGGGAGTAGGAGGGAGATAGGTTTGATTAAAGTGTGCTTAATCCAAGAGCAAATGCCAAGAACTTATGTGTGCACACGCATTCTATACAGAGGTGTATATGTTGTGTGTGTGTGTGTGTGGTGAATATTTACCGTTTCCGTTTGCCATTCGTTGAATGTCTGTTGTTGCCAGCTACTAATGAGCTTCACAACAAGCACAAATATTATTTGACTGGAGTTTATGCATGTTGTATGTGTGTCTGTGTGTGTATGTGTGTATATGTGAAGATGATGATGGGTTGCCTTTATATCTGAAATATTCACTTACAAAAGGAGCATGCAACATTTTCTTTGAAACTCAAGTTACAACACAAAACTAACAGCAAATTCGTTAACAACTTATTAGGCAATTCAATTTGCTTAACTAATTAGTACTTAGAGTTAACTACATGTTAAGCATTTTGATAAGATGTCATTTTAATGTCTATGACAGTTAAATATGATTATAAACTAACTAATTTATCGATAAGTGCTTGCCAAATCTGCCTTAAAGTATAGCAAAGCTATCGATAAGTCCAACTAGACTTTAATTAGGTTTTCCAATTTAAATGAAATCTTTTGCTTAATTGAAAAGCGCTTATACTAGTATGATTTTCACTATGGTATCCTTTAAGTAACTGCTTCTTTCATACAGTCCTCTAATTGCATGCTGCAACTTCAGCCAACACTTTATGCCACATTTCATTAGAGCATCTTTGCGTCGGCCTACACAATTTTGTTTTTTTTTTTCTTGTGTTGTTTTCGTTTTGGTTTTTTTTTTGTGTTCTTCGCTTTATTTTTGGTTTATGTCGACGCTTTTGTTTCTTTGGCAAAAGTTGCCGGAAACGGAAATGGCATTTTGTGCTACGCGCTGGCTGTGAGGCAAGTTGACTTAACTTTGCACTTGAAGTTGCCGAATAAACTTTGAATGAAGACGTGCCACTAGCAGAAAGCACTGGGAGAGCAGCATGTAGTGTGAGTGTAAGTGGGCGTGGGTGTGGGTGTGGTTGTAATGCTGCTTGAAGGATGCTTCGTTAGAATGCACAGTACTAATAGCAATAGCAGCAGTAACAGCAGCAACAACAGTACAAGTTGCAGCAACGGCAGCATCATCAGAAAATAGTCCTTCGTTATGGGGTAGTCCAAGTTGTGCAAGGCCTGAGGCCAGTGAGTTGCCAACAAATTTGCCAGCGGTTGTCAGGACAACTGGCAAACAAAAGGACTCTGTGATAACGTTGATGGTAAGCAGCGGTAGCAGCAGCAGCAGCCGTAGCAGCGACAGGATGTGCAGCGAGGATGTCGACGACGATATGCAAATTAGATACAAATAATAGTGAAAAAAAAAAACAACAGCACAAAAATTATGCGACGGCGCCGACCGAATGCAAATGCAAAGCAAAAGGCAAAAAAAGAAAAATAAAGAGTAAAAGAAATAAATACATTTTCACAAAATCCTTGCATGTATCCCTATACGAATCTATATATATATATATATATATATACATATATATATCTGTAACTGTGCATCTATAAGGTAGGCCAGTCTGGACACAAAAAAAAGGGTGCATATCCTGGAAATGGCTGCAGTATAATGTGGGGTGGCACTACATCAATGTGTCCTGTGCCTTGTATTTATATATATATATATATATATATGTCTGGTGTATGTCCTGTATCGTACATTCGATATGCACAACAGTGTCATAAATAATGTTCAACATTTAATTTCATTTCCATTTTACGATATGATATTCTGGTTCTGCCGCTACCATCGCTGCCATCTCACTCCTGCTGCCGACAGCGACGTCAACGCAGCTGCCAGAGTCACAGCAATCGTTGCGCCTGAACAAATTGACAGAATGGAAAGTGTAATAAAATTTTGAAATTGTATTTTCTTTACACTCACTTTCTGTGTATGTATCTGTGTGTGTATCTGTATGCCATAGACCCAAAAAATTTAATTTTATGATTTTTGATTTCAATTGCAACATTTGTGTGCCGCATAAAGTTTCACTTTTTGCTTGTCGCAACTATTTGTATTATATAACTTTTTGCATTTTGGATATGAATTCAAAATTGGAAAAGTTTTACAAAAATAAAAATAAAAAAAATAAACTTTTTAAAAGTTTAACACAATTTAAAAAAAGAAACAACTTAATATTAATACCAAGAGTCTCTCTCGCTCTTCATCAAAACTTTATAATTTGAGCTAAAATTTCTTAAGAATATCAAAAAGAGTCTTATGGTCTGCTCTATATTATATATACATACATATATTAAGTCTTCATATAGCATATCATTATGCTATATACATTGTTATTAAGTCCAATTTATTTTGTGTTCCGCTTCCTTGCATATCCTCTTCTCTGATGCAAAACATTTTGAAAAGGCATTGAAAAGCTTGTGGAAAATCATTTCTACAAAATTCTCAATACATTAATATTTTATATTCTATAACATTCTTTTATATTTATTTTTATCTATATAAATACATTTATATTAATTATAATTCGTTCTCTACTTCGGTATATATCTTGTTTTATTCATCAGTTTGATTCTGTTAATAAAAAGGAGCTCAGAAAGCTGTGATAAATCAAAATGTAGATAGCATACTATTCCCAACTATATATCCTATATTGCACATTGATCGTTTGTATATTCTAATCACTTATGAATTGCCTACCATATCCCTATCTCAAACTCTTCATCTCATTATTACTTGCATATACCCCAACTCAAAGGAATGTGGCAAGCCTTTTGATCAATTATGAAACGAAACTATACTATGCTCAACGCTATCTCCTTTAAACTTTCCCTATCCTGTAATATATCATCTTTTCTCAAATCTCTACCTTTTATTTTTATCCTTTGCTCTATATCTTGTCTATACCTAGTCTCTTCCTCAGTCTATAGAAACTCTCTTTAAAGCCATATTTGTATCACATTCAAACAGATTATCAATTATCAGATATCATTCCTCTCATTTCTCAAGTCTTTTCCTTATATCTTTTACTTCAATTCCACATTTCATTAACTCTAGTATAACTTTCTTCTCAGCAGCCTGTGGCAAGTCCTTTTTTATCACTAATTTCGTATCAATTCAAAGTGAAACTTATATCAATCGATACTACATTTTGTTTGTGAACATTTTACCTTAGCTAAATTTCCACTTTACCTTATTTGTTGTTGGCCAATACCTTTTGTATACTATTTAATTAAAAGCTTAAGGTAAGGTCTCTATACAAATCCTTTTATTGAATAGCATTAATCCCTGAAATTTCTATTTGTATGTTTTTTGATTGTGAGCAAAATTGAGTCAAGCTAAAGGTAGCTGCCAAGCTGGCGATTAATTAAATGATGTGCAGTAACAATGGCAGGATTTTCGTTGAAACAAAAGGCCAAAGGAAATATCGAGATATATAAGCCTAAATATGTACACACGCATATACACACATACATTGACAAGTATATATAGACAAGCTATGGATTTGTATTTTGCATGAATGCTGCTATTTATCTATTAGTTTGCAGAGGCTACTCCTGCGTAAAGGAGCCTCTTCGATGGACTGACAAAAGGACCAAAGAGCAACCACATTTCATGGGGTGCAGTATTGGAAAGCCTCAAGCTTAACAGAAGTCATTTAACAATAGTATTCATATATCTACCACTATTTGGCAGTTGTTATGCCAACGTCTAATATTATGTGTATAGGTGTGTGCTTGTATGTGTGTGTGTGTGCGTATCTTCTGTTCGTCAGGCTATCAGTTGTTTTAGCTATTGGTGATTTATGACAACTCACAGAACAAACTAAGTCTGCTCAAAGGCACCTCAATGGTTTGGACTTCACAATATACACACACACACACACATATATATATACACACACAAATATACGCAATGACTATTATATTTGATTTTTGGTGCTCTGTTTAGGTGTGGGTGGCCTGTTGCTGTGGTTATCCTTTGTGTGTGCATTGTTGTCTTTATTCATCTCAGTTGCTACCTGTCTGACAGGCAGCTCAAATTATTATTACCAAGTGCACTCGGGCGTATGCGCAATACCTTCATTTCCACTTCAGCATGTTGACTGCAAAAACAATACAATTCACTTTTATTTACACTTTATTCAAAGCAGTTGCATTTATTTATTAACCTTGTTCCAATCAACATAAAACACATATAAATATTTGCATTTACTTTTACTTATTATCCTTGCGATTGAAAGGATGCTACGCAGTCTTGTGTATTAATACCATTTAAGCTTAAAACTTTTTTTAATATTCTTTATATTGTATTTTAAAGGGTATTTACATATCGTTGGTTTATATTTTCTGCCTTTTGATGATATACATTACTGGACCAGCAGCAACAGCAGCAGGAACAGCAACAGCAACTGCCAGCAACAATTGCAATTTGCTCTCCATACAAATTTTGAATTATTCATTTGCAAAAGTTTTCTCGACACTTCCGCACTTCTACGTAGAAGAAATATAGTCTTAAATACCCTGTAAAAATAAAGAGAGAATCCATAGTAGTTGTTAAAATATTTAATTAAATGTGAAAAGTCAAGGAAAAACATTTTCAATCAGAAATTTGCAGGTTTCTTGGTTCGAGCTTTCAATGAATCCTTATTAGCCCCTTTGCCTTTTTGTAAAAAAGAAGCAAAGTGGAGCTATTGGAAATGTGCAAAAACGAAAAGTATGTAGCACATAGAAATAATCATCGGAGACCCTATAAAGTATATATATTCTGAATCAGGACGACAAGACGAGTTCATCTAGCCCTGTCCGTCTGTCCGTCTGTCCGTCTGTATGAACGCCTGTTTCTTAGAGACTATAAGAGCTAGAGCAACCGATTATTAAGCACAATTTTCAACCGATCAAATTTATTTTTGCTACACATCATTATTAGACCATTCTTGATCGATGTTGTGAATCTGGGTAAGATTGATCAATAATCTCGGAAGTTATAGATCATCAAAAGTGGCGTTATGGGCCCCGGGGGGGGGGGTATAGTAGTGCGCGCAAAATAATAGCTAGAGCAACGAAATTTGTAACATAGATTTGTTATGTTCGAAATCGAAAATCGAAAACAAACTCGTATAGTGTGAGTTTGTTTTCGATTTTCGATTTTCCTCCCCTGGCACCCGCAAATCGAAAAAATCGATTATAAGACACAATTTTCAAAAGGTGCGCGCAATGGCTAAGTACGTGCAGAACTGTGTGTATGTATGAGTATGTGTGTGTATGGCTGTATATGTAGGCAAAGGGGCTCTCGTAGTCGGGTACACTTGACTACAGACTTCTTACTTGTCCTTATTGCATTTGGTATTTTATACTATATGTATGGTATTATATATCATTCAAAACTTTAGCTAATTGAAATTATTCAAGGATAACACTCAAATCCTTGGCCGTTAGCTAGAGGTGCATCGTAGACTAAAGAAGAGATGGGGCGAGATTTTTAAATAGAAGCTTCATCTATCCGCATATATCTTTACATATATATGTTCATATGGAGAACTTGTCATCTGTCTGGTAGATCCTCGCCAAGAGCCTGTAGTAAAGGTTCTTCTTCCAGTTACAGGGTATTTGTTAGTCCAGTCAAGTGGCTTTGTAAGCTTTACAACTTATTATTGCTTTTTTGGTGCTGTTGTTTCTCTGGACAATAAATGAGGTTTCCCGTTTGGCAGCTCCTTACGATTATGATGATGATGGCGATGATGATGGGGATGATGATGATGTTGATTGCTGCTGACGATTTCTCATTTTGATTGCTGATGATGAGGTTGTTTCTTACAGCAGCAACAGTAAAAGAAACAGCAGCAACAGCAGCAGCATTGCCATTTTTGTCAAATTAAGCCAATTTCGACGCTTGCTGTATGATGAGTGTATATATAGAAGCAGTAATCGGAATCGTCCTTTAAAAAGGATGCAACCAAATATATTTGCATGAAAGCAAGTAAAATTAATAACTGAAACTGTTTTATAGTTTTTCTTTTGCTTTTATATATTCGGTTTATATTTTGTATATATATTTTTGTTGCTGCAGTTGCAGTTGCTATTGCTGTTGCTGTTGCTTTTGCTGGTATGGAGTATCACTTCATTAGCGCAGAAAATGTGGCGCTTGAAAAATGTTTTCCATTAGTGCAGTAGTCACAAAAACATACACACACATATACTAAATGGGCGTGACTGTTTGGTAAAGTTGGCATTAAGCCTTTATGCATTTGATGGCTTTGATTGTAACTATGCCAACTGCCAGCTGCCAGCTGCCAGCTGCCTTCATATGTTGGTAAAAACTTTATCCGCCAACTCGTTAGACAAATTGAAATTTTTGTCGTCAATTGGCGCTTATGGTTATTACTTTCATGCATATGTATGCCTATGTGCATGTGTGTATATGTATGTGTGTGTGAGTGTGTGTGTGTGTGAGTATATGTCAAAAGTTAGGCAGCACTTTGAGCTTTGGTTTAAGCCGCCTAAAATAGACATTTAATGCGCCTATTTAAATTGCAGTTAAACAAAAAGTTATTAAAAATAATGCAGAAAATAATGTTAAAGGAAGCTTTTAATGTACCGTTAAATTGTAAAAGTTTATGGTATTATAAGGCTTAAACTAAAATTCTTTTTTAAAATAAAAACTGCAACAATTTTGGTATGAAACGTACAACAATAAAAGAGAGAAAAAAAATCCTAAACGCATTGTTAAAATATTTATATTTAATTCTATTTAAATTTTCGCTTTACATTTTAGATTGCATATAACAATAAAAGAGTCCTTTAAGCCCTAGTACTGCCATTGTATTTGATATCCTGTATCCTTTACATGCATCAGCTGCTACTGCTGCTGCTGATGCTGCTGCTGATTCTCGTAAATCATTTTATTTGCTCATATTAAAAATTCCTTATTCAACATACATCAAACAACGCAAAACACACAACAAATATAAAACCACTTGCAATATAAATATTTTTGCAATAAAGAGATACTACTATAAGCTGACTATATACATATTATATACTACATATATAAATATATACATACACACAAATATATGTAGATACTTTATATGTATATATGTTAATAAAAGTTTTGCTGTTTGCCAAATGCAATTGAGAAACTGGCAACGTATCTAGGCAACCATTTCAAGTAGAATGGCAGCAGCTGAAGATGCTTTTGTATTTGATATATATAAGCATATATACCCTAAGTACAAAGAAGTTGCCTTAAATGGGTATATAACTGATACATACATATATATCTTATACATACATATATCTGATACATACATATATAACTGAAAAGGTTTTGATTGATATAAAGCAAGCCAAAAATTGCTTGTAAACTGTTTTTTGTGCTTGCTTTTATTGCATAGAATTCTTGTCTAAATTTTATTTATATATTATGTACAGGGTATAGTGCAGTTAAGCATACTCTTTTCATACTCCTTTACCTTGTTTAGTCGTATTATTTATTTGTTTGCCTGCCTGGCTAGCAAACCGTAGATAAATAAATCAATTTCCATTGAAAAGAATAATTTTTTTATTTGCATTTTACTCAAGTGCAAATTGAGTGTTCAAAGCATTACACAAACACAAACACACACACACACACACATACAGCACTGTGTGTATACCTGTTATAAAAGTATATATATATACAATTTTCAGCTTATTTGTATGATATCTAAGGATTAAGATTTCTAATTTAGCTCCAATCAAATTAAGGCTTCGACAGACAGCAATAATTTGCAGTAAACATTTGCAAAAATATCCTTTATGCTGCTTGCATGAAATAATGTCTCAAAGGACATGCTATATTTAGGTTTTTTTTTTTTTTTAAATACAAACTGAACTTTTGCCTTTACATACTTTAAGCTTTAAGTCAAAACTTGCTGGCCAAGTCTGTGCCGCAGAAACACCTTAAGCGCTCTGTTTGCTCTTAACTGTCTCAACTTTGTGCACTTTAAAGAGCTCCGCAAAGAAGTAACCAGGTAACCTATAAATGCGTCACTTGTATGCCACGCCTTGGGGCCAAAAAAAAGGGGCCTGACCTGTCCGCATCTTGGGTACAGCCAAGCCTTAAATCTAATCAGTTCACCTATGCACCTTCGCATACACCGAAGAAGTACATGAAAATAACCAAGGCTATACCTACACACACTTAAACACATACATACACACATATACCTATATATATATATATCTATATATATATATATATAGCTATATCATGTCTTTATATCCGAACTTGTAGCTACAGCACGTATTGAAACATTTTTTCATGTAAGGATAACTTTATGGCCACAGGAAAAGTTGTGGCCTGGCTAAGTGAGTTGGCAGGACAGGGGCATGGTTTTGTGGTGAAAGGGTGCCAAAAATTGCAACAACAGAAGCAACAACAACAACAACAACAACTGCAGCAAAAAAGTTTAGGATATCAGCACAAAGTCATAGGCAGATGCCTTCTGGTCCTGGGATGCTCGTGGTTGATGGCTGAAACCAAAGCTGCTGCTTCAAAGAGTCATCGATCCATTAAAACTAAAAGTCTGCACCCCCAAAAACCTATACAAAGGCAACCATTGCTATTGCCAAAGCCAAAAACCACCGTCAAGTCAACGTTAAATTGCCAAAAAGCCGCAGAATATATACCAAGCGCACAGTGTGACAAATTGCAACAGAAATGCAACAATTTAATTGAAAATTGTAGTTTAAAATCATTGGAATATATTAAGCTGGCAATAGTGCAATCATTCATCAAGGATTACATATCCTGTGACATTCGTAATAGGCATGAAATCAATCACTTTAGGATTTGGAATCTGACTTAATCCTTTGCAGCTGTTTTTTTTTGCTGCTTTTTAATTTAATTTGCAAATTTTCATTGTATTTGATGCAGCATTTGCCACACTATGCTGTGCGGGACAAGGACTGAAGCAGCAGGTACAACAACAGCAACGATGCGGCAGCTGCGACAGCACACGACTGACGTAGTTGTTCCCCTCACCGCCAATAACATCACAAATTTAAGCTCGTGGGGCATGAGCACAGGTAGTCAAGGTTGCTATGGCAATATCTGGGAGAGCGTTATACATACACACAAACACACATACACATACATCTGTACATTCGTATATGTGTTCGTATGCGTTGCTCATACGCCATGTTGTGCGCAGGCAAAAGCCACCACATGACGGGGGCGATAAAGGAGGCAGAGGCAAAGGCAGCCGACTATAAAAGCGGTTGCCAAGCACAGCAGGGCGCATACCGTACAGATGCGTTGCCAGGTGGCAGCCACAAGGACGAGCAGAGAGCTGTATAAAGCTCTTGTGGCTCTGATGCTTGAATTTTGTTTGTTTGCCTTCTTTGCACGGACAACTTGAAGTCCTTTAAGTCCTTGCGGGTGGTATATAACCTGGGAAAAAGCACAAATGTTATGGTACACACACAGTTCGATAAAGAGGGGGAGAGGGTGGAAAAAGGATGGTACGGGCACAAGTCGATTCTCTAATGCGGTGAACTGTAATGACTACATTTGATATGCATAAAGCAAACTGCAGAGCTCTTAACGGTAACTAGGTTCGTTTATATACATTTACCTATATTTCCTTTCAAACTGAATAATATGGTAATCAGATGATAAACTTTATATATACTATATATCAAGATATACCATATATATATACTATACTATCTTGTATATTTTGAGGATAGTTTTCAAGTTTAAAGTCAGTTTTTCTAGGCTGTTGAATGGTATCTTTGATTGCATGCTTTTATGTCAGATATCTGACTATAATTCTATATAGAATACACACACACTAAGCTAAAACTGAACAGAAGCAATTATTTATGATTATTTTAACTTAGTCAAAGTATTTAGGAGTCGTTTTCATTCTCATTTCAAAATTGCAGTTTTATGTTTTTCTAAAATATTCTTAAAAATATCTTATTTATCATATATTATATATATATATTATATTAATTTATCTCTTTGACTCAACATTAATGCAAAGTCAGGCAATAATTTTCTACCGCATCAATCAAATTTCGCTCAGTGTATGCTCTGGCGCCTGCGCTTTAAAGTATGCTATGAAAAACATGGCTGCGCTCACTGCCAGCCCCTTACTAAAACACACACACACACACATACAAAGTGAGACAGACAAAGGCCATTTCCCCTTAACAAATGAGCAAGATACTCATACAGACATACACACAGACCCTACACACACAGGTTGTTGTCTGCATGTTTGTTGCTCGCATTTGTGCAAACGATTTTCAACACATTTACAATTATTGTAAATGTGTGCAAAATTTCAAACATTATGCGTATGTGTGTGCTTGTGTGTGGGTGTATATGAACGTGGGAGTAAATCACTCACAATGAAAGAGAGAAAAAGCGAGCGTACATATTTGTGTGTCTGTGGTGTGTGTGTGCAAAGTGAACATTCGATTTTACCGGTTGCTGTTTTTTGCCGGTCTTTTACGAAAGGAAAAAGAAAAGAAAAAAATGAAGGGAAAACAAAAACAACAACAGGGAATACAAACTGGGAACAGCAACGTGTCCTGTGAGCTTTGCTGCTGCTGCTAACGCTGTTTGAGAGCATTTGATTTGTGTTTGGGGAACTGGAGATAGAGTAGCAACCGAAGCTAAAGCCATGACCGGAGCTAAAACCGGAGCCAGAGCCAGAGCTGTAGCTAAGGATTCTCCCTAGAGTGTAAAGCTGTTGAGTGCTGCCGCCATATTTGATGTTTGCCTGTTGTCCTGTTGGCCTGTTGTTATTTTCGATTTGTCGTTAAGCAATAACAACAACAACAATAACAATGATAACTTGGCCAAGTGCTGTTTGTTGTCTTGCCTACAGTTCACTGCACGTTTTCCCAAACGTATATCATCCAGCCATCTATTCATCTAACTAACCACCTTTTGTGCGAGTCTAGGCCAAACCCATTCAATATATTCGTATGATGTTGCTGTTGCTATTCCTATATGCTGTTGCTCTATTATTCAAGAGGACAACATCACTTTCATATGCAATCTGCTAATAACAACAATTAGACAAGGCACAACTTTAGGCTTAAAGTACAGAAGGATATTCTACAAATTAAACTTACTCAAGGATAAACTTGTATTAGATTTGTATGGTATATGTGTTTTAAGTGGTTTATAATAAGTGCTACTATATTTGTGCCCAGTGCTGTTGTTTTGGTATTATACTAATAGCTAGTGAAACGCCATTGGAAAACGCCAACATAACACAATGGCGGCCATTGCACGAAATATTTTCGCGTTGGCGTTGTCTGTGGCGTTGGCCAGGCAACAACACAAATACAAATAAGCACACACATAACATTCGAACAGAGAGACAAAGACAAAACGAGAAATTTCACGTATATCAGCAACAACACAAACAACAACAACAAGGATATCAAATACTAAATGAAATGAAATCAACATGGCTGCCATGGTACAGGATCTAAAGCAAAAGAAGCAATAGCTGTAGTTAGAGCGTGAGCCGGATTCGAATGCGAGTCCTGTGTGTTGGCGTTAGCGATGTCCTGTGTTTCTTGTAACGTATCCATGCCCCATCCATCCCCCAGCCACCCCCTTTAGCTACATGTCCATGACTCAATTGCAATGTTGGCAATTTTTTTACATTCAACGCTTTCATTTGCGTTACATTTCGTTTCGTTTCGTTACGTTTTGCTTCCATTTTGCTTTTCCTTTTTCCATTTTGCTTTAGCTGTTACTGTTACAGGACTTCAGCAATGGCCAAATACCCACACCACAATCCATTGCCTATATATATATATATATATATATGTATATATCCTGTGTGTACCCAAAGGCGATTCTGTGTAATATCCAATCGTGGCTCATTAGGCCGCAGCAAATTTAATTGAGGCACTTTTTGTGCTTCAACTGATGAAACGTGCTTCAAATGGGAAATGCTAAATGGAAAATAGGAAAATGGCAAAATGTATATACAGAAATCCTTTTTTAGTTTCACTTTTTTTATATTTATTTTTTATGTGCATTGCACATTTAATTCAATTACATGAATTTAAATTTACTTTGCAGTTTTCTCTGTACATTTTCCTTGCTAAAAGGCAATTAATTAAATGAAAAATTGTTCACATTTCCATCAAATGTTTTTCTCTATTTTTTCATTTTTATTTTTCATACAACTTTTTACATAGTTTTAGTTGGCTGTTGTTACTTTTTTTTTGTTGTTTTACTTTTGTTGCTTGGTCGATTTTAATAAATTTAATTTCACACACATACACACACACATTTACATGTAATACAATTAGAATAGCTGTGTTGTATATATATTTTTTTTTGTTGTTTGTGGAAAAGTTTCTCAATAAAAATTTTCTCTACTCGACACATCAATTAGATTGGCTGCACCACTTTTAAAACAATTTTACAATAATTTAATTTAGCTGCAAGAAATTAATTTTATACACTAATATAAATTGAGGTTAACTTTATGTTTTACTTGGATACCACCGACTATCAAATACCCTAACTAATATCAAAACTGCATGAAATGCTACGCTAAATTTGTGGCTTTGCTTTGAGCTTGTCTTAGACACATGAACTTAAGGCTTAAATAAGTTTAATTTAATTAATTTACTTTTTAATTTTCATTTATTTTACTTAAAATTAAGAATTCTTTGGGGTTTCTTCTAAGCACTCTACAAATCCTTGAACAATATAACTTTGGTTTCTTCATTATATAAAATTGAGTTCAAGATGATTGCAGGACTTCGGATAGAATCATCAATTGCTATAGAAAGTTGCTTCTTGCATGCCAGAAAAAGCTTGTCTAAAGCAAGTTTAAACAAGTTTTTTTTTTGTTACAAATTTGAAGCCCTAAACTGATGCTTAGTTACTTGCACTAAGTTAATTTAGCCTTCTCAAAGCAACATTTTTTGTACTTCAACTTTGTTCTTAGTTGTATGCAACACAGAAAATGCAGAGTTAGAATGTTGCAAGTAATGTTTTAAGTACTAAGGTTATAGCTGCTGATTAAAAGCAACATTTTAGTTTCTACTTTGCTTAAACCTTTTTCAGTTTTGTTGGCTGCCTATTTGTAACAGCTTGCAACAAAACGAATTTTATTTTATTTTTTTGTGGAGAAGTTTTTAAACTTTATTTAAATTCTGAGCATATTTCAGTGATAACTTCTTAGCTCACATCGGAATAAAATATTTTTTATTATAAAATTTTTTTTATATATATGAAAAAAGAAAGCGAAAAAAATATATATAATAAATTTCAGCGTGAACTTTGCCACATGTGGCACAAAGAGATGCTGACAACACTTAAATTTATAGCAGAGCGACCAAATTTTCTGTTGCGCTTTTCATCTTATTTACTAGCTGGGGAATGAGCATAAGGCGAAGGAGGAGAAGAGGGTGTAAGGGGGAGGTGTGAGGCAATACTAGTAGCAGCCTTATGCCACCATTTTGTAGTAGTTATTTTTGCGCTCCAAAAACCACTTTTCATGCACATCAGTTGCAGCTGTTACAACAGAAACCGACAGACAAGACAGACAGCGCTAGGGAAAGAGGGGGTTACAGAGTGTAAGAAAGGGCAATTGCAGTTGCTCAACGGGTAAAAAGAGAAAATCTCTGGCAGCAGTAGCAGCACTAACAAACAAAATGCCATTTGATAGAAAATTTTCGCTTCGTTTTTGTGCAACGGAAAAGAAGGACCAAATGCAGCAGCACAAGATGCTTGTTATCATTTGGTGGCCACATCTGTCACCTTCTATAAATCACTAGATTCTATACTATATATATGTAAACAGTCTTACTTATAAGTATATGTACATACACTTTGTCGCCGTCTTGGCTGCTGCTCACCACCAATTCGCTTGCAATTGTTGTGCCTCAACTAATTCCCTTAATGGAAAATTGCACAAACATGTTAAGAACGCAAAACGAAATGAAAACTTAAGTAAATTGTGTAAATGTAAAGATACTTAAGTACACACTATATATACATGCATATACATATATATATATATAGGTTTGTTTATATGTTTTATTCATTCCAATCATTTTAAATGGTATAAAAGTTACTTAAGACTATTTGCTGTTAAAAAAAATAATTTCGACTGAAAACTAAAATTAGTTTGTATGTCTTAGAAGCTCAAATGCTACTACTATTTGCATGCTACTATTTCTATTTTCTATACTACTATTTCTACTACCTTTTTCTTATAGTTTTAAAAACTTTATTGTGCTGTTATAAGTTAAGTTAGTTCCTATTTGCCTGTACCTGGTTATATTGAAGTAACTTTCTTTACACTTTTCTCCTTTTATACATATAGTCTAGGCTCTCTATGCTTATTCTATTATATTCTATATAGAGTATAACTCATTCTATAATTGCCTATGTATATTTTCCATATCTGTAATGATATCTCTTTCTAGAAATGTAAAATAGGCAAGCAATTGCAGTTTCTTTTCTTCTCCTATTTCTGCATTTAATTGCATTTATTTATATGTTCTAGTTTTCTATACTCTTGGTGCGACCCTCGTGCATACATGGCCATAGCTATCTGTGTTGGTTTTACGCATAAAATATTAGTTGCCGCATTGCATTGTTCTGGTTGCATGTTGCGGGTGTTACATTGTCTCAATTGTATGTAGTTCCGTCCGTCCTTTTGTCCTTTTATCCCTGCTCTTACCTCTTGCTCCCTCTATTTTCCCTTACTTTTTCTGTGTCTATGTTAGCCTATATATATATATGTATATATATATAAATGTATATTTCTTTTTGCCATTGTAATGCAAACGCCCCTCTTGCTGATCGCCCTTTTTGTGCTACCCTCCCTTATTCTCTCTCCCTGTCTCTCACTCACTCTCTGTCGTTTGCCTGGCAGGCTGTCTGCTGTTGTTCGTGCTGTCGCATTATTCTTCCGCATTTTCTGCCACTTTTCTTTATCACATACCAAACAGTGGCCTGGTTTTGGCCTAACCCCGACCCACAGCCCTCATTCCTTATACCGCCATAAACATCATCATCATCATCATCATCACCATCACCATCATCATCATGTGGCCCGTGCCCTGCACTCTATTCAGCATTCAATTCAATATCTCGTGTTACATTTCATTGCATGTGCACAGATTTATTATACTCTTACGAGTATAGGATAAAAATGCTAAATTCCGACTGCAAATGGATTTCACTTGAAGCTAACAAAATGTTTCACATCATTTTCTGTGCAACACTTTCTATTTAAAATTGTTTTGCTGTACTGCATACTGTGATTTATCTATGTGTTAATGCTTAATATATGCTTTCTGTCTTGCTTCTATACCATATACTTTTAAGATACATAATTTCTCATAACCAATGCTATACTTCTCTGAGCTAAAGAGAAGATTCCTGTAAGGTTACATTTCATCAAATGCAATTTCCAAACGCTGTAAAACCTATGGTGCATTCCATAATAATTCCATAACACTTTGAGAAGTGAATTGGAAACTATATACACAATCAGCTAATGCATTGCTATATAGTTATTATATCGATTCTATAGTTATTCTATGTGCTGTAAATTTCATATTCAATATGAAACTATATATAAACTTTACCTTTACAAGGACATCAGAAGATATATTTAACGATGCTAATAATGATAGACAGAACTTAAAATATCATCAGCAGCAGCTGCAACAGTAGCAGCAGCATCAGTGGAAGTAGCAATTACTTTTTGCAGGCAGTGTGTTTTAATGGCATTTGGCCACAACTGCAGCTACACTTTGGTAGTAGCTGCTGCTTGTGTTGCTTCTGGCATCCAGCTCAAAATGCAATATCCTATCGCCAGCTATGTATATGTGTGTGGCCTTTATATATATATATGTATATATGTATATATTTGTATAAGATTTATATATTTTCAATTTCCGCTCTTATGAGTGCAATGCGAACATTTTTGTGCATGAGCAAATAAAATGACCTCACCAGGATACGAGTATGGCAACCGCATTCATAAACGGCAATAACTATTTATACGACTATGTATATATATATATATATATAGTATATAGTAGTTCAATATAGTCATCTATCGAATAGCAGCACATATGCTTTAGTTGACTGTGTGGAGAATGAAGCAATGGAGCTGATTTTTTCCTTATATTTTCTTTTTGTTCGTTTGTTTTCTCAACAAAAAATGTGGATAAGAGGCAAAAGCAATTGCATTGAACTGCTTATGCAAATGCCAATCAAAATGTTGTTGCTGCCTTTGTAGTTGTCAGCAAATGCCACTGAACACACTCACACTTACATATACACATACATACACATATATATACATATAAAACGCACATAAATATGCAAAGGATGTGACTGCCACAAGCACTTGAGAGTTGCAAATGAAATTTGCATAAGAAAAAGGCAAACATTGTTGTCAGGCCAGGCAACTCTTTATCCTTAGATGCTCATAAGGAACTCTCACAGTAATCTGCATTGATCAGTTATTAGGGTTTTTTTTTTGCGTTTATGGCTACCGAAATCCAATATGGGGTCAACGTTACTCCCTTTGCGTACATATACGTCTGTATGTGTGTGTGTGCGTGTGTGCGTGTGTGTGTATATAAGGGTAAAATGTTAGTTACTATGCCTCAAGGCGCTTCCAAATCCAGGAACAAAACAAAAATGAAACAAATACCCAACGCTGTACATTTTATGCATATGCAAAATGAAACGCATACGCCCCAATGCCCAAGAGTGGAGATGTGAAGCAAGTGGTGAAAGGGTAAAATTTAAGAGGGGAAAATGTTAATGGTAGGTAGGGTAGGGGCCTTCATTTTTATGCAAACAAATTTGCATTCCAAAGCGGCTCCAGGGCTGAGCATTGTGAGAAGCGCGTAGAAAAAAAAAAAAAAGCGCAACAGCAAAAATATACAAAAAAAAAAAGTGAAAAGAAGAGGAAAAAGGAAGTGAACAAATTGCAAGGGTGTTCGTCTAAACACACACACATACGTATTTATATGTATAAATTCAAAGCAATGTTTAGTCAGTGTGCTGCGAGTAACTAATGCTGCCACGCCTCAACCCTTTTATAGCCCACACTTAGTTGCCTCATGTGTGTTTGCGAGCAAATCCCAACGCTATGGCAAAATATATTCACAATATTTTTACAGTTTATTTATACCCTATGAACAACAGGCAGCATGGGGAATGATCTGCAAACAACTAAAATATATAGCTATGAAATTTTCAATGAAGTTAGATTTCAATGAAGGAGTTTGTTGGAACAACTTTCTCGTTTTTTGCAGGAAATAAAATTAATGTTTTATATATCAATAATTCTATTTGAATAATTTATTAATTAAGGCATATTTATTTAAATTATTTTATTTATGTGAATTCAAGTATCGAACAGTTGTCTAAAAGTAATATTTACAACTCTAGAAATAAAATGAAATACTTGCAACAAACATAGTTTTCATGGAATGCAAGAATCAAAATACTTATTTTACTTATTTGGTGATAATTTAAAAATTATATTAAAATTAAATTAAGATTAAAATTGATTTTATTTAAGCAAAAACATAGACTTATTTTGCAGCGTTGGTACAACAGATTTCTCTTTAATGTAATTTTGTGCTATTTATCATAAATATTATTTATTTATTATTGTTATTTTATTTTCTATTTATTTTTATTATTTTATTTATATTTATAATATATTTATTGTTAGTTTTTTATTATTTTCCTTATTATTATTATTATTTTAATATTATTATTATTTTATTATTATTATTATTATTATTATTATTTTATTATTATTATTATTTTATCTTATAAGAACAATAAAATAATAATTGTTAATATTCTACTAGAATTATTATTTTATTATTAGTATTTTATTTATAATTATTTATATTATTATTATAACTTATTATTATTATATTTATTATTCTACCTCTATAATTATTGTTTTATTATTATTACTATTATTTTATTTTTTTTTTATTAGTAATATTATTTTATTATTATTATTTTATTAACTTAGAGTTTTTAATTTTTTATTTTTGGATAGCTTTAAATATATTTTCATTATTTATTATTATTATTTTTATTTCTGCTTATAACTTATTTATGTATATTGTTGTATTATACCATTATTCAGTTTATTATTTAATATTTTGTTAAAACAAAATAATTTTATAGGGTATTTTGCAGTTAACATTGTTTCTCAATTTTTTTTTGTAGTTACTTTTTGTGCATTTCATTCGTGCATATTTATATGCACTTGGTTACCTTAGAGATTTTGAGATTTGGTTTTATTTTTAGAAGACTCAGCAAAGAAGCCTTGTTAAAATATTTAAATATTAAATTCTGGCTTCACTTTACCTTTTGCAATTATCCTTTTCCTTCTATGGAGCCTGCACTTAGATGTCAGTTTCTTGTACTTGTATACTGCAATTTTCTACTTGGTAACTTCGCTCTATCTATCTCTCTCTCTCTCTCTCTCTCTCTCTCTCTCTCTCTCTCTCGTTCTGTTGCCTTCATTTTGATAATATCAAATTTGCTTTTGTCAGCTTGCCTGGCATCCTTGCAGCCTGGCAGGCTGGCAGCTTGTCAGCATAGCAGTTTGGTAGCTTGACAGGCTGGTAAGGACACAAGTAAAGAGTAAGGATTGTTGCTGGCCCACATTCCATTTCCTAGTACCAAGCACTGGCCTTGTGTTCATCCGCATTTTTGTATATCACTTCTCACACAGCTCATCGTCCTTGCAGCTTCTATATCCTCGTCAGCTGCACTAAGCCACCAACTAATGCATATTTGTGCAAGGGCTTTGTGCATGTTGCCGACGTTAAATTAATTTCCGCTAAAGAAAATATAATCTTCATCTTCGTTATTTTTTATACAGCTTATTGGCATATTTTAGTTTTCATCCGCCAGCTTTTCTTTTTCTCCTTTTTTTTCTCTCTCTCTGTCTTTTTCAACTATTTTAATCAACTTAGCGACTGCTTAACGTGCTTATTTATTATAGATTAATAATTCTCTTTATAATCGCATGTCTTCAATTACTATTTTATAAACTAAATTAGATTCAGTTAAATTTAAGTAACTGTAAGCTAATTATCTAATAAAAATCATAATGAAATTTTATATTTTAATCAAGCAAATTTTTGAGCAATTTATATGCAAATTTTTACAAATCTAAATATATTTATAATATTGTATATATCGATCTATTGTTTAGTATATTGTTACTATTAAAATATATAAAATTTATTTATTATTTATAAAGTATAATAATAAATAAAATTTAATTAATTTTTAATAAATATAAAAATATTTCATACTCGAAAATAATTCTCTTTTTGCTAATGGGCAAAGAAAGAGTAAAGTCTCTTTCTTCTTAAACAATATAACTTTACCAACAAAAGACGCTTATTTTCATACTATAAATATTAACTAATTTTATATATATACTAAAAGAAATACTATAATAATATTTATATTATATATTACTGATAGGATCGAGTACAACAACTTACCGAATGAGCAAAGGCGTTTGCTAAACTTTCTCAAGTTTCATCAATCCAAATGAAGTTTATATTTATCTATAGGCAACACGTTTTGTAGCTTATATATATATATTTTTTTTTTCCTTCTACACATTTATCTATCTAATACATTTTATTGTATTGTTGTATTATTGTTTGTTGTTTTTCGAGTTTGTTGTGTTTCGTTCGCTCTTGGCATTCACCGCGTGCCTTATGGTCAAGTAACATAGAGGCCTGCCGTGTATACCAGGAGAAAAACGTACCAAACGACGTTGACACATCACAGATATACTTATAAACATACACAAACACACTTACACACAAATACAAATATACAGCTCAGTCAGTATATTAAGTTAGTTGAAACTGGAACTTGCGTAATAAATTGCAACCAGCTGTTGGCTCGAGGCAAACCAAATGTCCTTCCGTTAACCCACTGTAGTTAGCATAAGCCATTGACCCAGGCTACAAAAAAGATATTGTTGAAACGAACTAAAACCGAACCGTACCGAGCTGAAACGAAACGAGTTTTAAGCACTTTTTTCTTTAATTTTTGAATATTTTTATGAAAACACGAATAATTTTACGTTTTGGAATATATATTACAAGGACACAACAAGGGGAGCTCTGATCGTTGCCAGAGTCGCGATCGTACTGTGCGTATTGCTTACGTTGCAACGCTACAAAACTCTCATCCTGTGCCGTGTCCTTAAGTAGTCGCGATCCCACCTATTTAGGGGTTGATCCAAGCGACGAGCGTACGGTAACAGGATCAGAGGCGTCGTTGCTCGTTTCGCTCTCCCTCGCTTAAAGCCGAAATCCGGTTTTTGCTTATATTTCTATTTATTTTTTGGGTTTTGCTTAGTGTTCTCGCTTTGGGTTATCCTGGCAGAAGGCAGCTGGGCCTTGTGTTGCGTTTCGTCCTGCCAAAAACAAAAAAAAAATTCATTCAATCGTGCATTGGCTTAGGACATACGCATCATGAGCGCCCGCTGCTCCTTATTGTTATTGTTATCCTTGCTGATTTTATGATTATGTGTAACTGTATGTATGGTTGTTAGTTTATATATATATATGTGTGTGTCTGTGTGTCTGTGTGTGTGTAGTTGTGTGTCCTTTGCTTTTATTGTTACTGGCGTTTATGGCGCTGCAAAATGCATTTTTATATCCTGTTTATGCGCGCGCGTTTTTATCAATGGCACTCTGATTTCTGCCCTTTCCTTTTCTATTCGTCTCTCTCTCTCTCTCTTCTTCACTCTTTCTCTCTCTTTAAGTGCAGCAGCTGAACTGCATTAACGGTAGGTCAACTAAGCATCAAAGGTGTATGGCATCACATAGCTCAAGATTTTGATGGTATCGTCAACTTTATACTGTCATTGTTATTCTTACTCTACAATTGTTATGCTGATTCTACAGATTAGATATGTATAATTACTAAGGTTTATATAATTATAAGGTATACAGTAAAGTTTAAAGAATGAGTTACATAAGGGTTTAAAATAAAAGCAAAACTGAATACAAGTTATAGGCAATAGTTAGATTTGTTGTAAGACTCAGGATAAGAATTTATGTAGGCAACAATTTATTATAATAGAATATGGAAACTGTTGGGGAAACACATTAAATATATATAAGAAAAGGTTAAGTTGTCAGTTGTGTTAAATATATAAAATAATAATCCACCTTTAGATAAAATTTTATTAATCAAAAACAAAAAGAGTTTTATAATTGCTTTCTACTAGGGGGGGAATTGGTGGCAAACGAGTTGAATTGTTTTATGAAAATGGAAAATCAAATGAAATTAAAAATACATTTCAAGAAAAGTAGGTTAATTAATGACAGATATTATGCAAATATATATATATTATATATGTATATACATATTATGAGAAAATATAATCTAGCTTGCAGTGTCATTAATTAATTCCTTTTATGCTGTCCATATATATTTTATATGGGATTTACTCAGGCAACAGAATGCCAATTGAAGGACAACCAACTGGCATTTTTTTCAATCAATAACAAAAACACACACACTCTTATATACAAAGGACATAGAACACATTAGCGTAAATCAGCGCACATCTGGAAAATGCAGAAAATGCAGAACAAGAAGTAGAAAAGTCAGTTGTGCTATGCATTTTTGGGGAGGTTAGAATAACAAAACAATAGAAAGAAAAGAAGAGAGAAAAACGTAGAGTATAAAATGCATTGTTGTTGTCAACAAGCAACAGCAGCTGATCGTTGCAAGAGAGGGAAAATCAGTGAATAAGGAAAATCAGGCAAAGGCCAATTGTATAGAAAAAAAAAATAAAATAAAAACCCCCTCTGAAAACAAAACGTTTCCTATAGCCATGGCCCGTGACACACATTTTCCTTCTTGTCACGAGTATATCGAATTGGCGCTTAAAATGATGCAACAAAAGGACATATGCCGAGGATATGTTTTGTGCCAAGAATTGCTTATGGTAAATTGCATAAAATCAGCAGCTGTCAAGCTGCTATTGGCTACTATCAAACAGCTGACTTTGTGGCTCAAGCTGCATGCCACATGCACATGCCCCTTGCCACAAGCTATATGCTATATGCTACATTCCACATTCCGCGCTTTATATTAAATATATTTAAATTTTACTCATGGCTGTTGGCAATTTTATTGATTCTTTGTTGCCATCAGACATACACTTAAAAGCCACACATATATACACAAACACACACACATATATACATACATGCTGTGAGGTATAGAAAATATAATTTGCATATATATTTTATAATCACATAAGACCAACAAATAGCTCAACTCGGCAAAGGATATATAATATAGCATCATTTATATATAGGCAGGCAAATTGAAGGCAAAACTGCTCATAAAGCAATTGCAGCTGCTCAACTTAAGCGATTCAATTTATCTTTTCTCTACACTAAAAGAAATATAAAAGTTTATTATAGGCTATAAGAAATATTATTGGAAAACTTTAATATATAGTAAACTCTTATTATAACTGAAATTTTTATATAAAATTAAATTCAAATTGTAAATGAATTATTTCAAAATCTTATGTTTTATCAGTCAGTATCTTAAACTAATTTATTTAATTTTGAAAACCTTTTAAAAAGTAAACAAACTTTAATCATAAGACAATTTATATTATTTTTTCATATGAATTAGACTTCTACTTAGTTTAGTTTAAAAAATCATTTTAATAATATTTTATTTAAATTAAAATTAATTTTATATTTATTTATAATCATTATACGTTATTTTTCTCAGTGTATTCATATGACTTGCTTTTATTTATTTTTTTTTCTTTGCTTCAATGTCTGCGCTTATGTCATAGAACATTTTACCGTCTGCTTGTGAATCTCTCTCTTGTGACTTTTATGTAGCAATTGCATATATATATATAAAGTATATATATACATATATATATATATAAAGCTATATAGAGAGATGCAAATGGTGTCCTGTTTATAGTCTAGACCCTGTTCTCTTATAGTATACCGTTGCTGTGGCTGTCTCAATGGCTGGCAATTAGTTGTTGTTGCTGCTCTGTTACCGTTATTGCTACCGTCGTTGTTGCTGTTGTTGTTGTCGTTGTCGTTCTTGGTCTCGTCGCTGTCACATTGCTGTCATATGAGCACTTAAACATGATTTTAATGTCAATGGTTTCAACGCTCTTCTTTATGCTGGTAGAAGGATTACACCCTTGCAAGGTAAAGGCAACGAGCGACAGTTTGTTTACACGTAGAGAAGATGAAAGTGTTAAAGGTCAAAGTACCTTAGTAATTTTTTTTGCCTTTTCTTCTTTTTTTTTTTTTGTTTTGTATAGATTTTACTTTTATTCGCAATTGTTGTTGTGTAGGAAATGTCACGGCCGCAGTTTTGTTTAATTTGCTATCAAAGTCACTGAACAGCAACAGCAGCAACAGCAGCAGTTGCATAAAAAGTCTTAAAGACTGTGTATAAAGTTTAAGGGTAATAAACTTCTTAAGACTTTGACCTTGAAATGGTATTTTATACTATATATTTTATGTATCATAAAAGTTAACTCTATTATTAAGAGAGTTTAAGTTTCTTTTAACTTTTAAAAACTTCAAATTCTCAGGGATTTTTTGTTTACTTTTGAAACTTTAAAAAGAATTTTTAAACAAAGAAATTCTCGCACGGCGAGAAAAGGCGCCTCATTATAAAAGGACTTCTAACTAACAAAAAGAACAGGAACTAACAACAAACACAAAAGAACACAAATTATAAGAAAAATAACAAAGAGAACGACTAAAAGATACCCTCTATATAAGCTCAGCTTGAGCTTAGGTATTGAAGAACACAACTGACAGCTCCTTCAGCCTATATCCTTATATACTATAAAAATGCTGTCTTTGTTTTCACTTATTGCCAGTACTTAACGAACTGTTACAGAATATAGTAAATGTGTGGTATATAGTATATATCATATAGTATATATAATAAGAGTAATAAAGAGAAACGCAGCAAACAAATTTTAAACGCCAGCCAGGCGTAAGACAGTTGCAACGTGTTTTATGCAAAGCACGTCCTTGCCTCATACCTTTTTTTCTTTTTGGCTTTTTTTTATTTTTATTTTATGTTGGGAAAGGGTAAAGTTGCAGGACTCGTCAAGGCAGTAACCTCTCACACTTGTGCCTTTTTTTAAGGACACAAACGAGCAGTGAACGTACGAGAGACACATAAAAATGCCATTTCCTTCCGCGCACCTAACAACAACAACAATAACGAATACAATAACAAGCATAACAACAACCATAATGTTGATGATGCTGATGCTGATGCTGATGCTGATGCTGATGATGATGCTGATGCTGATGACGAGTAGAGCAACAAAGCCAACAACCTGCCATTAATGCCCGCATGTGTGCACACACCCAAAAGCAGCTACTACAAATCATTTCAGCAGCATCCACCTCCGCATCCTTCACATGCTGCTCCAATGTTAAACCAAACTACAACAAAACCAACATCAACAACAACAACAAAAGGAGGCAAAAAAGTAGCGTATTTTTGGGTGCGGTCCTTGACATCGCGTACGACGCATGACACACGCCCTGCTGCCTGTTATTTGTCTGTGCTTGAGATACGTAGGGTTGCCACCTCTACTGCTGCTTCTGCTGCTGGTGCTGCTGCCATGAATACACGTTTCGAATTCACGATGAACTCGATTTTCCGTCAGCACCCGCCATCAACAACACAGAAACACACGGACATCGACACGGACTAGGATATGGACATGAACACAGACAGAGTAACTGAAGCTTAGGCAGGCAGCAGGCAATGCCACAGAGACATGTGTGTCTATAGTAAATGTTGTTTTGCTTGTATAAGTATTAGTAGTAGTAGTAGTAAAGCATGTAGTAGTAGCTATAGACACAAACAGTTGTATCTTGCTGATGCTTGTAGCTCACGTAAGCCCAAAAGCAACTCTCTAATATAATTAAGTATTACATGAAATTGTTCGTGCAATGTTTTCATTTGCTGATGAGGAAGATATTCAAGTGGAAAGGGATATGTACAGAGTCAACACATTTAAAGGTTAAGGATTAAAGCAAATACCAAAGGATTAAATACTAGTTAAAGCTGATGATAAAGCTAAAGAGACAGGTTATAAAAAATTTATATTAAATTTCGATTCTTAAATAACACATTTGAAATATTATTTATCAAGCAAAAAATAATTTTTTATTTATTTAAGTAAACTTATAAAAAAAATTCTACTTAATAATAGAATATTTTGTAAGGCTTTTTAAATAATTATTTAATTTTATTATGCTACAAATAATTTTCTAAAAATTGTCTACTTTACCTTAGAATTTGTTTAGATTTAATACTCACTTTTTAAATATCATTTTTTTTTGTATTCTTCAATAATTTTATTATTCAACATTTATTTGATGACATTTTTTATTATTATATATTGTGTATTGTATATTGTATATTGTATATTGTATATTGAATAGACAACATCAAGAGAAGAGGAAGAAGAACAATAACAACATTTATAGCGACAACAAACATAAAGTAATATTCCATATATATTCCATTACAACATCAAGTACATACCCTTTGGCGTTATAACGCGCACTTTTTACATACAAAAATTAATTTTATTATTTAGTTTTTTCCTTCTATATATATATTTTTTATAAGCATATGTATTTGTTAACACTTTTTAATTGATTTTAATTTATACACTTTAAACACTTTAATTACTTTTTTTCTGTCGAAGTTGCAACAAATTTTATGGCTGCTGTGGGTAAACGTCAATGTCAGTTGCAGGTCGGTTCGCTATATTAAAAGTAATAATTAATTATTGTATAGATTTGTATCTTTATCTGCTTGTGTCTGTTTCTTTGTCATCTGTCACTTGAAAGTTGTGTGTGTGTGTTTTTGTGTCTGTGTCTTGGCTTTATCTGAAGTTTTCGTTTGGTCCAGTGTCGTCGTCTGTTGTTCTGATTTTGCTTTCTATTCGTTAAAATCTTGTTTTTATTTTTTTTTTTTGGTATTTTTTGTTGCCTACCATTTGTCATGTGCTTCTGTGTATGGGTCGGTGCCTATGTCTGTAGTTGGCAGCAGCACTGGCAGCAGCACAAGCATCAGCCGTAGTAGTAATATTTTTACTGTTAGTAGCAGTTGTAGTAGTAGTATTAGTAGTAGTAGTGTTATTAGTAGTAGTCGTAGTCGTAGTAGTAAGAACTGCCGCAGCAACAGCAGCCGTAGGAACAGGAGCCGTGGCAAATTCTGATCGCTGAGCGTATTGTGTTACGTGTGGATGCGCAGCACCAAGCGCACTAGTTGACGCCTAAACGTCTACTACGAATTGCGTTTGTTGTGTCGAACCCCAATTTCGAAAAATTCCAAATGGCGGCACACACATACTACTACAATTGCAAAAAGCAGCATCAGCCGCAGCAGCCACAGCCGTAGCAGCAGCAGCAACAACAGCATTAGCAGCAGCTGCCACAGACTCAATGGACGCGCAGCAGCAGCACTCAGCTCTCAGTTGGCTGCTTGTGATTTATGTACCAAATGGCAAAAAGAAACAACAAAAAACACTCATCACAGACACACACATACAGCAGTACAGCTGCAACATATATATACATATATATTTAATTGTATATATTTATATACATATATATACATTCATACACTAATGTATGAACAGCGCTGCTCGCAGCGGCGACTTAATCCCAGTTGTGTCCTGTCTTTGGGGTGGCCTCCTGTTCCCAGTCTTCTGTTCTTCTCTTCTGGCTTTTTATTACATAGTTGCTTGTATATAAGCAAAGCATATGTATATTTATCTCTATATATATTTATATATATAAATATGTGTGTGTGTGTGTGTGTTTATACTCATACACACATACTTGAGCACACTGTTGCTGCCGGCTTTCGATTTTGAGTCACTTTCCTGCACAGCATCCTAAAGCTCTTTTGAGTGAGTTTTTTTTTTGCTTTCTCTTTCTCTCGACATGAGCATCTTTTTATTCAGTTTGTTAGCTTCATCCTTGTTGTTTTCAGTTTTTATTCAACGTCCGATTCGAAAGTTAAAGTATATAATCGTTTATTTAAATAGAGTAAGTTTTAAATAAATTGTATCTTTACTATATTTAAATATTATTCAAATCAAACTTTCTTGTAGTTTTCTCTCTTGAGTTTATTGATTCAATTTTAATATATAAAGAACTTAATATAATTTCTTAACTTTATCAGGTTTTTGAGTGAATTTTAAAAAGTTTTGGCTTAATTTCAAAAATGTTTATATATTTTTAAAATATTTGAAAAAAGAATTGCTTTAACGGCTCATTCCATGGAATCACATAGAGTCTCAGTCAGGCCTGAGCTTTGCTTAAAAAGAGCTTTCAATGCTAACAGAGTTATGTGTGAGGCTGAGAGAAAGTTTAGCTCTGCTTTTACCTATGCTCAAGGTGAGAGTATACTCTACCAACTCACAGATAACAACAACAATATAAGATGAAGCAGAGGCAACGGCAGAGACAGCAGCAACAGCAGCAGCAGCAACAGCAGCAGCATAATAAAAATCCATTTTTATAGTCCCGGCAACAGCTCTGCTGCTGCTGCTGCTACTGATGTACATACACACACAAACGCAGTCACACACACACACACACACAAATATCTGAACTACCCCGCCAAAAAAACAGATTTACAGATTTGGGCAAGAGACTCACGGGGTGTTGATATCAACGTTGTTGTTGTGGTGCTTGGGGTGGTGGTTTTGGTTACAAAATGTATGAAATTTTACTGCCTGCCAACGTCAACAGAAACTTCAACAGAAAAGTTTACTGCTTTTTGTGCGCTGTCGACAGCGCTGCTACCAACTCTGCTGCTGCTACCAACTCTGCTGCTGCTGCTAACTCTGCTACTGGTGTTGCTGTTGCTGTTGCTGCTGATGATGTCCATTGAGTGAGCGCGTGGAATGTTGCCATATGCCGCCATATGTACATTAATATATATATATTTATATATACATATATATAGCAACCTCTTTGCTCTCTGTTTACGTATACCAATATCCATCTCGCTCTGTCTCTCTGTGTATCGTTTTGTATGTGTGAGTGTGTTGTTTGCTTAGTACACAGGGTACAGTCTCTGCCACCAGCAGCAGCAACTGCGACGCTGACAGCAGCAATAATGTCCGTCCCTTTATCCCAAATGTCCAGACGTGCAGACTTTTCTCTGTATGTGTGTGCGTGTGTGTGAGTGTGTGTATGTGTGTGTGGGGTGACCACTTTTTCGTGCTTGACGATGCTGTTGCCTCTCGGCTGCTGTTGCTTATTGTTTTTGTTATTTTTGTTGTTACTGCTGCTGTTTCTTTGATTGGTATAAACAGGGTGTTTCAGGCTATCTGCCAATATACGAATGCATTTGTATACAAATTAATAAAGCCATTATGCTGTATAGGGCACAATTCACTTAACAGTTTTCATAAAAGTTGAGTGGACACCCTGTATACCAATGAATTGTACAGCTAATTTACAAATTGAAGCTGCATGTTGTAGTTCTGCTGTCCAACCCCAGATTGCTGTATGGTAAAAATTCTTTTGGTCACCCTGTATTCAGTATAATACAATCTCTTTTTATAGGCAACAATTTTGATTTAATAAAGTTTAAGACAAACAAAAAATCAATAAAAAATGAAAGAAAAGAATGAAGTGTATAACAATTGGCCTTCAAATTGGCTGTGAAATATTAAAGGAGAGAGTTGGGGGGGAGGGGTGATGCATCAGTAATGTGAATTTAAAAAAAAACGAAAGCAAATTATTATACATTGAATAACAGACACCCTGTAGATGGTCACATTTAGGTTTAACAAGCACATAAGCACTTGGCTTCAAGCACATAAACAGCAAAATGGAATTAAGTTTGCATAGCAAAGAACATAAACTGCTACAATTACAATAACAAGGACCTTAGACGACAAAAATTGAAACTAGTGTAAAACAACAACAGCAGCAACAACTACAGCAGCAACTGGAACAAAAACAACCATAATCAAATAGCAACAATAACAGCAGCAACTACAAAAATACATATACAGCGTAGAGATATACAAAGAGACAAGGCTGCTAAAGCAGAAATGAAATAAAAAATAAACGAAATAAAGGACGCAAGCAATAGACAAAGGGAGGGGAAGAGCAAAGAGAGCAGAGCCAGCTAGAGAGTGTGTATGTAATTTATAATATCCTTTGTGTGCGACTGGTGCTTTGTGCTGGTGAAAAGTGAAAATAAGTATGTGCTATTGTATGTGAGCATCTGAGTGTTGTTTGTAAATGTCAAATACTTTATACCACACACACATATACATCTTTACACGCACACATACACACATACACACATACACACATACACACACACACACACAAAACATAGATGCAGCGTCGCGTTACTTTTTCGCCTTCACTTGACGTTTGTGCCGGGCAAATAGTTAAAACTAAAATAAATTTAGTTGTTGTGCACACACAAACAAACTTATATACATTTACATTCAAAGATACATATACATAGACACACACACAAATATACTTAAACGTAAACAGAAAAAAAGATAACGATATGAACGCCATTTCTGTGCAAGTCCTTCGTGGCTCGTGCCTCACTGCCACGCTGATAAGTATGCAATACTTATTTGGCTTGAGCCTTTTGTACCATGTCATAAATATTAAAAATTTTTCAAAAATATTTAAAATAAAAAAAAAACATAAAAAATATTTTATATTACCTTATATATGCAAGTCTTATAATAAATTAAGAAAAATATTCCATGAGGTTTACTTTAGGCTTTTGAAAGGCAGCAAAGTTTGATTATAAATCAAGAGTTTCAATTAACTTTGTTTATATACTTTGACTATATTTTAAACAACATATAAGCTAACATAAGAGAACATCGTTTTTATCTTATAGAGCACTAACTATATCCTTTTTATAGTTACATTTCATTTCTGTAGTAGAAAATGTATATTTATTCCATAGTAACTGCTACCGCACGAAATCTCATTATATTTGCTTTATTTTATTTGCTGGCACATTCAGTTTTTCTTCTTTAGCTGGTTTTGCTGCTGCCTCTGCAACTTCTGTAACTTCTCCGCTCGTCTATATATATATATATTTTTATATATATGTATATATTCTTCCATTTTTTCTATGCTTTTTTTCTGTTTTCGCTTTTTTTATGTCTATTTCTATGGCTTGGCCAAAGTACTTTTGTGTGTATTCACGTAAATATACAAGTGACTTTGCCCAGTTTGACCGCCCACGACCATGATAGCTTCTATAGTTGCCACACCCATTACCCACTAGCTCCGCCCCTGCCATTGTCATCTACTTACTTACTACTTACTGTGTGCTTAGTTATTGTTTTAGTATGGCCTTTTGTTTCAAAATTACCAACAATAGAATTTGCCAGCTGAAAGGTGCTTGTTGAGCGACGGTAAATGGGAGGATGAGTTTCCAGGTGTGGGGTTAGGGGTATAACGAGTCAGCAATTGTTGCTTGGTGTGCTGGGTGCTGTTACGTGCAACATGACTGGTAATAGCATTTAATGCACACCTGCAAACAAACAAACAAGCACACAAACAACAACAGCAACATCAGCAACAAATACACACACAGAGACGCACACAGCGTAAAAGTTAAGACGCTTTGTATTCTGTGTGCCATTGTCATCTTACAAGCGCTGTTGCAGCCTAGCATACAACACACACGCACACAGAGAAACACACTAACAACATTATACATACACTTTACAGAGACAACGGTGTCGTCAACAGCAACATTATTATCATCATTATAATTATAATCATTATCATCATAGCCCATAAGCGGTTTTATAAATGTTTCACTTACATACACACATACATATATATGTGTGTGTGTGTGTGTGTATGTCTGTGTTTTTACATTATTTATTTATTTTAATGATGCTTAATTTTCCTAAACTTTGTGGGCTCAACGCTTCTTCCGTTGGCAACACTCCATTTAATTGCAATATTTTAAGCTAATGATCTAATTACAACATTTTCAACATTTTTCAAATGTTTAAATATTTAAATTTTAAATTCTGTTGATTATGAATTGTACATAAAGAGACTTAATTGCGATTAAGAAATTATATAGTAAACGATTGATAAAGGTATAAGCTTTATACAGAGAAATACTATATATAAACTTAATTTGAGCTAAGCTCTATAAATTAGAGCAATTATTTTGGGATAAAAACAAACTCAAGTCACAAAATGGTCAAAACTGTTTTCATTGGCATAAAAATTAATCTTAAGAGTTTTTCTAAAATAAAAATATAATATAATATATAATCATTTCTACCTATAAGTAAACATACAGCAAATTATTACAAAATTTTGCGCTAATTGCTACAAAAGGACATTTTTGCCAGGCAAGTGAAGTTGTAATAAAACTCTAGCCCTGGCAGGATTAATATTTATTAGAAATTATTAAATTATTAAATTAAAAACGTATATAGACCTACAATTGAACAGTATATTTAAGGTATTCATTAGCATTACTTGTTGTAATGTTTATGAGAGAAATTTTATTATAGGAATAGCAGTAGGCATTTTGTTTTAGGTTCATAAAAGCATATATATATCTATATACATGTATATATATTTCTCATTTATATTTTAAGATTTATTATATAAGGAACGTTTTAACCAAGTATTTTAAGTGGGCATCCATTCGGACTACGCGCTCATAAATTATAAATAGCCAAAATTAATGATTGGGAGACAGTAGATAGTAGATAGGTTATATCCTCCCTTAAAAGGAATAATAGTATAATAGTTTTCCAGCTATTATATTAAAAAAAATATATATAAATTGCAAGGAAAAGAAAAGATTATCCCCATCACAAAATGACTACAAAACAGATGGCATCTGGTCGCGTCAGTCTAAGCTTGGAAAACTACTTGGTGGGTGGCAAGTATCGTTTATTAAAAGCTGTTGGAAGTGGTTCATTTGGTGAGATATATCAGGGACTGGATACACAAGATGGTAGAGATGTTGCCGTGAAAGTTGAGGCATTAGATGTTAAGCATCCGATGCTGCATTATGAGGCAAAAGTCTATGAACAAATTGGTGCACATATAGGATTACCAGTTCAATATCATTATGGAACCGAGAAGCGTTTTAATGCACTAGTTATGGAATTGTTGGGACCCTCCTTGGAGGATCTGTTCAATTTGTGCAAACGCCACTTTACACTGAAGACTGTGCTTATGATTAGCGATCAGATGCTGATGCGCTTGGAATTTGTACATGATCATAGTTTTATACATCGTGATGTAAAACCGGATAACTTTTTAATGGGCCTGGGTAGACACTGTAACAGACTATATATGATTGATTTTGGTTTAGCTAAACGCTATCAGCATCCGGATACTCATCAGCATATACCATATCGCAATGATCGTAATTTAACTGGCACCGCACGCTATGCATCAATAAATGCCCAACAAGGTATAGAGCAATCCAGACGTGATGATTTAGAATCGTTAAGCTATTGCATTATGTACTTTAATATGGGTAAATTGCCCTGGCAGGGTATTGCAGCAGCTAATAAGCAACAGAAATATGAAAAAATAGCAGAAATGAAGCGTAGTTTGTGCATCGATGAGGCGTGCAAATCGTGGCCAATTGAGTTTGCATTATTTATGAAATATGCTAGAAATTTACGTTTTCAAGATGATCCCGATTATGTTTATCCACGTCAACTATTTCGAGCATTGATACGGACTCTCAATTATCAATTTGATCATGTCTACGATTGGACACAGCTACAGGAAAAGGAACGTGAACGTGAACGTGAACGCGATCGTGATCGCGAACGTAATCGTGATCGCGAGCGTAATCGTGATCGCGATCGTGAACGTAACCGCGAACGTGAAACAGAGCTAACTCATAATAATTCTCATACTTTATATAATCATAATCATAACCATAATCAACATCAACAACAGCTGCAGCAGCAGCAGCAACAACAACAACATCATCCCCATCAGAATCATCACCATAATCATCATAATCATAATCATGTACAGCAACGCGATCGTGCAATTGTTGAACTAGATCTAAAACGTCCCAAACCTCACAGGAATGAGCAGCAGAATCGTTTTAGATTGGAACGTGATCAAACAGGTGATGGCGTCGTTAAGTATAAGCACAAGGATGATAGGCGTACTAAGTGATCCCCAAGTAAAAATAGAAGCTGATTAGTTAGTTAACAGAAGCTAACAAACAACAAAAAAAAGAAAAGAAGAGCTAAATTACTTAAAACACTGTTTCAAATGTTCGTTTTAAATTGTTAATGTTTAGAGTTCTCCCAAATTAATATACATGATTTTTTATTGATTGGTTCGTTATAGGGGAAAGGGTGGCAGAGTAGAAACTGTTTTCCTGTCATAAGGCAAGGTGATTTCAACAACCAAAGGCTAAGACAAGGCTTCAATTTTAAATATTTTTCAGTTGATTCAGACTCTATTTTTCTCTACTAATTTATCATTTCTACCTATAAGTAAACATACAGCAAATTATTACAAAATTTTGCGCTAATTGCTACAAAAGGACATTTTTGCCAGGCAAGTGAAGTTGTAATAAAACTCTAGCCCTGGCAGGATTAATATTTATTAGAAATTATTAAATTATTAAATTAAAAACGTATATAGACCTACAATTGAACAGTATATTTAAGGTATTCATTAGCATTACTTGTTGTAATGTTTATGAGAGAAATTTTATTATAGGAATAGCAGTAGGCATTTTGTTTTAGGTTCATAAAAGCATATATATATCTATATACATGTATATATATTTCTCATTTATATTTTAAGATTTATTATATAAGGAACGTTTTAACCAAGTATTTTAAGTGGGCATCCATTCGGACTACGCGCTCATAAATTATAAATAGCCAAAATTAATGATTGGGAGACAGTAGATAGTAGATAGGTTATATCCTCCCTTAAAAGGAATAATAGTATAATAGTTTTCCAGCTATTATATTAAAAAAAATATATATAAATTGCAAGGAAAAGAAAAGATTATCCCCATCACAAAATGACTACAAAACAGATGGCATCTGGTCGCGTCAGTCTAAGCTTGGAAAACTACTTGGTGGGTGGCAAGTATCGTTTATTAATTATTATATACATGATTTTTTATTGATTGGTTCGTTATAGGGGAAAGGGTGGCAGAGTAGAAACTGTTTTCCTGTCATAAGGCAAGGTGATTTCAACAACCAAAGGCTAAGACAAGGCTTCAATTTTAAATATTTTTCAGTTGATTCAGACTCTATTTTTCTCTACTAATTTACTGAGTGAAACAAACACACAAACATAAAAATTGAAATAGGAGAAAACACTTGAAAGTTATGCGAAAAACAAAATAAATTTTTTAACAGCATTGAATCCTGTTGACCCCTTCTGCTCCATCCTCCGGGGATAAAAGAAACTGCAAAAACTGCACACAATCCCCATATACTGGGAAAATGCCAAGCTCAAGGCATAGCATAGAGCATAGAAATTTTGCAATTTTTCTTTATTTTTCTTAGCTTACTCTTTCTCACTCTTACACAATCAGTATGGGCTGCTTTTCTTAAAGAAAAATAAGTGGAAAAGTTTCTTTGAAAAACGGCTTTGACTTTCATACTTAGTTCTGTTAAAGACAGGGTCGCAATGTTGCACCTGCTGCCAAATTAAATTGTAAGCTATAAAAAAATAAAAAAAAGATAGAAGAAAATGTAAAAAACAGTAAAGAAAAACAGTAGAAAGAGACAAGTAAAAAATAACACACACACAATATGAGAAACCAACGAGCCAACCTACAATTCAACTATGTCTATGACAGACTGGCAATTTCAATAATTTATGATGCCAGCCAGAAGTACGGTAAAATCATTTTGACATTTTCAACAATTTTTCTTTGCACAGCACAAAACTTTTGTATGCAACAACAACAGCAACAATAACAGCAACAACAACAACAGAGAGCAGCATAGAGAAAAACAGTGGAAAAACATAATTAAGTGTCGTCTTGGGTGCTGCCAGTCGACGTTGCAAACAGTTGATGAACAGCCAAACAAATATAGTGGCAAAACAATGTAAACCTCAAAACAGTTATATACCCATACAGATACCCTATAAAAATTGAGATATTTCTATGTTGAAAGCACAGTTATCAAGTAGTTGTAAGAAGTCTTCTACTGGGATATAGCAACGGCGAGCTCCTTACAGCACTTTGAGCAAGAGAGCTGAATAATAGGTAAAAAAAATACTACATTTTAGACCTCATTAACTAGAAATTATCTTGATTATTGGTAGTATAGATTAAGTATATTATAGCATAATTATTATTATTAACAATATAGTATAAAATTTGTATTTGCTGATTGGATTCTAGCTAAAGCATCCCTTTCATGCAACTCATTTGTATGCCCGCATTTTTAGTATAAGTAAGCTAAATTGCATTCAGTGGCAAGATAAGTTATAATATGCAAATCTACACATCATTTGCATACATTACTTTATTTAAATATTTTACTTAAATAACGTTTCATACTTTTACCAAAAATTCACCTTCACTGCATTTGCCCCAAAATGTAGGCAATACTTTTAGTGAAATTTGAATGTGAAATTTCCTACATTTACCCAATTAGCTTTATAATTATAATGAACAATAATATTATAATAAATAAACAATTGCTTTGTTCTACCCGAAATATAGAAATATTTACAGGATATTTGCAAGTAAAGAAGTTGCAAAGTTGCCAGAGGAGAGGCAGGAATAGCAGAAGAGAAATAGTAGGAAAAGCAAAAGAAAAACAGCAAATATCAGCAAAAATAAAATAAAAAGAGAGTTGGCAAATAAAATGCTGTGACAAGTGACAAGTGGCAAGTAAACCAGGCGTCAACTGAAAAGTAAAATGCCACATAATGTTGCATGGACACATTGAAAATGTTCAGTTCATCCAAAGCTGACGTATATTTTGTCTTTTGGTTGACTGATATTGCTACCTTTAGAGCTATAGCAACAAACTAGATATACTGACAATTGTTGTAGTTGTTATTTCAATTGTTGTTGTAATTTGAGTTCAGTTGTTGTTGTTTTAGTTGTTGCTGTTATTGTTGCTGCTGATGTATGTCAACATATGATAAATTATATAGCTGACAGCCGCTGGCAACCCAAAATGAAGTGATGTTATGGTAATTTTGAAAGCTGTTCGCCGACTGACTACAAATGTTGTTGTGCCCACATTTGTTAGTTGGCATACGAGTTACCATCCAATGGATGTTTCCTGTATTCATCTAATGTGATTACACAGTTCATTGTATGTATGTGTGTGTGTGTGCATGTCAAAGAGGTGTTTATTTAATTTTCTAAATGAATACCTCATGGGCAGGCTTATACACACACTCTCTCCCACACAGATATACCCGCAGCTAGCATTACTCTGCACATCCTTGGCTGATTTGCAGCGAACATTTCAAGTATTTTGTAATAAAAGCTGCCATCGAATTCTGCTCAACCGAATTCCAAGGCCGAATAGTTGAGTTGCTCAGAGTTCCTGCGAGTTCCTGTGAATTCCTTTATAGGATGTTAATCTAAACAGAGTATGCCATGGGTCGATAGTACAAAAGTTTCATAGAATGCATATTTCTATTAGATATTTCGAGGTTTTCCAAACAACAATTTATTTTAAATTTTAAACTGCATTAAAGCGCATTAATTTTAAGCTTGTTGCTTGGTTTTTGTTTTTGCAAAGAAAATAATTGATTAAAAATAATTGTCTGGTCCAATTAGCAGTCATTATATATATACCAACTAATACTTTAAGCCGTATAATTAGTTGCCATTTTGCACTTAGCTGGACAATTACCTGCTGTTTTGTTGTTTCCAACAAAACAATTTCGCATTAGCATTAATGCGCTCCCATTGCTGCTGTTTCTGTTGTTGCTGCCCAAGGTAAGGTTGAGCTGCTTTGGTGGCCAATGGCAGATACAAGAACGTGCAACGCACTGGGATAATTATAGCCAAAACCATAATCCAACCTTTTGGGCTAGAAACGCAATACCAACAGCAATGCCAACAGTAAAAGCATAAGTACAAGCTTTGGCATTGGGATTGGTAGTAAGCAGCAGCAGTTTGTTAAGAGGGGGTTGAAGTGGTATTAACTTTCAGACAACCGCAAAGTTTTTACACAAATAATTGCTTTTACTGGGAATCCACACATACATATATATATAGAAATATATATATATATATATATATATAGTTGAGCCAAAGCAAAGCGCATTAAATCCAGAGCTAAAAACCACTTGCAACTTGCTGGCACAACTCAAGTGGCATCAAAATATCTTTGTGTGTGCGTGTGTTTGTGTGTATTTTTAGAGACTTAACAGATTTGCTTCTAGTACTTTAAGAAATGTTATGCTATATGCCATTATGCGCATTGAATTATTTATTTATTATATAGCTGTAGGACTTTCAAAGAAAAGTAATTACGTGTACCTTTGCGTATACGTAATGTATACTATACTATACACATTGTAAGCAAGGAAAATTAATTAGTTTGCCAGGTGCAGTTAGTATTGATTGATATGCTATATTGTGGCTGACAAGTGAAGCTGTTAATGAATCGATTTGAAAACGCAGCAGGTGCTCAAACTTAAGCAGATTTTACTGTCTGTTGGTCAGCAAAAGAGACAAAGCACAAAACGATTTGAAATAAACGCAAACTGAAGCAAACAACCAATGGCAAAATATAACTCAACTTTGTGCTTGTTGTATAGTAGTTGCTGTTGTGTGTTTTGTATGTGTGGTGTGTGGTGTGTGTTGTTGCTGTCTTAGCTGTCTTAAGAAAACAGCATGCCTGTCATGCTCCAGGATAGACACAAATCGAATGTCATTAAAACAAAGACGGTATGGCAGGCAGTTAGGCAAGTAAAAACGTAGCAAACGAAGCTGCCAAGCAGCCAGGCATCAGGCTGTATAACTCCGGATAGGGCCGAGTCATTGAAAATGCCTGGCAGCATCATGTTGAGAGCTCATTAAAACGAATACGAATTTAATGGTACTTAAAGCGGAAATTGCCTGGCAAGTTTCCGCTATGGTAAGCACACAAGCAACATCTATGGCAACCACAGCAGCAACTTTCACAGCAGAAGCAGCAGCCACAGTAAATGGTAAAAAAAAAAAAAAAACGCAAAGGAAAAGTATAAGTAGAGTCGAAGGAGTCAAAGCCAAGCCAAGATCGAAGGCCCATAACAAAGCTTTTACGAGCTGAAAACTATTAGTGCCAGCAACAACAGCCAACTCTATTTTCCACACACACACAAAAACAAGCTTGAGTATAGGCAAAATCTCACCTATGTTGCAGACTGTATGCACTATTTAAGATTTCGTTTATTTTTTTCTCTACTTGTCTCTCTCACTCTCAGACACTCCTCAATGATATTGTGTGCCAAATGAAGCCATCGTCATCGCAACACGACAAAGCCGTTGCATGCTGTGCAGCAAAAACAATGCAGAAAAAACAAAAAGCCAAACAAAACTAGAAAAAAATAGAAGTACAAAAAGCGAAAGAGTAAACAGGAGAAAAAATATAACAAAAAACATGCCTGAATACGAATATACTTTATACTCTTTTAGTTAAATATTTGATTTGAAAATGAAACTTGATTTCCTTTTCTATGCTACAGATAAAATAGAAACGAAGAACAATATTAAAATCAAATTAAACTCAGCATAAAGCTTGCTTAATACAACAACTAAAAGTTAGTCAAACAGCAATAAGTATCAACTAACTGTCGGTGTGAAAATAGTCCTTTGAGCATAACATGTGCTTAATCCTTTCAACTTCAAGCCTGATGTCGATTGATTAAGATATGATTCAATTGCAATCCTTTACGTACCTTTTACTCAAAGGTATGCTTAATTAATTAGTTTGAGAACTGAAAGCAATTTTGGGTTGAAAGTAGACAAAATGAACTCTAGTAAAATGAAGATTGAAGGAAGCTGAAGTCAAAGTAAAATATTTATATTTATGTTTTAAGCAGTTCAGTTTTTAATGTAACAATTTGACTATATCTGCTATGTTAGCTAATAACTTTATAAAAATAATTATGATTACTTAATTTGTAATTTGACTTATGACTTTATATCAATCAATCATTAATTCAATCTGTTTTCAATGTCAAAGTCAAAAGTTGCATGCAAGTTATGCCGCAAGATTTGAGTGTATTCATTTTAGGCATATGCCCAAATGTTGCATTTCAAATGTATTTGAAGAGATGCAACAGCAAAAAAAAAAGAGAAGTGCAACACAAAAGGGCAACTGTAACTATGCTGACGATGCAGGTGGAAAAAATAACAACAAAAAAATGCGAACGACGCCATTTTTGAAACGCACAAAAGTATGCTGTAATTGAATATTTGTTTGCACGCCATGCTGGTGTTTGTGTACTTGCATGTGTATATGTGCATGTGAGTTTCAAGCATATGCATATATTAAGCACCTAGTATATGTATATATATAGATATATGTGTATGTGTACGGAATACTGAGAAATGTTCTAAAGCACGAGCTCATATTCACATGCATTGTATGTGCTTTTGAGTTTTCAATTTCAGTTTTTTAACAAGTCAAACAAACGTGCACCCAGACAGAGAAAACTAAGTGCGAGTGAGAGATGCAGATAGTTAGTAAAAAAAAGAGAGCGAAAACATTGTATGTCTGTGTGGGATTATAATGCGTATGCGAATTGAGCATATGCTCAGGTTTTGTGCTTGCTTTCCCCTTTTTTGCATATACTTCAAAAATAGAGAAAGAACAAAATGAAGTGAAATTGAATAGTTGCAGCAAAATTGCTGATAAATGGGGGGAGAAATAAGTGCAGAAAACTACAAGTCTCTGTGTAGTATAAAGACAACAAGTTTTCTTTTTCTCGAGCTGAAAATTGATTGAGTACCTTTGAATCAATTTTCACAGACAGAAATCATAATGCAACATATTTTTATTTGAAGAAGAGCAACAACTAGTCTATATATATATATTCCTGACCTTTTCTCTATGTGTATGTGTTTTATCTATAGATTTCTTTAACTTTACGTCTTTGGTTTTAAGGGCATCTTTAAGTCGAACCCACACACACTTGACTTGAGTATGTTAACTTGGTTTTTATGGGCTTTCAACAAACTTGGAATAAAAGAGAGAGAGAGAAGGAGAAAACTTGGTACCACTCTTGGTTTTTTCTTTCTTTTAAGTTTTTCTTTATTGCACGATTTACGCAAAGTTGAAGAAACATAAAGTCTCAACAGCTTTTTTCTAAATTTATAATTGTAATGGTCAACACGCAGCACGCACAGATGGCGATCCCAAAGGAAGACTCTGTGTGCCCTTAACAACCGACACACCCACACAGATGTATATCTGTATACACCCAAACACACACATACACATAAACACTCGGTTGAAGAGCACTTAGTTGCCAAAAAGTTAATAAAAATAAGTGCCTCTTGGCCATTGCCAAGCACCAGAGTCCAGGGCTAGTCCGGTCCAAGTCAACCATATGAAATGGCTTTGGCACGCATACACAGACATGCCCAAAACTCAAACAGGGTACATGGTACAAGTTGAATGGTACATGGTAAATAGTACATGGTACATGGTACATGGTATATACGGTACACTGTACCACAATACGACTTCAATTCCCAGTTGTTGGTTTCTACAGGCATAACCTCAAGCCAGGACGTACATAAGTAATTTAGATTGCTGGCAAGTTGGGGTTTGCCGCACTTGAGCAATGCTGTTGATAGCTGCAAATTGTTACTCCTAGCTGTTGTTGTTGCTTTTGAAAGCGGTTGACCAACGGCAACAGCAACAGCAGCAGCAGCAGCAACACAGGGTGACAAGACAATAGGAAATGTCAAAAAAATGTACAAAAATAATAATCATAATAGCCATGGAAACAAACTTCAAACTTCAAACTTGTCCGAGCAAAAATATGATATCATTTTCTATTTGCAAAACGAAAGTAAAACACGAAAAAAAAAAAATACAAAACAAGTGAAAATTGTGTTAAAACTAATTAAAATTATTTTTTCATATTCAATTTCACAGTAAATTAAATAAAACACATTTCCATTTGTGTTTTCTATTTACTTTATGTTCAATTTTAATTATAATTAAGAAAATAAACAAAATTTCCACAGAAATTCCTACAAAACAAGGTAAATTTCAAGGATACACAGCGAGCATACGGTCTATGCTTTGCCAGACTATCAAATACCCTAAGTTTGTATGATTATTAAACAACAGCTATAAACGTATATATAAATATATAGTTGATATTTGCTGCAACTTTGTACACCCTTTGTTAAAGCGTTTTTAATGCTTACAGTGTATAAAGAGCTACGTGTTTCATTTTCTGGAATTACTCAGGCGCTTTACTTGGCCCATTAAACACAAGATTTATGGCAGTTAAGTATGAGTATTACTTGACAAAAAAAATAAGAGAAAGAATGGAGAAAGCAGCAGGCAATAACTGTGAAAAAAAATATGAGAAGGGAAAATTTAATTAAGCCACGTTAAAAAAATATGTGGCAATTGCTTGGGCTTAAACCTGCGTAATCGCATTTCTAATGAAGTGCGAATATGAAGACTAAAAAACGCACCACCACCCTCTGAGGCAAATTGTGTTGTCACCTATTTTATTTCTACTCTGTCTCTTCTATTACTTTTTTTCTGTTTTTTATTTCACACTCTCTCCCGAGCTGACTGCATGTTTATCTCTGGTCTCTTGTACTCTGTCCTCTGTCAAGCTGAATTTAATTAAATTTGTACACTTCAAAGCGCGAGCAATGTGTTAAATTTGCTACGTTTTCCCCCGCCGAAACGTATGAAGGCAAAACGTAAAGAAATTGAAATGGTTTACAGGGAAAAAAGAAAGGAAAATAAAAAAAAAAATTCTTAATTTTAACTTTTTTTTTTCAATGTTTTGCAGTGTTTCTTCTACTTCTTCAATTTGTGCTGTAGCTCATTATTTTTAGTGCTTCAATTTTGTATCCTTTAGTTTACAATTTGTTGAAGTTGCTGTTTCTCTACAGTTTGCTTTGTTTGGGTTTCTTGCTTTGCTTTGTTATATTCTTGGTTTGTTTTTGCCTTGGCTTCTTTCTTACTAATTAATTTCAATTCATTGAGCACTTTACAAGAAATTACATACACATACATACACACATACAATATGCTCTAGCTTTCTTGTCTATTTGTAACTGTTGCCTTCTCTTCTGTATGTCCTACTCCTGAACCCATTTCATAGCTGATTCAGATTCCGATTCTCATTGCCATTTCATTACGTTTTATACAATTGCCTGGCTAAAGTTTATTCTATACTTCACAACGGAGCATATTAGTTTAAGTATGCGGTATGAAACTTGTCAAATTCTTGTGCTGAAATTTGTTACAATTCTCTGTGCTGAATCCTAGTTTTGTCTAATTTGGTAAGGGTATTCAGGGATCAGTAGAAATATGAATTGAAGAAAGTTTTTAGTTTGCTTTACTCCATCGAACTGACAGAGCATCAAAAGCAGCCAGTGAATGCTTCAGCAAATGAGCGTTTCAAATTGTTGCCAACAAATTTGCTGGCATTGAAGAAATTGCTGCGAACAGAGCATTGAAGCGTCTGAGCAAGACGACTAGATGGCTTACAAAGGTACTAATACCAGTATAAGAATATAGATATAAGAGTATATCAGAGTAAAACAAGTCTAGGCTTGCTTTATCCATCTATTTTGCGCTCGCTCTTTCCCTTTCCCTGTGTGTAGGTGTTGTTGTTTTGAGTGTAGAGTTTAGCTGTGCTTTAGGGACATATTGTGTATAGGTGCCAACAACGTTGTTTCCACTTGCTTCTTGTTTTTATTTTTATTTTGTTGTTTTCCTTTCTTTTTCGTTTCAATCCGTCGCCTTATCGATGTGCCAATTAAATGGTCTTAATCTAATGCATGTGTTAGATGTCCACATTAAGTCGAAGTACATATCGTAACTGTCAGACGCTAAAGATGGCTACTTAATCCATTTGTCCCTCTTACTCTTTCCTCGACTATTACCAGCATACGCTCCATGAACTTGGGAATTGACATGGACACGGACACATGTAATATCATTAAGTAACTTCAATTAAACTGTTCCAATTATATCCCTAACATAAGTCCCACGCGTTTGCCCTTCTTTATTGAACTTATTGCAAGTATCAAAGCTCAAATTGATAAAAGTAACTTATAACTAAGCTATTATATTACGTTAATTAATAATTAGTACAAATAAAATTTAATCTAATTTCCAGAAAAAATATAAATTTTTTAATCGTATTTTGTACTATAACTTGAAATCTAATTTTCAATTTAAATTTGTCATTCTCTTCTACAGCCGCAATACAAAGCAAAGTTGTTGGACGAAAAACTGGCAAAAATAAACAAATCTACAACATTCAAAGTACTGCAATAACCGGTTTTATATTCTACCCTGTACTAACTACGTGTTGGGTAGCACAAAAAATACTTTTGCCTGCAGCAGGTAGCATTGCATAAAATCTGTACCCCAGAAATTTCTAAAAGGTTTAGTTAAGGCACATAAACTGAGATACTAATCTACCCGCTCAGCGTCAACATTTCGAAGAGAACAGCATACCCATATAAGGTGGCTTCGTGTAAGTATAAACTGTCAGTAAAGATCACATCATTAATTTACCTAAGAGAACCGTATACCTTTTACAAAACAGACCAAGAATAACAATAAAAATATCAATATACCTAAGAGAACAACTTACCCTTAAAAGGCTACTCGTGTGAGTATGAGCAGTCAGTAACGATCGAACCCTCTCCGAGTTCTGATTGACAATAAATAAGTAAACAGTGATCGCGAGAGAGAATACAAAGAGCATAATGGATATCTGTCGTGCTTGTTTGGATAATTCAATGACGCTGGTGAATATGTTCACTGCTCGCCCTATGCCCGATTATCAATGTAGCTTGGCGGATATGTTGAACGAATTGGTCGGCAACGAATTTAAGCTGGATGATAATTTACCGCAGACCATGTGCATCAATTGTGGATTGAATGTACAACTGGCGTTTAGATTCAAGCGAAAAGTGGAACAAAGCCAACAAGTGTTGAACATAAGAGCAATAAAGAATGAAGAGAATGAACTCAATGAACAGAGTGAACAGGATGAACTCAATGGGAATGAGAATGATACAAGTGAAGAATCGCCAGAGAATGAAGATAATATGGAAAACTTTAACAATGAGAATAATAATCTAACTTTAGAGGATGAATGTGCAGAAGAAAGCTCAATTATAACCAAAGAAGAAAATATCAGAGAAAACACATTAAATTCGAATACCTTTTTGAAAATTGATTGTGTGATCGGAAGCAATGATATACATAAGTATATTGAAATGCCACAGACTGAAACACGAGTTAAAAGACCTTACACAAAAATCCTTAATACAGAAGTTGAGTCCCAGATGTGTATTATAAAGAAATCGAAAAGCGGCCAAAAGGGTATTTACAAATGCCTCAGTTGCGGCAAGAAGTTTGGCTTTAAATGGAATCTTGTCCAACATATACGCCATCATAATTCCGATCGGGTCTATAAATGTACCCGTTGTCCAAGAGCCTACACGGATAAATCAAAACTGAATATTCACATGGCCTCACATACTGGGCAAATACCATATCAATGTACCTATTGCACTAAAGCTTTTAGACATAAGTCAGCTCATACGGTACACTTAAGGACTCATACAGGTGAAAAGCCATACCAGTGTACCTATTGCACAAAATCCTGTACTACCAGTGGAAATCTTAAGAAACATATGGAGATTCATAAGAGAAACGCAGGGAAAAGCTAATGATAATATTAATAAATAATAATTATAAGACATATTATATATATTGATTAATTAAATTAATATAATTAATGAAATTGAAATAATTAATTAAATTTAAGTTTTAATTATGTTAAATTTTAATATTTTGAGAAATAAATTTTTTTAACTTTCATTTACTTTTACTTTAATATTTAATGTGTCAGGCTAACAGCTGATTTATATCTCCCGCTATCTATCTTTATCTCTCTCTCTCTTTCTCTTTGTAAATTGAGGTTTATACAGCTCTTTCATATGCTCTTTACTATACTCTCCCTCTTTATATTCAGAATCAGCACGTTAGTTGTGCACTGCTTTTACTTATCTTTTTTGTAAACAATATTTATCATCCTACACTCTTTTGGCGTTAGTCATTGAACATTCTCTGTGTTGATCTATCTCTCTCTATGTTTAGTATTGCATAATTCTCTCACGTTCTCTGATATCACTCTTATACAGGCTTGCCAAATTGGCTTTTTACTTATTTTTTACCGGTTTCTGATTTTTTTATATTGCCATTCAAACGGTTTTAGTCCATAGAAAGTGGGCAACACTGGCCTAATCGCTGATACCAACATCACTCTTTAAGCATTCTACCTAGATGACTGTACTCAGAGCTAGCCTTTATATACTTTAAGCAGTGCCCATAGTATATTCTATTTCATAGGTAATTGAACTTTATATTGTAATTGATATATATTTTTTATCCAATATTTATATTAATGTAATATTAAAAGAAATAATGGAAAATAAATAAAATTTAATTTTTAAATAAATAAAATGATTTTTACTTTTCAATAGGTGAAACAAACTACATTCACTTGCAAATATTCAGCTTAATACTAAAAATATACTAAAATATCTATTAATTGAAGAGTGCTGTATAATGATAGTTTATATATATATAATATATATAAATTAATATTTTATATATTGCTTAACACTGATATCATGTGCAGCTCTGACTATTAAACCTGCTTTTGGGGAAAAAAGTTTCGACACGGACAAAATTATTCCAAAAAAAAAAAATTTTGAAAATATTTAAGTTTTCATCTCATATATCTATATAAAGATACTCATATTTATATATTGTGTACAATTAATAAACTCTGAGAAGAGAACCTAACAATTTACAGCAAACTGAAAACCCTGATTGTCTGGCAAAGAGACTAAGGTAAGTTTGCTTTGCATATTTTCCCTGCTCCTTAGGGCAATTCCATTTAAAAGAGGAAAATGGGAATTAAAAATATGTCATAATATTAATATTTACTATAATAGGTATACGGGTATATACACATCTTTATCTGCCTTATGAATCATTTAAAATTAAAGTTATGCTATTTTCCCAGCTGCAGGGCAATAAAACTTTTACTCGTTGAACTATCCCAATAGGACCGTAATAAGTTAGCAGGTAGCTTAAGAAAATCTCCTAACAAAGGATCAAAAATACCTAAATTTTATCCACGCCACAGAGACTCCTTATAAGATCTGCTCAATAAGCATAAGAAGCTAGTACGCAAAGAACCTTTAAGCGTTCATTAATAACAATGGAAATCTGTCGCGTTTGTCTGGAAGACTCAGTGAGTTTGGTGAATATATTCACTGATTGTCCTATGTCGGACTATTCATGTAGCCTGGCGGATATGTTAAACGAGTTGGGCGACAACGTTATAAAACTAGATGACAGGCTACCACAGATGATGTGCATTACATGTGGATTGAATCTTCAACTGGCGTTTAGATTCAAACGCAAAGTAGAAAGGACCCATCAACTATTGACTACAAGATATGAAGAAAACAATAATCAAGATGCATTCTATGAAGGAGGAACACAATCGCAAATGCAGCTCAAATTTCAAAGCGAAAATCAGCATACAAATACATATTTACCAACTGAACCTGTGACTGACATTATAGTCAAGGAGGAATGTTGTATTGAGAATAGTTTATCCCTTGAGATGTCAACAGGTATGACCAATATGGCATTAGACGAGATGTTGGAATTGGATTGGTTGGATAAAGAAACTGATGTAGAGTCGCCAGATGAATCAAACCCAGTACGAGTTTTAACTGAAATAAACAACAATATAGCGCAATCTGAGACGGTACCAAAAAAGAATTCTGTTGTTAATACCAACCTTGCAAATAAATCAAAATCAAAAGGCCCAAATAAATTGGGTAGATACGAATGCAACTACTGTGATGCAGACTTTAGCTTCAAGTCAAGCCTCATACCGCATTTACGTGTACATACGGGTGAAAATCTTATACAATGTGATCAATGCGATCGAACATTTACACGTAAAGCAAAACTAATAGACCATAGACGATCACACACTAATGAGCGACCCTATAAGTGTACCCACTGTAGCAAAAGCTTTAAATATTCCACAAATCTCAAGACCCATACATACATGCATACGGGTGAACGACCCTACAAATGTCTCGAATGCTCCGAGGGCTTTAAAACTAGAATCCAACTCAACGAGCACATGCATGTACACACTGGACAATATCCATTTGTATGTACCTATTGTAGCAAAGGATTCAAACGGATATACGGACTTAGGCGCCATATGAGGACACATACAGTTGATGAGCCATTGAATTGCAAAAAAAAATGTTAAATAAATTGTTATCATATTTTTAATATTAGTATTAGTTTTAATATAAAATAAAAGGCCTTAAAATAATTTTGAATCTCCTTGAATATACTATACACAACAGAAGTATAAAATGTTGTACCTATTGGCATATTTTTTACAGCCTTTTTCAAATTTTTAAAGCACTTAAACATCATTTTCAAAAATTGTTTCGTTGTTGTTAAATTACACTGTAAAAAAAAACAACGTCTGATTGAAGGAAATTCCTTTAAAAGCCAAAAAGCCAAAGGGTAATGTGAAAATTGATGGGTAAAATCCGACCACCACCCACCGCCAACCCAAATTAAAAACCCATATGAGACCGAGGGGTTGCAATGGTATGCAATGCAGAGTACAATAAAAATTAAATACCATAAAAAGCAGGAGGAAAATACATTAAAAATGGAGTTGCAAATGAAAATGTAATGGAAAGGAAAGAAGAAGGGGAAGGGAAAGGGGCAAACAACACGCAAACAGAGGGGAAAAAAAAACAATTGTAAAACGAAGCCCCATGTACCGAAAATGTATTAAATTTTTAGGATGCTCATTAAAAAAATATTAAATAAAATTTCTATGGTAACGAAACAGACACACACAAACACACACTTACAAAATACACACGCACACACACAGACAAACTTGTGTACACACGCTTGTACTAATAAGCCCCACATGTATTGTGTGAAATGAAAAAATAAAGCTGCAAAAACCGTCTGCCAGCCTGAACCTAAAAAACACGACTGAAATATCCTTTAGCCACAGTATATATGTGTGTGTATGTGTGTTTGTGTGGAAGGGTGAAATGAGGACCACATTAAAATTGGCATCACACCAGCACACAGACACAGACAACACTTGCCCATCACAATACAACGCAATGCCATCCCTTGCTGCCCCTTTGCCACGCCCTATGACTCTGTACAAGTCGCGACGACGAGTAGAAGGTGAATGAGATGAGTTAAGATGAGCCCAGCTGAACTGTGATGTGGTGAGGTGTACTGAGGGGAGGTGAACGATATGTGAATATCAAGATTTAATTTAAAGTTAACTAAGTAAGATTAAGCTTTGAGCACCCACACATAGAGACTAACTTACTCATACACACACGTGACAGGGTTCAAATGTGTCGAGGATGCGGGAGTGTATTAAAGGGAACCCAAGTTGAGCTTGTACTCGTATCAAGTAGAGCAGAAACTCTTAATAAAGCAATTGCCTCTGGCAGTCAAAAAGTAAACGTCGACTTCGTGCAGCAACCTGATTAGGACTAAGGGGAGGGGATAGAGCTGGGGCGCCTTGGTCCAGGGCCCCGAACTCAGGCAATCATATGTATCTGTGTTTGTGTGTGCAAAAGGGAAAATTATATATATATATATATATATATACATATATATATATATGGTTTAGATCTAAAACCTTTTTTAAAGTTAACCCATGGTATAGCGTCTGCCAGTTGCTTTGGCCAGTTGGTGGTTTGGATGTGGATCCACTAGCTGACTGACTGTTTTGGGTGGTTTGCGCAGTTTAGTTAGTTTTAACTGGTTGAGTGGGCGTTTGGGTGGTTGAGTAAACTTGTAAGTTGAGATGCAGAGCGCCCACAAAAGGCAACCAATCATAATTATATATTGAGTAATGTAACCAGAAAGAAGAATATTTATAAATCATTAAACGAAGCATGAACTAACCTTTGATATTTAATTTAATTACTTTATGCACACTGTACTGCAATGCACTGTGGTACCAAATAAAGTATTTACCTCTCAAAAATAGTAGATGGCTTGAGAGGCAAAATTCTGAAAGATGGAACTTATTCAGAGGGAGAAAAGCAAAAGCTTTAAATAAGAAACTTAGATATAAGTTAAGATACATTGAGAATTATAACAAAATTCTTATATTAAGACTAAGTGTGACCATATCTTAATGGATGCTTAGCTTCTCAATAGGAAAACATTCTTAGGCATGGTATCTACTTGCATATTTATATTGTAAACTTGTTGAACCACTGTGCAAATATTTTGCAGAAACCAAATCTGTGCAGCAAAGGGCAAATTATAAAGCAAAAACATATTATTTACAGTACAGCAATTATAATTAAAATAAGAAAAAACAATTTTAATCATACGAAGAAGAACTAAAAGAACAGCATTAATAAGGACGAAATTAAATCCTTTTACTTCATTAAAATTATCTGTTCTCTTTTGAAGAGAATAGGATTAAATTCAAATTTTAATGTAAACATAAAATTACAATTTTACTAATAAAGCTAGTTTTAGATTTTATAATCAGGGTTGATAATAGTTAGTTGGGGTTCTGGTACCAAAAACCTGAAGTATGCAAACTGATATGTTGAAGGGTGATGGGTAAAGGTTGATGGGTGACGTCTGATGGTTGATGGTTGACCGTTCAAGGTTGAAGGGTATTGAATATGGGTTGCAGTTGGGTGTAGGATAAAGGGTGACTACTTCTCTGCTTGTCATGTGCTGCAGTTGATGATGCCTGGCTGAGCTCTCTAGCCAGTCACTGCACCAAAAAGTTGCCAGCTGAACTTTAGCGGGTAGGCAAACACCCATACATACATATAGATATATATACACAAACACACAGGCACAGATTGCCCAGAGCCTTAATATTGTGGACTATGGAACATTTTTGATCACTACCATGACTACAGCTTGAGCTTGGTTTGTGCTCTTTGTGCTTTGTCAAAGGGAAATTTTATATGATTTTTAATGCTTCGCGCTTCATAAAAATGTTGGCACCAGTACAGAGAGTGGGATAGAGAATGAGAGATAGAAAGAGAACCGAATGCAAATAAATTGGCTTCACATGGCTTCACATTCATCCAAAGGCAGCCTTCGCCCCCTGAAGCCTTTAAGCCAATCTCTTTTATGTTTATGGACAGCTACCCAAATTTAAAACTTATATCTCTATATATATCACAATCTCACTATATATATATATATATTTCTATGTGTTTGCTCTTTGTGTCTGTTTCATATCAGTTCAGAAGTGGAATTAACACGTCATTGAAAACTGTGCAACCTGGCAAACATTTTTGTGAAATAACCTTAAAAAAATTTACATTACAAAGTTGCTTTAACTCAACTTTTTCTACAGAAATTTATGCAAAAATATGTCGCATTTACATTTTACAATAGAAAATCAAAACTGCACGACGAGAAGATACGCTATAATATAATTATAGTACAAAATTGCTTAAAGAAGTTTTACTAGACTTGTATAAGCTTTTAATAAAAAGGAAACAAGAGCAGCTTAGCTTGTGATATAGATAAAGAATAGACTTTATATACCCTTTCAATATAAATTTACAGGGTATGCATAATTTTAAACATATTTTCATGACATTAAATGAAGCTCAACAGGAACTGTCATCAGTTTCGAAATAATGTCATTAAAAATGCAAAAACATTTTGTTTCTTTTTTTTTGGCTCTATAATTTCTGCTTTCTTGCTTAAATTGCAAAGGCTTAGAAAGTTTTGAATTTAAATTTATATTTTTGGAAAGTTTTAAACATAAAATAAATGTAATAAAATTTAAATTTTAACTTTTCACCATTTTAAGTAAAAGAAATTAAATGCAACATGCTGCATTTTGTGCATTATAATTGAAATATGAATATGAATAGTTAATTTAGTCAAATGACAAAAACGACAATCATTTTCATAGTTAATGAAGCAGCAGCAGAATGCAACATAACACTTATGAGTAAAAATAAGTACAGTGCCTACTGTAAATAATTTAACCGCAATGCATTTATGGCAGCAACCGCCAACTCATTAAGCAAAATTAAAAAAATAAAATAAAATGGAAACCAAAAAAGTAAAACCAATTAAAACTAAAATTTGCTGAATACTAAAAAATAAAATAGGTGGATAATTTGTTCATTTAAATGTATATATGTATATATCTGAATATATATATATTTATATATGTATTTATATATAAAAAAAAGTAGAAAAAAATAGCTGATAATAATGCACACTTGAAACCATTTACACTCGAGAGTAATAAGCGCTTATGAAAATTAATTGCACACACAAAATGCTTGAAAAAATAGGGAGAATTACAAAAGGAAATAAAATAAATAAATAAAAGTGAAACAAATAACCGCAAATAAAAAATAAATAAATGAAAACGCCCAAAGCTTGTTTTTTAAATAATTTTGTACTTAATTATAATCATAATTAACACATGTAGCCATGTTTAAACTTTATGTGTATAATAAACACAAATGTGAAGCATAAATGTAAGGATTAAAACCCAGTATGTACCATATAAAATAAAATACTAAAAATACTTAAAAGTATATAATTAATATAAGATGATATTAAATTACTATTAAGTACACAAAAAAGTAAAATAAAAACATAAAACAAAACCATTTGCCAGGTGTCTTTATAGCCAAACTCTTACAGATGATTAGAAACAATGCAGCATATATAACTGAATAGTATACCAATATATATAACTATATATACATACACATATATCTATTATAAATATCATATAATAAATAAATATACACTTTAAATAGTTTATACCTTAAAGTTCTCTCAGCATTGCCTTGAGCAAGTCTAATGACTTCTGCCTTATATTTCGGGCAACATTCGATAAAAATATACGAAAAAAAAGTCAATAGAACAAGTTGCTTTTCATTGTTAATATATTAACTAAATTAATCATACGTATATTATATATAAACTTGACTAAAGAATATCTTATATTTGATTTGCAATATAAAAGTGTTTTGTTCACTTTATCTCTAGGATTTTTAAGAAATAAATAAATAGCATGTTAAAAAGTAAAATTATTTTTAGCAAAGATACAAATTGAACTGGCCAAGTTAATATGTGAAATGCCTAGGAGCTCATATCAAATATTAGTCGTAAAATTAGAGTTTCAATTTGAGTTCAATTTGCTTTTATAAGAGTATTTGATATTTGTCAAATTACTAAACAGAAATTAGTTATTTGTGCTTCAATTTGCACTTGTTGTTGCATTCAATGTGCAAATAGGAAATTTATTCACTTGCCTTTCAATTTTCATTGATTTTTCCTGAATTTTCTGGCATAAATTCTGTATATATATATATATCTGCCAGTATGTGATACGCATATCATTAGAAGGTTAACATTTTTTTTTACTTTTCTCTTGCTTTCTTATATCCTTTTAGGAATTCAAAAATTGAAATTCAAATTTACTTTGTGTACACTACAGATCTACATAATATATATGTATTTGTAAAAGTATTTACTGCCACCTGTCGCCATATTTTGTGCCCTATTTAAAGCTTACATACAATTTGTATGGAATTTTTATACCGAAGGCATGGCAAATATTTAATGATGCCTCAGATGATGCACAGATGTCAATTAAGTAAATGCCTTGGCTATTTAGTTCAGTGTAATATCTCAAGCCTCTAAAGCCATGAGGCATTTTGTTCTTATTAGGAAATATATTGTATAAATAGATATGTATATATATATATATATATATATATATAAGTATGTATGTGTATGTATATATATTTGTTCTTCTTCTCATTTATGCCAAGTATGCAGCATTGAGAACCTTTGCCTAGCGGCGCCTTTGCCTCATTTTCATATTGCTTTTGCTGGCTCATCATAATATTGCGTCGCTCCACCAACACCAATAACAGCAACAGCAACAGCAACAGCAGCAACAACAACAGTAGCCGTAGTATAGTAAAAAGGAGCAGCACCCACAGGCCATTCTTCAGTGTCAAAGCCAGCTCATACACACACACACACACACACTAATACACAGAGCGAAAGACACATACCAACAATTTTATTGCGCGTCGCTCACATTTTATGAGCTGTCGCAAATGGCAAACGGGACAAAAAAAATAGGTAAAAGGAAGCGAACGCTCAACCAGCTGTGACCAGACACAACGCAGAAATAAATGAAAAAAAAAAACGAAAGAGAAAGAGAAACAGAAAAGAAAAAAAATCTTAACAAAAAAAGTTACGGGTCAGTATAGTGTTAAGGTGCGGTCGATTGTTGGTGCGGGGTAGGTCCTTTATTTGCTGCGCTTATTTAATTAAATGTCAAAGTTTTGCGACTGGCAATTTGATTTGATTTTTCGAACCGTTACGCATATCCTGGTCAATACACACTCACACACACACACACACACACGCATTCAAAGAATTGCACAATTTACAATTTGTTTGCAAAATTTTATGCGCATTGAAAGCATTTGAATATTCGCTTGAAATGTAAATAAATAGTTTACACATAATATATTTACATAATATAATTAAAAATGTATTTCAAAATAAAGTTTAATTTCGTCCTTGCATTTCATTTTTATTTTTTTTTTTTTGATTTTACGCCAAATAAATGAAAATATAATTTAAATCAATTTATAATAAATTTACTTTCAAATGAAATGCGTTTCTGATGAATTTAAATAGCAATTAAAATATAGTTAGAGGTTGAAAAATATAAATTAATTAATTTTCCCTTTAGCTAATTGTTAGCTACTATTAATTGAAGCTTAAAGATCGGCTTAAAGGATTAGCTTTAGTTCTATATAAAATTTGACATTTCAAACATATTCTATTAAGTCGTATATACCCCTTTATATATATACCGCCTATATAGTATCTGCAAATTGATTGAACATATCATTAGCATCAGGCTTTATGCTATATGCGTGACAATTTTATACAGTTTCCACACGAAATATGTTAATTTTTCAGTACATATCGAATAATACGTATACGCAATATTTTTGCACCGAGTTGTTTTTCGGTTCATTTGAAGTTGTTATTGTATGCAGATTTTATATGGCTTTAATTATCAACTAATTAATTTACATGCCACACGCATGTTTTTCATACGAAATACCAAAAATCAAAAAAGGAATACAACAAAAACAAAATATATCATCAATTCCAATTATTTGCCAGTTCAATGCGCAGTTCTCATTTTCATTTCCATAAAATTATCACGATTTCTCTTTTCATTTTCTCTTTTTTTTTTGCATTTCACGCTTGAGGGCACAATCTGACATCTTTATTATATATATATAAATATATATAAATTTATAAATGTGAAATTCGTTCAAAGATTGCATTGGAAAAGCAATTTTCTTTATAATTTTCAGACTGAAATTGCAATGACACAAAGCATTGCTTCTAAAAGGGGGAATATCACAGCATTGTGTCAGCTATTGCTGTAAATGAAGTTGTAATTACACATTCCATAGATATAACCACACACACACACACACACACACAGACACACACAAATACATATACAGATACATTCCCATTTCAATGAGCAAATGACGCAAATATTTTAGATAATTGGGCTAATATGTCATTACATTTAATTAACCGCATTTGCTAGCGTTGCCAACATTACAGCATAGATTGCAAGGATATTTCTTGTAACATTACATCAAAGGCAATACCATACACCCTGTGCATACCATACCCACCCTGTTATCAATAACATACAGTGGTTAGCTTAATTGTGCGCACTAATTAACGCTAAGTGCATGTGTATAAGTCATATCAAATCAAGTAACGAAAATCATATATATATATAGTATATATACCTATGTTAGTGTGAACAACTAACTGTAAAGTAAGTGACATATTGATACAAACTCCCTTTAAGTGTTGCTATCTTAAATTGAAAAAAAAAAAGTTCATATGAATTTACGATTAGCCAATGTATCAACCTAACAAATTATTGTCACAGTTTTGCCAATGTTAGTTAAAAAGAAAAAAAAGGAAATGAAAAGCAAAAGAAAACTTTATATAACTCCATGTCAACTAACATCGACATTGACATGTACATGACAAAATGTTACCCTCAAATTGCTTGGATCCAATACAAATAAAGCTGATTATAATTGCATGCCGTAAAGTTTGAAACTTCTATTTGAGTTACCAAACTACTTCCAGATCCACCCTGATAGCAATAATAACAGCAACAACAGCAACTTGTTGTTCAGCTTTCGGTTCTGCGGTGGGCAAAACAATTTTCCAAACTAATACCTTCTCCCTGACCACTTGCCCTACCCCTCTACCATTTACACATTTCCTTTAAGGAGCGCAGAGGACCTGCACATGTGCAGACAAGGAATCCTTCAATGGATTGTCGAAAAAGAGAGGAAGAAAAATATATAAAGTAAAAGAAGCAAAAATAAAAAGGAAAACCTAAACTAAGGCGGTTGGTGGGTTAGGAGAAAAAACGAAAATCCTAAAATCCCTTGATTTATTTCTAATGCTCACACACACGCATCGACACACGCATGCAGACAGGCACACACGCACATGTGTGCGATTGTAAATAGAGCAAGTGAAAAGTTGCCAGCATCTAAACAACAACAACGGCAACAACAACAACAGCAACAACATAAAATTCAGCATCAAATACCACAGGAACTAAATTGTGCCAGTGGCGTTTTTTCCTTTAGCTCCATCTCACTCCCAATTTGTCAAGATATCCTGATGCCGCTGGCTCTCAAGGAATTGCGGAAAAAGCACGAACATGCAAAGTGAAGCTAAACGAAAGTGCCTCAATTTAAGTTGTAAGCTGATTTGCTCTAGCGTAGGAGTTTTATGCCTCTTACAAACACACCACACACGCGCACACGCACACATCTATACAAATAAATATACATACATATTCAGTCACATATTTCATATGCGTGAGTTGTTTTATGTGTGCATCTTTGCTTTGCCTGGAGCTCATTGAAGTGGGAAAACTTTTTGCAGTAACTGTAAAAGCAAATGCTCAAAATTAAGGCAAAACTTTTGTTATAATACACTATACTCCCTTAAGGGTATCTTAACATTATCATGCAGTTTATTATAAAGTATAGCATACTAAAAGGATAAAGGATAAGCTATATATAATCAGCTGATGGAAACGAAAGTTTTCACAAAGAAAATTTCATATAAAATAAGGAAATGTGTAAAAAAATACTTCATAAAATAATAACTAACGATTATACCACAAGCTTTAACTTTCTATAAGTCTAGCTAGAAATAAGTTTATGGAAGGATAATATGTGGAAACCCCTAAAAAACGTTGAAAGGAAATTGTTAAATGAATTTATAATGCAAATTGGAAATGCTTTAAGTAGATGCAAGAATGGAATGCTATATATAGTACAGGGATTTCTAGAAAGCTGATAGAAAGTAGCAAATATAATATATATTATAAAGGATAATATCAAGGATAATGTGTAGGATAACATGAAGTAAAAATAATAAAATTTGAAAAAAAGGTTTTTAAGAGTGTAGTAAAGTAGAGTGTTTATTTGAATTCCTTGTTGTAAAATAAGGACATAAGTATTTTTCCATTTGGTACACAAACATGTAGCTATTTTAGGTACATCCTGCACATCCTGACATTTGCTAGTGTAATTTCTATTCATCATTAGAATGTGGGGAGGGTTCAGTTCATTTCTTCTTTTGGACCTGACGCGTCGTGTCTTTGATTTGGTTTTGTGTCTCTCTTTTTTTTTTTGGTCTGATTTTGACACAAATCCCTTTGGTGCTAAAGCAATTTATGCGGTTGTAGCTGAAGCGTAGAAAGAGAGTAACACACATGCATATATATATATATATATATGTATATATTTATATGTATTTGTGTGTGTGCACTAAAAATATGTGAATGTGCCCTTTGTAAAGCCCACATGCACTTGACTGGGTTTTAGGTCTTGGCTGGTTAGTTGGTTGTTTGGTTGGTTTGTTGGTTGGTTGTTTGGTTGGTTGGTTGCTGGCTTGGTTGCTTTTGGTTAGAAGATTCCTTGCTTGAATTGCTTTAGTGCATAAGTGCAATTTTATGTTTGCCCCCAGAGTTGATAAATGGTAGTTTATATCTGTGTATGTGTGTGTGTGCTCTTACAGCAGAAGAAATGGAAGTATGCATTCAATATGTGAATCTGTATACAAATCTCAAAGCTAAATCCTAGACCCAAGGCTCAACTATGTCTGGCAACAACAGCTACAGCCACAACAACAACAACGTGTACTAAAAGCATAAACATATAAAGTATGGAAAATTCTGTACATAAATCCAAAAATTGTCATACCTTATATATATATATATATATATATATATATCTGAAGCATATATAGAAAAGCATATTTTTTTATGTTTCAAGTTCTTGTTGTTGTTGTTCGTGTTTGCCATATCAAAAAATTGGCAACAGCCAATGGGAAATGCTATATAATTTGCCACGCCTAACGAGCAAACCTACGCCTACTTTTAGCTTAGAACGTGATAAAAAAAATTCGAACACCCCAGAAAAAAAAGGAAAAATAATGCTAAAACATTTTGTGTCATAAATTTAACGACATAAGCGCCAAAATAAGTAAAATATCAAAAAAAAAAAAAATAAGCACAAAGCTAAAATATCAAAAAGCAAAAAACGAAAGCAGAAATCATGGATTAAACGGGTGTGCACGACTATAAAATGCTCTGCCAACATTTTTACTAAAGAAAACGATTTTTACCTGCAAAACTTGTGATAGTTCTTCGAAGTTCCTTTCAATTGATATTATAATATATATTATATATTTAAACGATTTCATACCAAATCTTTGACTAATACTACTCTCAGATTACATAGAAATGTTTGAGCTTACCGTTATCCTTTTGCCAGCAACATAGGTTTCATCTGTTAGTCGTTATATCCTGACTTGTGTATCAGCATAAATATTGATTTTTTGTATATACGCATAACATGTGTGTGTGAGTGTGTGTGCACGTGTGTGTGTGTGTGTTGGAACATTAATTTATTTGGTAGATTTAGCCGCATATATTGCTGTTGGTATACTAGGCTTTACTGTACGCATTCATAGGCTTTACTGTAATGTGAGAAAGCTATAAATTAATTTAAGTGCCTCAAATAGCATTTTCGTTAACATAAAGAAATCAGCCAATTCGATACACAAATGTAAATTGTCTTGGCCATTAAAGAAAACGAGTTGAATTAAGTGCCGAAATGGCTACAACCCCCTCTCATACCCAACCCCCTCATTTGCTTTTAGTGTAGGCATTTGGTAAAGTTGCCACATTTTATTTGTCTTTTGCTTGAAAATTTAATTAAAAAAAAAACTCAAACGAAGTTTTTAAAGTACAAATTTCTTGCTCGTCGTGCATTAATACTAAGACAACGAACAGCTAAAAGTAAGAGGAAATTATGGGATCAGAGCAGGCGGGGAAGGGAAGGGTACACAAAAGTTGCCAAAGTTGGCGCATCGTTATCGACGCCATCAACCCAGCAAAAGCAGAACCCAAAAACTCTAAAAAAAAAGGAAAGAGGTCTTCGATTAAAGACAGTGTTCGACTAAGGGTATACCCTATCCTTAAATAGAAAAAATCACTATATTTTATAACTGATCACAGACAAAATAACAGTATATTAGTTATAGGACTTCAGCTTATCCCACGTTTAGTTAAAGATTATTATCCTTTTCTAGATTCACTTTACAATCGCCTTTTCTCTCGTCTTAGTTCAATTATAAAAGATATTTGCAATCATTATATAAATATATATCGATTAAAGTATATTTAGCAGATGCTTAGCTATTTCTCTTCTTTTCTCAGGAATTTCGTTCATATCCTTTTTATAGCACATATTAGCTACAGGATATAACCACAGCATCAGCATCAGCATCAAATAACAACAACGAAGCGATGCCTCTTCGATTCTCTCGTTAGCAATATATATATATATATATATATATATGTATATGTATATATATATTTTGTTTAAGAAATAAATTCGGATGGTCGCAAAGGGGACGAAGGATGTTCTAAAATTTGGTAGGAGAAATGGAAAATTTAATATTGCAAAGGCGTTTTTTTTTTGCTTTTATATTTGGATGCGGATGCTACGTTTTCGCTTCGTTTGATTCTGTACTTGGAATTGTTGTTGTTTTTAGTTTGTTCTCATTCTGTTTATGTTTTTGTTGTTTTTCTTGTTGTTGTTGTTGTTGTTGCTGTTAGCATCAACACGCTGGGGTCCTGGAAAAATTAATTGCATGCAAATATTGTCAGAGCGGCACAAGTAAATATAATTTCATTGTTTGAACATAAATACGCATTATTATTTGAGGAAAATGAGAAAAATGAGTATACGGAAACTACAGAAATTCAAAAGAGATGAAGGACAAAACAATTCAAAATGGCTGCGATATCTGTTTGTTACCCTATAAGTACTTTTAAAAGGAAAGCTATGATAAGCAGCAGCACATGCCAAATTAATAAAATTATAAGCCAAAGCCTTAAATAGAAGTAGAAAGTGTAAGGAAATACTATAAAATATACTGCAGGATAATTGCTAGTATAATACTTTTGTCTAGAAACAATTAACATACTTGATTTTATTAGCAATGTACGTTTCAGGGGGTGTGCACTGTACTGGCTGTATTATGCTTAACAGATTTGAATATTATCTAATCGTTTTAAACAGTTTTCTTGTTGTTATTGTTGTTGCTTAATTAGCATCATTATCTTTGATGGGTCACGCACACTTCACTAAGCACATGAATAGAGCAGCGAGGCAGAGAAGCAGAGGAGCTGTGCAGGGGAAGGAGCAGCAGGAATTGTATTTGCTCTGATAAATAATAATATTCCTCTGCTTTTTGCTTTACTCTGCGCTGCTTTGCTCGGATGTTGGTAATTAATGGGCAAAAAGAGTGAAAACGTTTCCATGTGATAGACTGGTATAATTAATAGGCATCAGATAAGTACAGCACAATGAGACAGGAGAGATGTGAACACAGAGGGATGTGAGAGAAGAGGGCAGCACAGGTGAAAAGCTGTGTAAGAGCAGCTGTTGATTGGTGTAATAATTGGTCTAGGTAATTAAAGGAAGGGAGTATACATGTGGCTCTGTGTTGAAACTTTAAACTTTCACGTTTAGAAATTCTACAAATGTATTCAAGTGTTATGCGTAATCGTTTTAAATATTTTCTTCTTTTTTATTTTTTGCCTCAATTTAAACTTTTCTCATAAATTATTCTAACAAAATGAAGCGTGCAACCCTCGTAGTTGAAACAGTTTTAAAATAAAAGGAAGATAAAGAAAAAAAGGGAAAACTCCCCAAGCTTAAGATGAAATATGGCCAACAAGCCAGGCTAAAAGTTAAATAATCACTGTCATGTCAGATAATGAATGATTAACGTGTCCAAGTCCAAACCACTTTTTTGGGTTTTCATTTATTTATGACTTCAATTTTCGCATTCGTAACAAGGATATATTTTAATGGTTTTAGATTGTTTCTAGCCCCCAAATATGATGTTCTACTTATGGCAACTGAGCAGATTTTATAATCAAAATTGATGAACTCATTTAGAAAGAGAAGGATTTCAAATGAAACCAAAATAAAATTATTTTATTTAAAGAAATTTTCCCATAAACCTTGAGACAACTCTTTTAAAGCTGGAAATCAAACTGTTAATCAATTTGGAATACTATGTGATTATTTTTCTATCTCTAAATAAATCTAATAATGATTCTATCTATATATTTAAGAAGAAGGAAAAGAAGAAGAAGTCTTCTCCGATCTAGCTAGTCGCAAGGATTAATCAAAAAAAAAATATTAATATAAAATAATAATAATAATAAACATATTCAATAATCATAATCAATAATAAATGTTATCGAATAAAATCTTTTTGGGTAGCTACTGTCTACATAAATAATAATATTATATATGTAAATAATAATAATATTAATAGTAATAACTTTCACTACATTATAAGTTGCAAATATGTAATAGTAACATGTATATATTAGAATTTAGGTTACTAATAAATGAAAAAAAGAAAAGAATAGATGTTTCTATCAAACACTTCAACTATCAATCACTTTACATTCACTATATATATTAAGCTATTTCTCAATCAAACTATTGTTGACTCCATCAATCATTTCATTTATTAAACAGTTAACCAATCAATCAATGTATTAAAATAGTTATCAATCTACCTATTACACTTTTAATGAATTTTTTAAAAATCTGTATAATAATCTATATTCAATAAAGTCTATCAACTATCTTGCTATCAACTATTCTACCAATCAATCGATTTGTTCATCACTCTATCTATTATTTCATCTATGTTTCATTCATTCTATATTCATTTATATATCTATCGATAATTAACTTTAGCTGTCAATGTAAATATGTCACCATTTTCTTTTAAATCTTCCCATCAATCTATATTGAAGTCTATAAATCAGTTCACCTTATACCATATATATCAAGCTATCTATATTTATACTTATCAGTTTCTTACTTCACTTCATCTTCTATTTAAATATAAAGGCTTTCATCTATTAATCACTTGACTTTTCAATCTATATTTCAATCTTTCTATCGATATATATACCGATTTAATCAGTTTTCATCAATGAAAGGCAGCTTTAAGTTGATTTTAGGTCTAGATATATATATTCACGTCCCAAAAGACTACTTTAGCTGATAATTTACTTATCCAACAGAAGCTTAAATACATAGAAAATATACACACATATATATAGATATACGGTTATATGGATATAGTTCGGCAAATGGATAATTTAGAAACTTAACTGACACAAGAGCGCTGTACCACGGATAATCCAGTGAGAGATTGGATTAATGGGATTGCATAGTAGGAGCATGGCGACCACGAAGTTTGTACTGTGTCCAGTCGTAGATAGCACACCCCTACGTTCAGCCGTTTTGTATAATGGACACACATAGTTATGACGTTCAGGTAGATCCGTGCGCTTAAGTGGTCTTAACCAAATGAGCGGCATTGTATCGAACAGTTCACGTGGACGCGATTCAGCCAAATAACCATTTTTACGATCCCAGCAGGCACCCTCCAGGAATATGCCATAAACAAAGACACCATCTTCAGGTGCTTTAATACCCGCAATGTCTGTCTCCTCCAACTTAAGCACGTCATAGTCAAAGGCCAGCAGATCTATGGATATGATATATTTTCGTGCATAATTTTGTTGGGCACCCGTTAAGAAGGCTTGGGTAAAGAAGAAGCCGGATAACCAGAAGGTTGTAGGTGCACCATGGTCGTACCAATGCTATGGAATGAGATATAGATTATATATATATATGTATTTATCGATTTATAGCTACTGCCCTAATCAACAATCAAATAAATAACAACTATGGTTACCATGCCACAAAATGTTGTTACTTACCTGAAGGAATTCCAGACGACGCAAGAAGTCTGCCACATAGCTGCCAAGTGGCTTCAGACTGGGGTAGGACTTACTGGCCCACATAGCTGGTATTTTGGCTATCAGAACTGATTTGTAAACTGCCTCAACAGCAGCAGACATTACCACCAGACCTAAGGCAGAAGACACAAGACAGATATAGAGCAAGCAAAGAGAACATTGTCAGAAAATCAATAGATATAGAGAGATATATAATGTATAAATTCAATTATAAATAAATGAAAAGAAAAACGTAAAACACTTTAAACGATTAATTAAATTAATTTATAATTAATTATTAGTAAATATTTATTAAAGTATATAAAATATAAACACAAATCAAATAAAATGCCTGCAATGGATTTACCCTATCCACCGGATGCGGGCGTAATGAATGTCCTGTTTGGAGCGCATAAACTGCGTGGCTCTACAAGTACATCTTCAGTTAGTAGCGCGGCCAAAAAGGAAGTGGTGCAGAAAGTCAAATCAAGGGAGAGTTTGCGAGCGATGGTGCAAGAGCCACCGAAACATGCAAAACGTGTTACCTTCAGTAAAGTGCGCAAGCTGGACAAGAAACGTGAGCAAACGACAGTTAAAGAAAGTGGAGCACAAACTGGGCTAACATCATGCCTCATAACAAGTTCACCATCGGAACAGCGTGCTGTAGGGGGTAAGTAGAAGACATATGAAAGATCTCACAACTAGAAGAAATGTATTTTGTTCAGGTGCCAATAATCCGGCGGAACGTAAGGTGGGTTGGTTGGCACGCACAGACAGTGAATGTCAGTTTCTGGCACCAGGAATAGATTTTTTAACGGAACGGGACACAAATGTGACCACATTTGAGGTGAAGATGAGGGATTCGGTGCACAGCGTACAGAATTACGCAACAAAATGTAATTACTTTCCCAAGTATATTGATACTCGACCCTATAAGGATCAAATGACTCAAACTTTGTACAGGTATGTATATAGCAGACACTGCAAGGATACAGCTAACAGCTCCACTTACACTATAGGGAATCATCGGCACAGACAGTTGCCTATTTACCAGAAATTATGCAAAAAAAGGAAGACGAGCATTTGGAACTGTTCAATTTATCTACAATATTACCGGGCGATAAACCACCAGGACTCTATGAGGTTGAGATCCTGGAACGTGCACGCAAACGTTGGGAATTCAATAAGGCACTGAAGACTAGCTTCAAGAAGCACCTTAATGAGGCACGCGACAAAGCCATAAAAACTAAATACAGGCCCATATTAGAAGCATTCGAATGGGAGCATTGGATAGAACGGGAGGAGTATATACAAGAGTGTCAAATGATGCGTCTTGAGATTGTTATACGCATGTTTGACAAACGGGAAAAGGAAATGCACGAGGCATCCAAGACACGCATTGAGATGGCATGCGAATCAATCGAAAAGCGTCGTCAACATGGACTCAATAAGAATGAAATAGCCTATCAACGTGCTGTGCGGCGTTTACAGATCGCCAATTCGAATATACCACGTAGATGGAAGAAACAGAGTCCCATGTATGCATTGGGTACACCCTGTTCAGAGTTTTATGGTCCACTTATACGACATGGTGTGGATCCAGCTCGTCGCAGCTTTGTGGGTGATGGTCGTAAGGCGTTCGATATGCGTATCGATGATTTGGAGAAGCGTGTAAATATGAATAAGTTAGAGTGTCCATTTACAAAGCTAAAGGAATGGTCTAAACCCAAAGAATATGTCAAGGAGTATGAGCAAAACTTCTGCTCTGACAAACATCTGCAGAAGCTTTATGAATCTCTGAAGACTCTAAGGTCTCAGGAAACAAAGCAAAAGACAACGCCACGTTGCCTGAAGAAACGACCGAAACGAGAGTCTGATGTAAATAGGGGTATGAGCTATACCTATGAATATACAGATGTAACAAAATTATTTAAGGATGGCATGGATACAGAAGAACATCAGCAATCCATAATGGAAGCTTCCCCCGAACATCAGTTAGCAATCAAAAGACACATGGAACATCAAGAAAAATTGGCGCACAGGCCAGATATGAGTAAGGAAATGTTTGTCGAAAGAAGGACCGAGGATCTGGAACAATTGTTATATTTGTACGAGGGCAGTACCATTGGCTGGATAATGCAGTTCCTTTCCGAGGAAATGGAAAGACTACAAGAGCAACGTAAACTACACTTTTTCTCCATACTTGCTCAAAAGGAACGTTGGCGACGTGAAGCAGCTGAGGCAGGTCTACGCCAGAAAGAGAACGATATGCGTCTTCTCTACGAAGATCTCTTCCAGCAATGCAATATTGTGCACAATGAAGTTGGCGAAGATTATATGGAAAACATACTCACTACAGATATGGCACATATTGCCAAATGCGACGCTACCGAATCTATCGTTGCATTGGCCCGAAGAATTGATACGGATGTCAAACACTGGCTAAATAGTTTTAAACTTGTGCAAACCCCCCTCACTTACGAGCCATTACGTGTACTGTTGCGGGATATGGTGTGTCCCAATTTTAATGCATTGATTCTAAAGTACGAGAAAACATTGATTGTCAAATATGTAATTGAAGATGTACTCTTTGCTGGTATTTGGGAAGAACTTGAAGGTTATGATATATCCACTGCCTTGACAAGCGATTTTATTGATAGACTTATCGATAACGATCTCTATCTCTTCTCAACGGAAAGCGAAAGTGAAGAGCCACGTGCATCCCGTAGGGAAGTGGAAGCCATCCTACGTAAAGTGATACGTAGAGCTGTGCCAGGCAGACGCTGGAAAACTGAAACAGAGCGAATTGTTCATGAAAATACCTATGACATGTTTGACGATATATTCAATTTGATTATTGAGATTATGAATAAACCACCACCTAGAATAGACCCTATTGCATTACGTAGTGTATTGTCCCGACCAGAAATACGTCACTCTGATAATATACGTGTGCTTGATCAAATTCTACTTGAACAAATCCAGGAGAAACAAAAGATTGAAGATCACGACAGTTCAACATTAGTTCAAACATGTACACTCTCATTGCTGAAGAAGATGAAACCAGAAGATATCACTAATATAACCGGAAAATTGGAAACTCATGAAGTCTTTCAGGGTGACGATACTGCACGAGGTTCGGAAAGGGAAGTCAATACGGAATTGTTCGAGGAATTTGACAATGAACTTGCCCAGGATATAGATCCTGTATTTGGCATAATAAGTACAATGGATGTGTGTGAAGTAGATGATTTTTCAAAATTACGTAGAAAGTCTACGGATTCAGCGACTAAATTTGCTGAAAGAATACCTCAGGTTACTGCAGATGACATAGGCATTACATTTGATATGCAAGAAACTCAGACCTATGCCGATGATGAACTAGTCAATATATTTCATGGGTTTGGTTTCGGTGAAGAAGAAATTGTGGATTATGAAGCAGATGATGAACATAGCGCCTGGAATCCAACGTCTGATGTGGATGAAGCCGCTGAATACGAAAGTACTACTAGCCTTAATTTGCATGATAAAGAAGACATTCCCGTTGTAGAAGAAGAGCATAAAAAAGATGAACCAAAAACAGAGGAACCAAAAGAACAAGAACAAAAGGAAGAAAAGGTTGAAGAAGTAGTAGAAGTTATAAAAGAAGTAGAAGTGGAAAAAGAAGTAGAAGTGGAAAAACAAGTAGAAGTCGAACAAGAAGAACAAATAATAGAAGAAAACGAAGAAGATGTAGTTGAAAAACCTAAACAGTTAGGATCAAAAATTCACTTATTAGTGATCGAAGATACATCTGATCATCAAACTAATCAATCGAAATCCATATTCGATGGCCGACTATCAGCAGCTCCAAATAAACGTACTATAAGCAATTACGAACTTATTCCATCTCGTGACGCAAGTGCTACAAGTGTAATAGATGATAATGGAAGTAAGAAATCGTTAAGAAGTATACCCTCAGAGCGGGACTAATTTTCATACATATATAAGTTATATCATAATCAGATGATCGATAATTTAAATTAAAAGTAATTTAATGATTATATTTCTCCTATATATATTTAATGTAATCATATCATAGAGTCGAAAATTTAAATTAAAAGTTATTCAATAATCTATTTAGTTTTGCATTGAACTTACCTTTAATACCCTTCTTCAACGTTATGAGACTAGTTCTTATGGTATTCAATAGGACATTAAAACGCACCATTTCCTGTACCAGCACTGTATTCATGCTCTGATGATATCTGGTGGGATACCGTAATAAAGCTTCATCACGATCGAATAATTTTGGCAACTTATCCAATATATCTGTGGCTACATTGGTAACCATCTCTTCGGGAGTTAATGCCTTCGAGCCTTCGCTATCATCATGTGATGCACTTGTATCCTTTAGTGGTATATTATATAGTGCAAGGAAGGGTGGACATGTCGGATAAGTAGGTAAAGAGAGATTCTCGGGAAAGCGTTGCGATATCACATCTACGAAAACCCTTTGGGTTTTCTCCAATTTCTAAAAGTGTCGACAACAAATTGCGCTGTAATTAAGCCAAAAGCATTTCAACTCAATACTACAAAAAAAACTTACGCGCTTCTCATACAAATCCTTTGCAGCATTACAAATGGAGCAAATATAATATTTAAATATCATATGAACATATATCATATATGTAAACATATACTGAACTTACCCAACGTTCCTTTTTTGTGGCAAATAAGTAAAATAAACAAGCGAAATTGAAGCAGTTTACAAAGCTTTTGGTTAACTTACAGACTAAAGAATACTCTACATTCTATATAATAATCAAAGATACTACCTGTTACCTGTACAGTTAAGGTGGAAAAGTATCGATGCAATTGATAAATAATAAGAAAAATCATACTATTTTGGTACATTTTTTACCCCCATTACTTTCCGATCAAATCGATAACCTTTCCACCTTTATACTGTACCCTACATACCTGTGTCAATAGCGTATTGGAGAGCAAAGTATCCGTTTCCTGTTGATCCTTCATAATATCAGCATTTGCATGGAAACCAAATATGGATGGTGCCGATATCTGTGGCAGTTCACGTGTAAACGTTAAATAGAGATCAACTTCCTTGAATACTGGGATATAATAAAATGCTGAATCATCTAGATAATATGGATTTTCCAAATCGATAACCTGTGGGCAATAGAAACGATCCAATATGGTCTTCAATGTACGACGATCCCAGTCATCAGTGACACGTCCACCATAGTTACATTCGCCGGTTAGATAACGTAATGCATCATAGTTAACTGTCTCGTATTGGTTAAGGAACATGCGTAACTGCATCAAGGATATCCTTAGATCAGTTTCATTGAACTCGTAGGGTATATTCCAACCGATGGGACCAAAGTAGCGACGCTCTTGTATAACGGCATGGAAGAAGCATAGTGAGAAGATCAACTGCTTGAAGACGCGTGGCTGTGTACACGATTCATACCATTCATCATCGCTAATGGGATCACTGAGCATAGAGCGTATTATATTGGAACGCAATCCTTTGGGTGGTTCATTGGTCATTTTAATGCCATTCTGCAGCACTACAACCGGAAAGTGTTCAGCCGGATATGAGGTGAGCCACAAACGAAAGTCTGGATGCGTTGAATCGGGTAACAAATTCTCACAAACTTTCTCCAGGGATGGCATAAAGCTGGCAGCCAAATGGCAATTCTGCAGTACAACCCAATTTCCCAGTTTAACACCCTCATCTATCATCTTAATGGCTATGGGACCCTGTCCTTGGCCAAGTGATAGTGAGAATAGACGATTTGTACCAAAGCCCTGATCTTCGGCAAACTTAAGCAAAGTAGCAGTTGGATCTGAGCCAGGTGTCAGTATGAATATCATTGGTACACAGCAATGTGAATCGCCAAAGGATGCGCCCAAATCAAATTGTGGTGGATCCACAAACTTGGCACCCATTTCACCAGCCACAAAGTTTAAAACGGCTGGCACCAATTTATCTGGTCGAAAAACTCGCAATAAACAAAGCTTTTGGAATACGGTTAGACGTTTCGCCCATTCGGCTGGTATGGCTGTGTTATCCTGCGGCGTCTTTGAATCAAAATATTGCTTCCAGCCGGATAGATCACTAGTAATACTTTCACGTAGACCAGTGAAGCTTGGAAAATTAGTCAATCGACATGCCTCATCCCAATTTTGTACACCAAGCCAGGTTGCTGGATTCTTAAATGGATTCTCTAGGCCAATTCCGCCAGTTAATAGAAACATCCATTCGGAGTTGTCTATCAAATTATCATGCTTCATCATATTGATGTTCAATATTAGTGAGAACAAGAGCTTATGCTGTCAAAGAGCAAAGAAATTTCATTAGTCTAAGGCCGTTTTATCCGTGCTACCATCTCACCCAACCAACACACCAACAACATTCAACACCAATTTCTCTCCACTCATGCATTAAATGGGTTATACTGGGTATGAGCCCAAAGAAATAAGAAATAAAAAAAAGGTTACACACTCAAATCAAAGCAGAAACCAACTTTCATTCCTTCAGAAAGCATTTCACTTTTTTTAAAAATTAAAAGTCAAGGATCAAAGCAGTGTTTATGGGGAGAAAAGAGAGCCAACACAGACAGAGCATAATTGACTGAAAAGCATCAACGACGACAGGCAAAGGACCTTTTGAATACATACATATATATATATATATACTTATATATATGTTTTTCACTTTTCTCTTTTTATTATATTTTTTATTTATCATTTTTTTTCGCTTTGATTGCAGCAACGTGTAATAATATTATTCCCGCAGAAAAACTTGCACTGTGGACAGCAAAAATAGTTTTCTGAATTCCTGAACTCCTGTTGATAAACTTATGAGCTGATTGTAAGCAAAATAAAAGTTTAAAAAGTAAATCAGCGCGTGTTAAAAGTTAATTAATATAAGCTTTAACAGCGCCACATTAATAGTGAGTTTGTATGCCACAAACTAAAAGTACGTAGAGAATTATGAAACTTAAGAAAAAATAAGTTAAAAGCTGCTTTAGTTGGGAATATGTTAATATACATACATTAACTTGGCCAATGGTTGAAAATTTATTATAAAATACTTGTCTACTTAACTGAGATTCAACTTTATTCAAATTGTTTACAGTGCAGGCTCCACAGTGGTGGGTATAAGCGCACCTGGCACACTTTTAGCACTGTGAATTGTGTTGTCAATTGAAGTGACAGCAAGGACAGGGCATTCAAAGAGAGTCAAGGCTTAGGAATTATTATAACTCAAACGAAGCATCAAAAAGACGAATAAAAATTCACTCACAAAAGATAATAAATGCGTCGAGTAATACGCTTCAATATCCACAACAATTGGATTTTATAGCAATTATAAAGCTGGAGACACACAGACAGAGATAGATGCAACAATTGTATAGCTTTGGATATATATATATAAACCTCTGATTGAAATGTTTAACCATAATTGTAATTTAGTTGTTTTACTTACACGCTCGAAAAGACTGCGACAGATGTTAACGTAAAGGCTATAGGTGAAATGATTCTTTAAATCCTGTAGACGTGCATCGATATCATCCACCTTTTCCGTATTATCAATGGAGCCCATATAGAGATTGACAAACCAAACCAAACTGTACTGATACATAGGATCAATATTGGCAAGGTCAACTGTAAATAAAACATAAATATATAAATATAATAAATATATTTATAAAACAATATTTGTTACCAATAGTGAAGAATAGAATCGTTGAATGCTCTGCAATTGGCACATAGCTGAGACGTGCCAAATCGATTTGCTTCTCTGTTGCTTCAGTTATCACCTGCTTCTCACTAATATCATTGGCCAAAGCTTTGGCTGAGCTCAATATCTGTACAGCTGTTTCATCCTCCAAGATGTTCTCAGCTGATGATAATACCTCCAATATCTGATCTTCTGTCTCCTTTAACATACGCTTATTCTCGGCACCCTGTACAATTAGATTATTCTTTTCTGCCTCCAAATCGGGTCTTTCACGTGCCACCGTTATGCCCAGCAATTGATCCTGTAATCCTTGTGTGGTAATCATAAAGTTTAATAGTGTTACCTTAACAGCCACCTCAGGCAAATAATGTGGATTTCTTAGTTTTGTTGTCATATAGAATCTAAAAAAAAATATAAACATTTTAGTATTGATCTATATAGTTATATATAAAGCGAGAAATTTACTTGAAATTATTATTATATTCAATAACCGAATCTCCCAACTTAATGCAGAATGTACCGCCCTGTTTAAACAGTTGTTTTAACAATACTGATTCCAATACCGGATCCAATTCTTCGCCAATATTCTCCATTAATACAGGCAAACCAAATTGTATAGCATTCTCCAGGACACGCGTATAATCCGCCTGATTCAGTCGTATTACACACAATTTATTACTCTTTTCATAGTTCTTTATCCATTTGTTGGCTTGTCCCTGTGGATCAATCATAAGCGGCCAACGTCGTGCGTTTCTATAAATTAAAAAAAAGCAATAAAAAACACATAAAGCAGTATTAAGTCTAGGCGTGCAATTTATATATATAAATTAATAAATGTGGATATAGTAGTCAATACATGCAGAGGATTAAAATAAAAAGGTATTCAATGTGTATTCAAGCGTAAAATAAAATTTTATTAAAATAAATAGTTATAGTATAAATTAACGAAGGATATGCAAGGCTTACTAAATACCCTGTGAAGGATATTATAAATTTAAATATTTCTTTATATTCTTTATACATTTTTTAATTGAAATTTAAACAATTCCAGTTGCCTTCATATTTTGTTTATTTATATTAACCCTTACCCTAACGGAAGGGTAAAAATGACCCCTTCATATTTAATGCTATAAAAATAACGCAAAAAATATGTAAATAAAGAAATAATAAAGAGATTTAAAACGCAGACAAACATAAACATGTACAGTGAAAGCTCGCTTAGATGTAAACTGATAATCTGACAATTTTTGCTGCCCTCAAGATGTGACCTGTTTGTGTTGTGCGGCTCCATTCAAGGGGCTTTATTTAAGAAGCTTTAAATTTTATTTTTACAAAATTACTTGAAAAGGTTTAAGGCTATTGTAAATACTTGCGAGGAGTGCTTTCACTGTATATATATATATATATAGATATTATACTATATATATTTATGCATGCATGTATAGTTTATAATGTAACTGTTGAAATCTTTCTATATAAAATATGTTTGTGTGATAACTCACAAAGGACAACAATAAGCATAACAAGAATCAGAACAACAACAACAACAATAATAAAAAGGATAACACATGACAAATTCACACCGAAATACAAATTGTTCGTGCGAATGAATGAACATTTTTTGTAAATTGAAAACTTGATGAATGAAAAATATTTGATGAAAAAACAAAAGTGGCCAATTCTGACTCAGTCCACAAGAGCTACAAAAATTTTCAACATATAAATCCACAAAGTAAAGCATATATATATGTATATATGTATATATATATATATTCTATGCAGTATATATAAACGATTCCAAAAGCAATTCACAGTTGAATTGGTTTGATAGAAAAAAACGGCATAATAAACGCGCGTTTTGTTGCACAAAATATGAAGAGGAGCTAAAAAATTGTAGGTCTTCATTTTTTAGGGATAAAGCTCTGCGTATATGAAAAGGATAATATAAAAATTATATGTAGAAAAAAAAGTTTCAATTTCGATAGAAAGGCAACGTTTCACTCTTGTTATATTCCTGTTTTAAACAGTCAAAGTGATATTTTTGTATAAGGACTAAAGTTAAAGCAAAATTAAAGCTGAATTTTGCTGCTCCCCAGCGGCAGTTTGCTTCTTATTTCTTTATTCTTTTCGTTTTTGGGTCCCTTTTACGAATTAACATTATTTAATCAAACATTTATGCAAAGAGACATGACCCAAGCACCAACCTGAACTCGAACCCGAACCCAAAGCCAAAGTACCCAAACTTGAATCTGAAACCATTCAGAACGTATCCGCACCTGCTATGCTGTATTAGCCATTTTCAGAAAACAGTAAGAGCTGCTGCCATACATTTACTTGTCTATCCAAGGGGTCACCATGTGGACTACATGTCACCCACATTCGACTGATTGCATTTTGGGCATATGAATCTTAAGAGCAAGACAACCAACAGCACAACTAAAAGATATCCCGTATCTTGCTCTCTATATATAAATATATATACATATATACATTAAATGCTATATCAGCTGTCAGCTTGTGTTTGTCGCAACGTTTTTATTACTTCTTTTTAGCCAGTTTACGGTTATACAGGATATAGACCATCCATCTTATAGCTGCCTTGAACGTACCTAAACTAGCAGCTAAGGCAAATCCCATTCATTTCATATGTAAAAATTAAACGTAATGTGCCCGAAGCTAACATTAATCAATTGCTTATCCTTTGTGCTGTGTCTGAGACAAACATACACACACACTCACACACACATATACATACATACATAGCAGCACATACACATACAGGGACTACACCTTAGGTATTTTGGGCATGCTCCAAATTACTTTGAACACTTTAGAGGTAGCAGCAGGAGCAACCAAGAATTTCGTTTATTGAATCGAGTAGTCAACATGGAAGTGATGCCACATGCCACATGCTACATACCATTCGCGACGATTCGCCCTTTTCCTAAGTCCACGTTGGAAATTCACCAGATGCGTATTATTCGTACACGCATCAAACATGAAAATTCTTCAACCCCTACACCCTACACTGACCCCCTCCCACAACTTTTGGTATACCTTAAGCGCTATAACAACCACCAGCACATGCAATGCTATAGCCACATGCGGGCACAAACAACAACCCCGCCACAAGCCTAACCTCCACCCCTCATCAAGATGAAAAACTCGTGCTACCGTGCAGCATCCGGTGTTATTCCCACACACACTCAACATCCTACACCAAGAGGCACATCTTTAATTTTGTTAATATGCGTGAACATACTAACATTTTATATTATGTTTTCCATTCGTAATTAGAAAATAGAAAAAGAAAACGGAACACGGAAAATGGAAAACGGATAAAGGAAAAACCCTGTAAAGTTTACCCAGCCATAATTGCCATGTCAGGTTGTTTAATTGATGTGGTCACAATCTATTTAGTATACCATAGAAACCCACAGCTGTGCCATGAATTGATTTGGAGCAAGGTAAAATTTCTGGGCAAGAATCAACTTTTAAAATTGATTAAACTACCTCCCCTCCCCCAAATATAACCAGCTTACTTTTCTATTTAATATTTTAACTTCTTAACTTATTACTCACTTCATCATAATGGCACTCTCCACGGAGAACGCATCTGTAGGTAATCCGCATATATTCCAGAAACGTATCTCCACCGGTTCACCCAACACAGTCGCCAATTGAAAGTCCGGAGTACAGGCAACACCATAACTATTGCACTTAACAACCCATTTCTGTATTTGTGAAACACGAAAATCAATGGTAAAAGGTCCCAGATAGGCCACAACACCGGATGAGATCAATACATCGCCAGTGACACTCTTAAAACTGGCCTGCAGCATCTTTGCTGTTTCAGACCAACGCGTACGTTCACCACCCAATCCAGAGATGAGTTCCTGTGCACGTTGCAATTTCTTTGTACAAGCTTCATGCTCCGCCAACAGTATGCTAAACATTGGAGTACTCAATTAGCCACCATAATGTTCTTAAATGAGCATTCGGACTTACCCATATTGTCGTAACTGTTCGTCGAGTATCTTTTGAATGGCCGCCAAATTAGCCTCAACACGTGCCAATTGAGCCAACTTTTCATTGAGCAGTTTCATGGCTGCATTGTAGGTGGCTTCGGCTTCAGCCAGAGCAGCTTTTTTGGGTGCCACAATCTTGGCAACCACATCGTATTTGGACAATGCAATGACCCAACGACTTAGACCTTCGCAAGCAGTGGAAGCCATTTTGATTTTGTCCGGATCAAAGGCTTCATTGGTAAGAATGCGCTGCTGTAGTTTCTTCATTACCTCAGGGGGTATGTTATCCTTATCAAAGTTAAGCAAACTGTCCAGGAATTTCATGTCGCTTAGCACACGTTTCGAGGGTCCCCAGTAATCTTCCACTGTGCCCACACCACTAGGATTGGGCACTCTGTCAGGTTTAACATCCTTCAAAATACACACGGCTTCCATCACAATGCGTACACCAATGGGTGGACTCTTCATGGTCTTGACCACAGCAATATCAGCAGTTGTCAGTGTATTCAAAGCCGACAAGGCGGCTTCTAGAATAGGCAACGCCTCACCCAATTTGGCATCGCATTCATCTTTGATCTCCTGGGCAACAGCTGCTTGTTCCTTGGCTGCCTGTTCATCCAATTTGACTAGCTCTCGTTGCTCAGCAGCAACTTTACTGTCCGCCGTCACTTTGGCCACTTGCTCGGCCACAATCTCAGATGCTTCCTTTAATTTTGGCTCCAATGCCTGCAACTGCTCCTGCATAACGCTCACCTGCTGTGCAGCTATATCTAGCTGCGATATACCCGTTAAATATCGATTACGATTATTTGTAATATTGCTATAAAGATCACAAAGATTAAAGATTGCTTCTCATCCAATGCTACATACTAACTTTCTCTTCTGGCTGAGCAGCGATTTGAAAGTTTGAATAAGTTCCAAATAGGATGTAGGAGTCACATAGTTATATCTATGCAATCTCGTAAAGAATTTTGCTGATAAATTCTGTGTAGATGTATGGAACTCCATGCACATGTCAATTGATGTTTTACGCTCCAAGGGCGTGAGCTCTTCAGATGCAAGGAAACGTGTGGACACTGCCAATAGAGCATCCTCTGGCCAGGACTGGAACCAATCGATGGTACAACAATTGACAATCGATGGGAATTTACGTATACGATTACGTAAAGCATCACCAATAGGTGACATGGCCAGCACAATATGCAGCTGATCTTTGCAGGTCTATTAAAGAATAATATAATCAGTACTTATTGGTAAAAGGATATAAATATATATAGAAATTATACCGTAACAAAGAAATTAAATAGAGCCACAGGACTACCATCAGTTTGTATTGCTTTGTCGCGTTGCTTATCGATCTGTGCCATCTTCTCTACCACTTCGATCTTTTCCTCATTGGTAAAGAGATTCGGAACTTCGCCAGAGTTCAACAGATTATTGATATCCTCCAGGAAAGATTCATCTTTAATCTAAAGAAAAGTCTTGAAAATATTAGCACAAAACTTGGAAAACATCAAGGGAAACAATAGAGAAACGAAGAAGTATTAACTCCTTATTGTTTCGAAGCCCACCTGAACATCCGTAAAGAGAAAGACACCGTGCATCTCGGATGCACCAATTTTGCGTAATATTGACTTGATGTCCTCATGATACTCATAGGGACCATACAATCGAGTTATTTCCACTTGAAACAGCTCATAGTCACATATATGCGAAGCCAATCGAGTCAAGCTCTGACGCCCGGAGCCACCGACACCGATGAGCAGAGCATGACTACGTGGCTGCTTTATAATGCGACATATTCTCGATAAATGTTCGATGGCAAAGCGGAAAAGTACCAGATTCATTGGTTTCTTGGACATGTTGTTATACTCAACCAAATATGCCTCCACAACGCTACGCAACTCCTCCAGATCTTGTACCTCAACATAATTTTTGGTATCCGCTTTCGGATTTGTAAAATCACAATAGATCAATTGACGGAAATCAGATTCCTCCAGATTTTTACCCTTTGTCATTAAGCGTGCAAATAGACGCGTTGCTTCTATGTTGAAGCACTCCTGTACCGTGTTGCATAGCTTCGTAAATAACCAACTACGATCTCCATCCTCAACCAAACGATCGCCATAGACGCGCAACACTTCGTGCACCCATAGACGTCGCATCGAATTCATATCCTCTGTGGCCTCTGGCACGGATAGAAGAACACCTTGTATGACACGTGAGAAGTCACGTAAATTGAACAAATAATGCGATTTCGCTGGTGTGGGCAATAGATTCAATTTAGCATCATTATATATGGTCAAAGTAGCACTAACAATCTCATCAATACAAGGATCAAACTCCTTGGAAAAACCACTGTTAATTAGTTAAAACTTTTTATATGTACATAGAAAGACGAAATGAATAACTTACCGCGCATCCAAATGCCAGAGCACAATTTTACCAAAGATTGTGGTCATGATTTCATCATTGAAATCATCAATTGAGATAACATTGAAGAAACGCTGGAAACGTGGCGTTACCGTATTACCCGTAGATGGTGGACCCATTGCAACAATCATTTGTAAGTCGATAAGCTTCATGGGCACAATATTCTTGCGATCATACCACATCATGTGATCCAACATCATGCGCAGCAGCTCAATGGGTGGCTGTGCTCCATAGTTCTCCTTGAGTGGCATGGAGACATCATCAACAAAGATAACAAAGCGGCTATTCAAGGGCGGACCAAATACACCCTTGCGGCGCTTGTCCAACTTGGACATGATGATGTCCTGCGTCTGATTGGCCGATGTCTGTGCTGAGAAGCTAATCAACAATGGTTTAAATACACTTAAATCCATTTTCTTTAACATAAAATCTATAATATAGACACTCTTGCCAGTGCCTGTGGGTCCAACCAGCATCAAGGGTTTACCATGACGCACCAGCAGCTCAAGTACTGCCGAAATACGCACACTCTCATTGGTCTGTATGATGATCTGATTGACAGGTATATCACGTGGCAGTGGAGGTGCTGCATTGACATCATCCTGCCAGGGTTTCCATTTACCTTTACCCTCCTTAATGTAGCGATAATCAAAGACCGAACCCTGTTTGGGTATGGGAAATATGAATGGCTTGGCCAGTGCATCCACATACAAATCATCTGGCACATTGTACATATCATATAAATTTTGTGGTACAGTCTTCTCCATTAGAGCACGGAATAATATGTTGAATTTTTCGCGACTTTCGGCAGTCAACGAACCGCCAAGTGACCAAATGGCTGAGAATAGGAATATGCCCTCAGTTTGCGCACGAAAATCCAAATCTGATATATTTGCCACATATTTCTCATCCTTGAAATCATCAATGAAACACTCAAAGAAATTCATTAGGCTAACCATCAGATTAGTATCCGATGTGGGTGCAATCTCCCGCAGACTCTTACGCACAATATATAACAGCAATGGACAGAAACGTTGAATCAATGTCGAGATTAAAATCTTACTAACACTGTGGAATGCTGCAGGCAATGTGTTCTTCCATGAGGTAACAAGTGGTTCCCAGCCCAATGAGCTGGGTTCCAAATAGATCATGCCACAGCGTGACACAGTGGCTGGCGAAGCCACCTCCAAATCCATGGGCTCAAATATTAAATTAGTTGTATTTGATAATTGTATAATCTCACCAGACATCAGACACAGTTTCTTATTATCATCCAGCACAGTGTTCATGTTCTCAATCCAAATGGCATCCACGGGACCATCAAAGATTAGCCACTTGCGGTCGGGTGAATCGGAAACAGCAAAGATGCGGTAATTAACAGCCAGAATTCCATCGCTCCATTCGTGAGACACTGCATCAAACTGGCCATAGAGCTGACCCATGGTAATAGCCTTGGGATTTATAATTGTAAAAATAGCCTTGTTCTCCGAACCATCCTGTGATTAGACAACATTTAGACAGTAACACATAAAAGCTTTATTATCCTTTTTTTACCTTTTTTTCCATGCATTCCAAAGCTTCTGCCAGCACGCGGTAGGTGGTGGTTTTGCCACCAAAGGGATAACCCACCAACATCAATCCATGCCGCACCACAATCATCTCGTACAGCTGCAAATAGGCAAGGCAAGTGTAACAGAGTAAACATTGGAATCCAAAGAACTTTGAAGATTACATATTAAACTGTATTTGCCCACCTGCTGCACCTTCTCCAGGACGAAGGGTGTACATTGTTTGTTTTGTTTTTCGCATGCCCATTGGGTACATTCATTGAAAACAACGTAATCTGCCTCAGGCAGTGTGACACCTGGGAACAGATCTGAGGTGATGCCCTGGAATAGCGGTATGTCCTGATTCAAAAACTTGGGTAAATTGACATCCTTAATGGAGCGCAAGACAAGTATATCCTCATTCTCATCACGATAACGAAGTTTCAAAGCGCCTGCAGCCTTCAATACGGATTTGACAGCTCTCATACCGTAATCGTAGTGACATTGGGTACTCAGCTGCTCCGAGCATAGACGATACGTGGCTACAATCTTTACTGACAATGGTTTCGCCCTCAGGAAGCCATAAGAGTAAAGTTCAATTTCCGAAATTAAAGCATAATCTGGCACCATCATGGCCACGGAACGGAAAAGAGCCTAAGAGCAGCAAAGGAATAAAATCAGCATTAAATTAGGAATTGACTTGTGTTTCGATTATACCTTTAGATTATCAGGCAACTCGGAACGTCCAGCATAGCCAGGATTCATGGTAATAAACACGGCACAAGTCGGATCCAGTGTCAAAGTGGTACCTTCAAACACTAAGGTTGGTGAACCAGAGTTAATACCACGTTGTATGGTTAAGATCTGTTGAGCGACCACTGACAACACCTCTAGATCAATACGATTGAACTCATCGAAACATGACCAGGCGCCACAAGAAGCTAGACCCTTAAAGAACTTGCCCAGCGCCAAGTAATCCAGACCATCGGAGCAATTAAACACGACACACTGCTTAGCCACAGCCTTGGCCAAATCCTTGGTGGTCTCCGTTTTACCAGTGCCAGCTGGACCCTCAGGAGCTCCACCCAAATGTAAATTCAACGCAGCAAACAGTGTGCGATAGCAACGATCCGTCAATGGTGTAACCACCAGACGTGGCGTATTGCCCAAATACTCATAACCATAGGGCAGAGAACAGTTAATCATGCGCGTATCTAAGTTATTATCCTCCCAGTAATACCGAAGCTGACACAACCATTGGAAGTCCTGCAAGTCTTCCACTTCTTTCTCTACAATTTCGGCTAGCACATCACGCGCATGGACATCCAACACCACCAGAGCACCCAAGGTTATGCGATTCTGTGTGTTCAGATCGCCTCGCACCAGATCCACAATCTTATTGATCTGACCCATACACTTTTGTAGGTATTTTGCCAGACTTTCCTTGGGTGTTTCACTGAGGAAACACTCGGTTATTTCCAGCGTCCAATAGGTTAGGGATATAGATTGTACAGATTGTCCTGGCCAGGATAATACCCATACGTTACGCTGCATCTTAACGTAACTGTAGAATGCCTCTGATATCTTCTGGTGTAAACTCTTTTTCATGTCAAACTCAAGCTCTAGCAGCCATTTCTCTACCTGGCCACGTGCTTTAGCCGTCGATATAACATCCGCCAGTACAACTTCCTCACGCTCTGAGGAACGCATTGCAGTTACCTCCAATTCCTCTGTGAAATTCAGTGTACCAATACCCTCGAAGCACTTCTTGAGATGTGGCTGTACGCGTGTTGGATCTTTTGTTTCCGACAGGATTTCCAACAGTTCATCATTGGACAGAAAGAAGAAGCGTGGAAAGTACAAACGTTTCTTTTCCAAATATGCATTTAAGCCCTTCTGTATAATCTCCAATAGTAAATATCCTTTTTTTAGCTTGTCATTCATCTTGTCAATTTGCACAACAGTCATCACACGTGAATCTGAAGCCACCTGCTTCATTAGCTCCTTCCATATCTGCAGGCATTATGTGGCAATGTGTATTGTTTAGCATTACACAGTGACTTAAGGGAATAGAGTTGAATACATACCTTGTCCACTGCACTGAAACGTCGTCCTTCCTCGGGCATTTGTTGTTGTATATCTGGACTACTAAATATAGGCTCCAAATACATCCAGGTAGACTGCACCCGCAGCCATTCGTCCAATATTTCCTGCAGTAGCATGAGTTTTGCTTCCCATTTGCTGCAAATGCACAACGCATAGAACAATGAGTACATGTGTGTATCTATGTATGGGTATGTGTGTGTATGCCTGAGATTGACAGGCGCACAACAAAACAAACAACAACAAAAACAACAACTACAAGAACAAGGAGACAACGCTTGGAGCTAAACTCACAGTATTTCCGCCTCAAAGGGTTTAATGTAGGGTGAGCTCTTCATTGTCTGAGTCTTGATGATTTGATCGTCTAGTAGTATTTGTATGTCATCCACGGCAGATAGCTTAAAGGTACCAGAATCCCTGCGGGAGACATTTCAATTACATGGCAACGTTTAGTGCAGTTCGAAAGTGGATGGGGACGAGAAAATGGAAATGGACATGGGTATGGTACATACCTGTATGGTGATATGTTAAATTCAACGCCTTCCCATTCACCAGCCATTTTGCTCATGGCCTTTTCAAGATTATTCTCCTTGGTGGCACTCTCTGATATGGCTTCAAATTTGGGCACATATTCGTCCAATTGATATTCAATAATCTTCTCCAGTGTCAGCTCCGGTGATACTTTAATCGGAAAACCTATAATCTCAGACACTTGTTCCCAATGACGTCCCTTCATGCCTGGATTGCCCAAAGTATTTATAATGGGCATATGGCCACGGAATTGTTCTATCAGTTCCTTAACGTCCAATATAAGCTGCATTGTGGCTGGATGATCAAACATTAGCTTTTCCAACTTTTGTATAACACGATAAAAGTTGGATACATCTTGATCAATTTCATCTGGATCAAAAGAACCCACTTGGGAGTACATCCACAGCTCCCATTTATCAATAAAGTCTTGGCCAGCATCAAACAGATTCTTGTAAGGCTTTAGCTGATCATGCGTCTTCTTGCGCACAGGATATTGGGACAAATCCCAGCCATACGAAGTCTCCTCCTCGTTTATTAAATCAATTGTCTCCATGGCTACCACCAGACGGTTATCTAGTGTTGTGGCACGTTTTTTATATTTTAACAGTTGCTTAATATCGCCCCATGTATCATATGTCTGGACTTGATCATAGTAATTCTGCAACTCACGACGGAACATCTCAATGCGTTTCTTCAAGAGTTCCTGGTACTCGATTATCTTCTCGGCAATGATGACACGATGCTGATCAAAAATACTTGCCAATTTCAGATACCATTGGAAGGAGTTGCTATTGTTTTTGATCTCAAGTGGGGAATAGAGCGTATGATCCATAAGCCACAGTATTTCACCCATGTTAACTTTTAGGCGTGCCTCCATTTCCGGCACCAAATTCTCTTCGGCATGCACCACATATGCCTTCAACTCCATCAGTTCAGCCGTATCCTTGGGTATTGTTAGTGCTTTCTTCGCTATCATATCGTATTCTTTACCCAGTCGAGAAATACGTGCCTGCTGATCAGCTACCATGCGGGCAAGCAGATCCGTTTGTAGCTGTCTTGCCAATTGCTCCAGATGCGTGATGAAATTATCACGATGAAATTCATATAGACCCATCCGTATAACACCCCAGACCTCTCTACTAATTCGATCCTCTTTCTCTCTGTATTCGTAGACAATATCTGAATATTGATCAAAGGTTGCATCGCCCTCCATAAAGCGTCCACAGCGTTCCGAATCGATGCCATTAATCAGATCAATAAATTGATCAAAGTCCTGTAAACGCAGTTCAGGTCCAATACGTTGCTCCTCCAACATGGAACAGATGCGATTCTTGGTATCAGCCACAATACTATCCGGTACAGTGGGCGTCAAGAAAAGCTTCTTAGAGATTTTTAAATCCGTATACAGTTTACCCTCGATGCGAGGCATTATCTGTACACTCATCACAATTGAGTCAATAACTCTCAGCAGTTCCGCTTGTATCTTGGAAAAGCTGGGATTAAACGTAATTGTGTCCTCTTCGGCCAAAATAACAGAGATTTCAAAGCCAGGATTTGATTTCTACAAATATAAAATGTAATACATGCATCTATTGGGCTTTTAGCATAACTTACCCCAAAATCGCAGACATAATCTGCAAAAGCCTTCAAGCTGCGTATGCATATATCTTCCAGCTGTTGGGTCATCAGAGCAGCAACACAATTAAAGAATCTCTTTACCAATGTCATTCTGCGTATATCCGGCAATTGTCCACGTTTACTGGCCCTTAACAATGTCGTATGGATCTCACCATACCATACATCCTCCAGCATACTTTTGCCATGCTCAATATGAATACCACATATGTACTTATGGAGAGAACTTTACTTTACTTTCTCCAGTATAAATCTTTTGATCTTTGGACTTACCACAAAATTGAATAGTGTAAATGGTTTCTCTACTTTGCTTAGCTCCTCAATGTTAACCAGCGTCTTCTGGCTATACTTCATGCTCCATACCTCCAGTATGTTAGCCACGCTCCGATGAATACAGAAGAGTGTTTTCATTAAACGATTTCGATTCTCATCATATCTGAAATATATACATATATATATATATATATATATATAGTATTTATGTATATAAAAGTTTTTTTTTTTGATAATTTCATTTCGTGCATGCAAATTATCTCTGATACGCCAAAAACTTTTCACTTGAGCTCTTTTCATTTCTTTTCTAATACACAGCCCATTAGGCAGGGCATTGATCCAAAACCGCCTCCTCCTAACTTGGCCTAGTTATAAGTCTACTAAATGCTTTTGGCCATAAATTAAAGCTCCCTCCACACGAAAGATTCTAGCTATTTTTGAGCAGGGGGCAATGAAAAAGTTTTCCATACAATCTTTTGCCACGCCCTTTTGTTAACGCCCAGTCTTACTACTACTACTACTACTACTACTACTGTTGTTACTGCTACAGCTATTCAGTGTCAGCAGCAAGTTCAATTCATTTTAAAGTATATCCTTTTTACAACTTATGTGCGTCTGGCATACCCCCCCAACTCAAAAATAAACCAAGCTCTACCCAACACCAATTCAACCCGCAATATCCAGCTTTACTGTTGCTCATCACATGTCAAGCCAATACACAGAAGGACTTAACTTTTAGCTCTTTGGTGCTACACTTGCTTCTTCATCATCTTCTTCGCTTGCTGACTTTTCCATTTCCGTAGAATTCCCAGTGTAGATGGTTGGCTGATTGTTGAAGGCGGGGGGAGTTTGGTTTAAAAACTTTTTTGGCATGCCACAAAGCGATTTCTCGCGTTTCTCCACCCCTTAACAGGTTTCCTCTTAATAATGTCGCATACAAAAATTTCACTCCTACAATTTCCTTCAACTTTTCACCAACCAAATACATATAAGAAACAAGAAAGAAAAGTGTAATCGGGTGTATCTGACATCCAGTAGACCTTTACTCTACTTTATGCATACCCGTTTTATCTATTCATGAAACTGTTCGAAATCAACAATATATATTTAAGTGTTATAAATTCGGAGATGATTCGTTATGGTTGGTATTTATATTTACTAAATTGTCATTAGTACCCCCTTTTACCTTTTAAAAAAGGTAAAGGAAAGCCTGATACTCCAACGCATTGTCAAGTTATTTTATAGGATTCTCGCACTGACGATTCATTTCTTTTATTTTCATTTCTTTTCATTCCATTTCTTTTTTTCAAATTTGTAATGGATGAAAACACCCGCAACAATGTATAGGTGTAATTGCATGTCAATTGCACGCCCAAAGGCAATGAGATTCGCATTCAATTCTTGGCAACTTTCTAACGACTTTTATTGTCATGCTCCAGGCAAGACACAAAAGGATTTCATTAACAACTTATGTTCTAAAAATATACTTGATATCCTTCTATAGCACCCATACATTCTTATCTAACTTAGAATTAAACTAAAACTATACGAAAGCAATCGAAATTTTTGTCTACTTCTGAATATAAACCAAGATCTTAGAATACCTTAAGCTAGTATAGTGGTATTTAACTTACCGATGACGCCAATGATTCATCAGATGTTCTACTTCTTGACGCTCTGGTGTTTGAAATGAAGCTGGTGATCCCTCCGCGGTTAGACGATCAAGCACAGAGTGGCGCAGCACAAAATCTACAACCGACTTTTTCATGGCAAACACATAATCGGCTCGTACTTCAGCAATGTTTTCCACAAGTGCAGATTCCCATTTTTTTAACAATTCCGGTACTAGAGTGGTAATCCTAAAAAATATATCAGAATTTTAGTACAAATGCATATGCCTAAGAACAAAACATGTGTTTTACCTTTTTAATGTCTTTTTGCTAATAGTTGACACGTGTATGGTGTCAATGCCATGTTTAATATAATAATAATAACGTAAAATTTCACGTTCTCCCTGATCCGGAAATGGAACTTCTTCAACTTCCGGTGGTGCATTGTCATCTGTATCCATGTTTGAAATCAGTTCAACAAGTTTTGATCGGAAGTTTTCACGTTCACGTCTCATAGCCATATAATTTGAGGTACCTTTCGCCTTTTCCGACATTTCATCACTTTTTGTAGTGCGTTTTTGACGTGAGCGTGACTTTGTGCAAGCCATACTCTCAGGCATATCGGACAGCATTTGACCATCAAATAAGTGGCTGGTGCACTCGGGCATATTAAGTTCATACCATAGACGACGTGATTTATAATCAGGGTTAGCTTTCGACTGCAATATGCTTTGTAATACATCGGGCTTGGGTCGCGTATACAGCATTTTCGACTTGGAACAGATACGTCGAGAGCCGCAAGCCGACGTAAAGCTGGGTATTTTTCTATTTGGGTTCTTGTTATCCATATTGCACCGTCTTCTCTGTTGTCTGTCGTCTTATGTGTCCTCCTTTCAAAGTTCGCGCGCACACCCTTCGACCTAGGTGGCAGCGCTGGTCGATAAAATATATATTTTCAGTGACGTTTTCGATACATCGAAACCAACTGAGTTTTCTCTAACTTTTTAAAGCATATTTCGATAGACAATCAAAATCAAAAAAATTACTTTAAAACACCGAAAAAAAAAATACTAATAAATACGTGATAATCTTATTGCACAAGCAATTAAAGATTACCAAAGAACTCTATTAACTTACGTTAACAGTTATTGTTTATTAATCACATAAAAACGCGTTTTTTTTTATTATAATTATCCTCAGGATACAACCGGTGTCTTAACCTACCAACGAGTTGAAAACAAATACAAATATTCCACTCAAAACAAAATAATTGATTAAACAACCTATACTCGTTGCAAAGAGTCAAAGAGGCAAACAAATTTTTGTCGCTAGGGGCAGCAGGCTAAGCGCAACAAGTAACAAATTGTTGTTTATATACATAATACACTTTAAATTCAGTTTGAAAAACTTTCTATTAGGGAGCTGTAACAATAATGTTGCTACAAAGGTTTTGTCTACGTGCTCTACACACCACGAGGCAAGTGTGTGGTGCCGGTCCAGGGTTAGAAAAAAGCGCATTGTCCACACTACGCAAGAACACCGGCTACACATTTGCTAACTGTAAAAAGGCGCTTGAGTTGCATAACAACGATGTTAGCCAGGTGAATAAAAAAGAGAGTAGAATGAATCAGTATAATTGTCAACTAATTAATTTCTTTACTCTTTCGCATGCTAACTTCCCTCACAGGCAGAAAAATGGTTAAATGAACAGGCTCAGTCTCTTGGCTGGTCCAAAGCCACTAAACTGGCAGATCGTGTTACCACACAAGGTCTAGTTGGAGTTCTTGTGAGTGGAAATCGAGGTGCCATGGTAGAACTCAACTGTGAGACTGATTTTGTTGCTCGCAACGATACATTTAAGCGATTCGTGGATCACGTATCACGTATTGTGCTTCACTATACAGACATGACGGAATTTGATGGAGATCTGTGGAAGGTAGCTAATGTTCAATACTATAATTTACTATTTAACATTTAATCTGATATTTGTTTTGTGTTTTAGCTTGGTTTTGATTCGGATGCATTAAAGAATCTGGAAGCGCCCCAAGGTGGTTCACTGGCTGATCATTTGGCTTTACTTATAGGTGCTATGGGTGAAAATGCAAGTATTCGACGCGCTCTTTGCTTTAAAGTTAATGACGGCTTGCGACTCTCTGGTTATGCTCATCCAGCACCCACTAATGTGAGCACGATACAAAACATCACACAAGTGGGCAAATATGGTGCAATTGTTGCTTTTCGCGCAAAGAACGAATTCGATGATGCAGAATTCCAAAAAGGACTTTGTCAACAAATTGTGGGTATGAAGCCAAAGAAAATAGGAGAATACGACAAAGATAAACCAGCTGAGAATAAGGATGATGAAACATGTCTTATACACCAAGAATATCTACTGGACGCTGAGAAAACAGTTGGCGAAATGCTCAAGGAGCATGGCATACAAGTTATTGACTTTCATCGCTTTGAATGCGGCGAACAGACTCAGCGTGACCTCAAAGAGATTTTACGAGCTCAGCAGCAAAGCAGCAATTAAAGCGGCTGGACAAAATACCTTAGTAGATCATGGGATCCATTGGAACCTGACTGTAGCATTAAAAAAAAAGTTGTTGTACACCTTCTCTGTTAACGCTAAATTTTAATATTGAAAATAATAACAAAAACTCGGGCAAACCATAAACTGCAAACAGCACTACAATTGCCTTTACAATTGGATGCGTCATGTCCAGATCTGTCAGTAACAGTGGGGGTAGTTAGAATGAAAGTCTGCAAGCGGGAAGCACGCTTGAGTGCCTACTGCTGGTGCTGGTGCTGGTGCTAGTGCCAACAAGGTACTAAACCCAAAAGAATAAACCAGTTTATGAATAAAATTTTGTTCCACTGACACTGGCGGTAATTACCCACACATAGCTTTTAGCCCAAAGTGATATGCGGAAATGCACAGGTGGTTAGTGTAACAGAACCTTTAGTCAGTATACATAAAGACGTAGTTAACCCTGCAAAAACTGCAATGGGTTCACAAAATAAAGGAAGTAATCTAATCAGGATGACCCCTCTGCCTTACGCATAAGTTTTAAGTAAACCTATACATATTTGTATGCATCTGCCATATTTAATTTAACCTTATTGACATTTTGTGGGGAAAAAGTTTACATTTGACAGCACTCATTATGAAATGTGTTACTTGTCAAAATATTTTACTGGTGATAACTACAAAATAAAATGGAATATTTGGACCTGGATTCTTTTCGTTCTAAATACAGCGATATAACTGTTACTGCCGTGCCTGCAAAGCGGCGACTCTTAGATAACCAGCAAGTAGAAGAAAACTTGGGTGCAACTCAACAAAATGAAGGTGAATCTAAGGAAATGGCAGACCCGCCGGTTGTAGAGGTAACACCCGTAAGAAAAACAAGTGCCAACTCTCCAACTACTATGATATTACAACAACAGAAGGCACAGCAGCAGGTACCTTTCCAGAATCAGTTGCATTCGCAGCAAAAAATGTCGCAGGATGCGGAGGCTTATGCTAATGAGTATAAGCAGGTGTTAGCCAAACTAGAGTACACTAAGTACATGCAGGCTCAACTGCAACTTATGACTTTATCCAATGGCATTGGAACTCCATTATTTGGTAAGTTTTCATTACGATCCAAATGATCCAATTATAACGTTCTAATGCAGATACCAATCAAACCAATAACATTGTGGAAGCATATGATAATCTGCTGAGCGTTATAGCCGAAATGCAAAACAATTTGGGGCCTACATTGATTGGGTTGCGTGCCCCAAAGGAGCGCTTGTTGCGTGACATTGCCCATGCACGTGTCCTGGTGCGGGAGTGTATCCTATTGTTAATGAGTGACAAGCAAGACCAACAACATGCAACTGGTGAATGAAGTGTTAATTCTAAACCTTTGTTTATGACCCTTTCTTCTTGGTCTGTGTCATAATAATAAAAAAGAGTGACTGAAGTTCTACGAACCGTGTCAACAGTGAAGCTTCACAATACTGAACTAAAACAGTCTAAAATTTGATTGAAGTTGATTGAGTTTGTTACTAACATAGTCATTAATTTTTAACTATGTGTTACCCGCTATGAAAGTATTGTAGTAGCTGTATGTATTCTTTTTAGGTAACTTTTACTGTTTACATACATACATATATGCCTGCATATATGTAGCGACAAGCACACACACATACACAAACACAAACATCAGCATATGGACACGCTGCTGGCTTACACTCAAATTACAGCAACAAAAAGTTTGTTCAAAAGGGTCACAAAACTCTGCGTCGCCGACTTTAACTCCGACGTCGCTGTTAACGTTGACGTCAACTTCGAAGCCGCGCTTACCTTGACATGCGACCGAGCCGCGCTTCAATTGAAGTAGTAACAGTAGGCATTATGCTGGGTAAGTTCAGTCCTATGCTGACTTTTCACGGGTTAAGCCAACCGCGCACAACATTTACTCGGTAACACGGACACAGACGCAGATCTAAACACATACTTAGACGCAGGCGCACACGCATTGCAAATTTTTGTTTTTTTTCAATTGGAGGTGGCTGCTGTTTGTTGCTTCCGTTTAAAATTCGGGTTAATTTGTTTTGAAAGTGTACAAGACTTTTTATTTCCGCTGCACAGTTTTCTTTAAAATAAAAACACTTTAAAAAAATACGCAAAAAAAAGTAAAACAACGTGCAGTAATTGTACTACATAAATTGATCTTTTCAACAACTGCAGGCACACATCTTTTTTCTCTTTCGCTTTCAATTTCGTGGTTTGCTTATATGTAACGGTAAATTTGCGAAAGAAGTAAACGAAGCAGAAGTAACGCCGTCATTTAACATAACTTGGTGACAGCAATAGAAGTGTGAAAATAAAATTGAAATAGTTCAATTAAATTTACTTTGCAATTGCTGCTAATTTAGGAAGCAACTTTTCACAATTTACAATCAACTGTTGGCGCAACTTTAATGATATTTGCAATAATAACAACGACAATAAAAAATCAAACCAGCTGCATTTGCCTCTTGCATTTTACTACATTTATCTTGTGCGCTTTGTTTCTTTGCATGACGATTGAGACAACAACAATTTAGTGCACAATATGCCGCCGTTTAATTTCATTAAGCAGGTGAGTGTGAGAATGATCATAAAAAAAAATTGTGTTTATTTATTGCATATGTTAATTGTCACAATTAAAGCTAAGTTAATCGATCCAAATACTATATATGTATATGTATACATGTATGTTTGTATTAATTGCACTTTCGTTAAGTTTTAAGTGACTTGAATAACATACGCTGGAAATATACCAAAATGTATTTATTTGGATCATACTATACGAAAATGTTAAGTTAACATGGCATTATTTGCACTTCCTCACACAAACATAAAGTTCAACAATACGTATGCAAATCTTTTAATGAATGTATGCGTGCTTGTGTATATTCATGTAATGCGTGCAACGGAAATCGAACATGGCTTCTAATTGTTTTTTTTTATTTTAAAGCGTCATGCAATAAGTTTACATTGCGTATGTATGCGTGTGTATCGAAATGAAACCAGGGTTAAAAGGCTTTTCATAGTCAGGTAAATCCGTCAGCGGTGTTCTTACTTACTTTTTTGTAAAAAGGAAAAACAGAGATCACAAAATATTTCGTGCATTGCCTTTCACAGTTCGAGTGTTGAAATTGTTATATACAAGAGATCACGACATTTTCTATGCCTTGTGTTACCTATACGAAAAAAGAAATAAAATAAAAATAAATAAACCACCTTCCGGTATCAATTAAAATTTCGTAACGACAAACCGAATCGTTAAATTCGTATCCGTCATGTGTTTTTTATGCGATTTAGTTCCTTAAAGTAAATGTCATTCTCTATGTATAGTAATAAGTTTAAAAGTTAATTAGTTTAATTGCTCTGATACTAAACAATAAAGTTGAATTTTATATTGAAACTGCAAAAAACATGCAGCTTTTTATTTTCTTCTGGTTAGATAAGAAAAGCTATAACATGTCTCTGCTACTGAACTCCAATTAGAATCCAATTCAGTTGTTAGTTGAAATGGTTATATGTCTGTAGATACCAGTGATGGTAATAGTAGCAATATTAACATTATGAATAAAACCTGCTCTACATATCTGGAAACATCATATTTCCCCAAAAAAAAAAAAAAATAAATAAAAATCAAAGCAACAAAACGTGTCTGATTGCCAATCCATACAAAAAAGAGATTGAGAAAGAGAGCGAAGGGAAAATACAAAGGGAAATGAAATTGAACACTTCATATGCTACGCAATTTGAATAACCGAAACACTCAAAATTATAACATGAAAATTACAGAAAAATAGATTTATCTGAATTAGTAACACAGTTGGGAGCGTATTGAGGAATCTTGCGTTAATTAAGCGTGTCTGGTTGGAGCACAGATGCTGAGATGTTGTTGAGATGCTCAGAGATAGCTTCCGGTGATTAGGTGCTCAAAACAAGACCAAAAAACAAAAAAAAAACAAAAAACAATAAAAGATGTAGCAAAGAACACGCCAGAAGTGACCATAAAAGGTGGGAACTATTTCTACGGATAGCTTTCTTTTAAGCCCAAAGATTATGTTATGTGCTCACCATGCAAATGGTTAGAAACCAATGGACTCTGTTTTAGAGGCTAGTCTCTACAGCAAATTGTATGAGATATAAGATCATATTTTGTTTCTATTTTTTCTTCTTCTTTTTTGGGCCTTGCCTAATGAATTTCCAAGCCCATTAAATCTTCATTTTGTTTAATATTGCTAGTTTTTCTTTTCGGGCCGTGTGATAATTAAGATGAATGACCCCCTTCGTCCGTGAGATGAGAGAGTAAGCAGCCATTGTCCAGCGTTATCCAAAGCTATCCAAAGCTATCCACAGCTGTCTTAGGCTGTCCAGTTTTGTTAGAAAGTTATTGCACCATAACATTCATACATTAAATAGGCGTCCGAGGTTCGAGATTCGCTCTCAGCTCTAGAAATTTGAGCTTATCTTGAAGTCGGACCTGAACTATGTGCCCATATATTTGCATTTTTAAGTATGGCCAGGTTAATTGTATGTTAAATAACTGTTAAATAACCGTTACTAGAGTACTAAAAACATCTGCAGCTGTCGGTTGACTTACTCTCCCATATGAAGAAGAGGGTTAACTAAAGCAATTGCTGTTCAGCTTCTTTTGCAATTGACTCTGATTTGCTTTGCTTGGTTTTACTTTACTTTGCTTTGCTTTGGTGGGCTTTCTTTCTTGCTGGGCACCCACTGTAATAATAATAATGCCGAAAATTATTTTGAACTTTGTCTTTTTCTTGTCTCGCCTCGTGTTGTTTTGCTTTGTTTTGTGTTGTTTTGGCTTGTCTCGACTCGCACCCACAAACAAAACTATTTTCGGCGTGGGAAGACACCAGGCAACAGTTGCCAGTTTGTTCCAGTCTCTGTAAATGTTTCCTAGTTTTTTTTTTTCAGTCAGCCTTACTGGCAACAAATATAATAACGGTAGCCTTAACCAAACAAAACAATAAAAAAATGCAACAAATCAATATAATAATCAAATCCACTAAATTAACTCTCGCTATACTTGTCTGTTTGGCGTCTCAAGTTTTTCTATAAGATTTTCTAATGTTGCCTTATCATTTATAATAAACAATTTTCAAATGCTAAACAAAACAACATTTCAAAGACAATACAAACAGATGCAACTAAATGATATTTCTGTTATCATTTTAAATTACTGTTATAGCTACAAGAGAAAAGAGAATGTTTTCCATTTCTCCAAGTTTATGTAGAGTATTTCATTTAATGCTTATATTTGGCTACTAACTCTTTCAGTTAATGCTATAAACGCAAGCTTTACTTATGATTACGATATATTTATTTCTATATATATGATCAATACTTGGTTATAGATATACTGTTTGTGTTGGCTTACTAACTGATGGTATGAGTGTATGCCATAGCTAATATACCTGCAACAGAAACCAGCAGCAAATTATAACCATTTGTGATAGAAACAGCTGGTGATCTGGTCATCTCTTTGTCTGATTGTCTTGTTGTCTGGTCTGAGTTCTGGTCTTTGAAACAGTGGCAATTAACAGCAGTTGGAAAAACTATAGACTGGGAATTGAAGTTGAACTGCAGCATGTTTGCCATAGTTTTGGCCAACTACAGATGCGCCAGCTAGCTGTTAGCGTGGCCTAATGAAAAGATCGCTGAAGAGCAAAAATAACAAATCGGCACAAACTCCGTTGCAATGGAGCTGCAACACATTGGAACATAAGAAATCAAAGCGGTACATTTCCATTATGTTTCCCCCAGCTCTCTTCTCCTTGCTATGCTCTTTGTGGCAGGTTTTGGTAGCAAGTTGTTTAAAATGCATTTAATACTTTGCCATTGTTTAAACTTTACGTAAATGTCGTTAATGGGTATTCGTCTAGCATTTGGAAACAAAAACACAGAAGGAGGTAAAAAAAAAAACTATAGCAAACAATACAAATTTTGTTCATTTTTTTGTGCTTTTTGGTATGAAAAGGAAAAGTCAATTGTTTGTTGGCTTTTTTATTTGCAGTTTTCTTTTTGACGTGTATAATTATTATAAATTGTAAATTACAAATTTTTCATCATACTTTTATTTTTTCATACTTCTTTTTTTTTTTTTGAACAGTGTGCTAAAAGTCGCACATTTCCAATGGCAAATACTTTGAATTTACATTTTTTGCTTTCATTTTTGTTGTTACTGTTGTTGTTGCTGTTGTTTCTGTTATTGTTGTTGTTTCTGTTGTATTCGTTTCACGCCTCAACCCCAACGGTTGATTGAACTTGTCAGAGTCGAAGTTGGAAATTGTGTGTAAACCAAGTCAGAGCTGGGACTTAGAGTTGGAGCTAGTGCTGGTGCTGGTGCTGGTGCTGGTGCTGGTGCTGGAGTTGGGGTTGTGGTTGGGATTACCTGTTGTATTATGTGCGTGTTTTGAAAGGCAACGCATTGTTGCAGTTGGTAACCTTCAAGCAACAAATATGACCACAATAGACAGAGTTATAGATTCATATAGATTCATATGGATACTTAGTTTGGGCCCAGGGCGCCGTATAAGCCCATTAGTTTCATTCACGTCTTTGTTTCTTTTTATTTTCTTTCCTTCTTTCTTTCACTCGTTTAATGGCTAATATACAAAAGCGTTTAACAAGCATTTTAACTTAATTGTATTCAAAAACATAAGCTTAAAATTGGTTAAACAAATCATAAACAAAGTTTGCTAACATTTCAAATGCTTGAGACACAAAGTGAAAGAAAAATAATTTAGAAATAAAGAAATATTGCCTCAAGAGGGTGGAAAATCTTTCTTTATACAATTGTTTCCTGTTAGTTGAGTAATGAATTATGGCTAATACCATTCCCTTCGCTTAGTTATGTACACTGGTTAATCGTAAAAGTAACTGTTCAGCCAAGCAAAACAGTTGACAAACCCAATGGAAACCTGATAGATGTCATCTTAACCCTCCCTCTCCCTCTGTCTCTCTCTTTTTCTCTATATTCACACACGATTATGCACCATCTATGCATGATTGCATATGGAAAATGTCAATGCAACAGCAAGTGGCTAATACAAATACAAAAAAAAAAAGAAAAGAAAATTAAATGCAACTTCTTAATATACACTTTGATTGCAAAAAGTATTTTTATGAATATTATGAAGTAAGATAACTTTTAAAGAAGTTTGTTAAAGGTTGAGAAATATTCAATCTAGTAATAGTAGTGACAGAGGTAGTAGAAATCGTAGTAGTAACAATAGTACTTATATTAGAAATAGTAGTATCAGTAGAAGTAGTAGTACTATTAAGATCAATAGCCTATGTGTCAATAACAATAAAATTAGTAGTTAGAATAGTAGTTTTAATGGTAGATTTAATAGTACTATAAGTACTGATAAAAAGGGCAGTAGGAATTATATTTTAGAATAGTAACAATAATATTAGTAGTAGTAAAAGTAACATTAATTATATATGAAATTGTAAAATTTATCGTTTAGTTTTTAACCTTTTTATTCTCTTACCAATTTTATATCATAGTCAGAAGTTTATATGCTGTTACCAATTCTATATCATAGTCAATATACTTTTGAGTACTGAGGTATAGCTAGTGAGCACTTATTAGGGAAATGACAGAATAACAACTATCCCTTTTCTAGCTTTCTTAGATATCAAGTAGCATTATAGCAGTAGCATATGGATATGGTCGATGTGCCGTTGCCATTTGCACGCGCCTCTTACTGCAAACCGCTGCGCTTTCTGCTTTTTCTCAGCTTCAAATCGAAAGATACATAACTGATAATTTCATTCATGTTCCACTACGTATCATCGTCTTCGTCTATGTCTACATTTTCTTCGGAGTTAGAGCTAGAGTCGAAGCTAATGTTGATGTTGATATTGAAGTTGCTCTCTGAGTCACAGACACAACGCTTCCCAGTTGGCTTAAACTCGCGCTTCTTTGGCTTTTTGAGCCCATCATCGTCATCGTCATCGTCATCGTCGTCGTTGTAGTCGTTGTCTTCGTCTTCCACATTGTCTATATGGCCATAAACATGATTGTGCCGCATTTGCTACGACCAGTCTGCATTTGGCTTTCTGGCAGCAACGACGCACTTCTCAGCCGTCGAGAGTACCAGACATATAGTTCGGCTAACCTCAAGTCCTAAGTCACGAAACTCTAACGGTTCAACACGCGACTCAAACGCGACTTAAACGCGACTCAAACACGACTTAAAGTAAGGCCAGAACAAGTTGCCTACAATTGTACTGTCATTCACATTTTTTATTTTGACAAATAAATTATATTTTAAAAATATGCAAAAAAAATAAAAACAATTTTTTATATATTTTAGCTAATACTTTTGACAAAATTACTAAATTCTACGGTAAACAAAGACCTTAAAAAAAAAAAAATCAAAAAAAAATTTAGAGAAAAAATATTTGTGCAGTTTCGGTGAAATATCGTATCACTTTCGAGTTTAAATCAAGACAAAAAAAAATTTAAAAAAAAAATAAATAAATAAAAAAAGGATTTCACTTTGACGACAAGAGACATCCCAGCAACAAGCCGGCTACTAACTGAAAAAAAAAACACCAAAAACTAGTTCAAGGCTGTTTACCTGTAAATATAGTTCCACCACAGTCCAGTCCAGACCAGTTCATTTTAACTGCTTGCACTGCAATATGGATCTAACTTTGTCATCAAAAGAAACGGTATTTACACGGTTTTCATTATGTATAATCAACTCCACCCATTTCATATCATTTATTATATTATATTATGTCCTGTCTATGATAATAATTTATCTCTTTAAATTGACAATTTCATTTCTTGTTTTGTCCATTATTTTTATTACTTTTATTACTATTGCCTTTATGGCCATAGATTAGGATTAGCGTTTATAAGTTTTGATTTCTTGACAGCTTTTGGCAACTCATTTGCTATGAAAATTATTGTTGTCGTTGTCAAATCTTTATTATCATCAAATTTGGCATGTTAATGGATAAAGCCTTGCCTATAGAGGCCTGCACACCCTGTCTGGGTATCAAACTCAGCACCCCACGACTAGTTGCATAAATTAAGCTGTTTAGCCACTTAATCAAGTCATTTAGAGGGGAAATTTTTATGAAAAATTTTATTTTAATAACTTATATTAAATTGCTGCACTAGCGTTAAAATTTAAAAAGCGTTATATTAGAAACTTATGGTTCAATATATAGAAATATTTTTTTAGTTATTAAATTGTTTTCAATCATATTTAATTTATACTTAAAGTTCTGAAAGTAAATTAAAAGAAATCAAAAAAAAGTTAATTTTTATTCGTAAAATTTTTGTTTCATGTTTCTTACATATTTTTAAATATTTTATAGAACTTTTATTTCAAATTTCACAATTTTTGTATTTATTTATGTTTAGGAATCATATGAAAGCTTACACATCGTTAAATTATTATGAAATTTAGTATATATCTTTTTGAAATCTACGACTTACATACTATATATGTTCATTTTATGTATATACTATATTATTATTCATAGAACTCTCTTATAACTATACTTTATTATAAATTCGCTTAATAACTATTTTTTGGTCAAAACTTTTAACTTTGTTCAGGTTTATAACTCATTTTATGTTTGATCGTATAACAGCAAAAGATATCATAAAGAAATTTATATAGTTCTGGATAATAGTCGTATTCGTTTACTTTATTATTTTATAATCTCTTTTAATTTCATTAATGTTTTTCGGTTTGCGTTTTCTGCTTTTAATTAAATTTACTTAAATGAAATTTCGTGTGCGATTTGCGTGTGTTTTGCTCATTATGCAAAATGTAAATCCTGATTATATCAGAGTATATAATATCATGTGAAGCTACTTACAAAGAACTTAATGTAATGAAATTTCTAAAGATAAGCATATAATTGTTGGTTTTGTTAATGTGTTTTATTTATCGGCTTATAACAAAGAATCTCAGCTAAAGATTATCTACAACTTTTACTTCTTTGTTTTTATGCGTTCTTCTTGAATTTGGCTAGAACATTTGTCATTTAACACTAATTGATGTAAATAAGACAAAAAAAAAACTGACAGACTGACAGTCTGATAGACAGTTTGTGAAAGTCTTTTTTATCTCGAGGTTTAGCTGTATTTATCTAGCGGTTAGTTTCATACATAGCACTAAATGTGCCAGTTTCTTAGACTATTTTTAAGGCCGTGACAAATGTAGTTTGACTGTCAACAGTCTTCGTTCAATCAATCAAAATGCTGTCTTAGACGACTAACTGTACAACAACAAATATTGGATATGTTTCATATATATATATGTATATAAAACATATTTTTATTTCAACTCTCGAGGCATAGCTGAGGCAGGGTGGAGTCTTCATCAAGTTTCTGGTTGTCATAAGGTGGAGCAATGCAGACCAATTCAATACAAGTTATTTGCCATTTGCAGACAATAATTAAAATGTTTTCAACAAAAAAAAAACAAAAACAAAAACAATTTCAATTACACGTATAATTGTTGGCACTGTGATTTCTATGAAATGACATATGATTGTTGTTATTGTTGTGTTTGTTGTTTTGGATGGCGTCACCCTGACAGGCGAAGCATGAAGCATCTTTTTGGTCAGTGCACACACCTGTAGGGAATCAAAGTTAAATGGTATATTATATTATGTTTGTCTCTCTAGTTAATTATATTACCACAAGTAAAAGTCAAAGATACATAGCTGAAACTTAATTAAACAAAGCACGCCTAATGAGCCAATGCTTAGAGATACCAGATGCAGATATAGATGCAGATGGAGTTGCAGTTGTGAGTTGAAGACGGAGCTACACATAATGATAAAAATCTGTTGCTAATGCATATGCATATATCATTGGATGCATATGTTACGCCCATGTAACCAGTCATAGTAGTATAAGTAGTAGCGGCTGCTGTTGTTGCCGCTGGTGTAGAAGCTACCCAAACCAAACCAATACAATCATGAAACGGCGACCACTTTCCACTCTACTGCGTTCCATAAATAAATAAGAAAATTAATGTTCAATAAAACAAAAACTGGCTAAAAACAGACACACACACACACACACATACACACAAACCCATACAATGAGAAATATACATATATATTTAGTCTCCTCTAGTAACTCTCTCAGAAATCTGGTACAATTTTCACTATCACTTGGCACTTGGCATTGCGATATCTGAAATCTTTGACGCAGGCCAATGGAAAAGCCAAATGCAGAGAGCGTCTATACAAACCAACTTGGCTGGCAGGTTGACTCTTTCTGATCTGGTTTTCTGGGTGCACAACTTCTTCTTCTGTGTTCGTTGTTGTTTTTGTTATTGCTGTTGTTGTTATTGTTGCAGTGTTAAATGTGGTTTTGGTTATTGTGGTTGCGATACAAACATCCTTCAAGGCTGTCAAACACAAAACACTGGAAGCTATTTAAAAATTGTCGCATGGACGTAGACGACGACAACGACAATTGTTCAACCATTTGAAAGGTGTTCCACAGTGTCATAAAACATGTTGCTCCAATACGCTGACAGCTCCTCATTAAACACAAATTGCATTTGACTTGGAAAGTTGATCAACCTCTAGCATATAGTTTTATTTCTTTCTTTCCAGTTAACAATCCTTTTAAATTAATTTCTATTCATATTCTATTATTATTTTATTTAGGAGGTGCGTCCCAATACCATACCAGACCTCAAGGTGGATGCAACATTCCGCAAGGTGCCGAAGCATGCCATTGGCTTTGCATTGTGGAAAATTGATGAGGATCATTTGGAGGCAGTAGCTCGACCTCAATATGGCACATTTTATGATAATTGCGCCTATATACTTTATGCATCCAATCTGGTGGGTCACTATGCCAATCAGGAGACCATTGTACGTATATTGTTTCACTCAATCTTCAATCTCTAATTTGTTAACCATTACCAACAGACACGCGAGCAGAAGCCGAATGTACCGCTAGAGCGTTATATACACTATTGGCTTGGTAGCAATGTCAGTGAGGAGAATCGTTCCAATGTTGTGCATAAGATACAGGAGCTTGATTCATATCTGGGCAATGTGGCAGCAATCTTTAGGGAATCACAGAATCATGAGAGTGCACGTTTTTTATCTTACTTCAAAAATGGCTATGAGTAAGTGCAGCCATATATTAGAGTTCTAATCTTCAACCTCCACTTTTAGTGTGCTATCCGGAGCTTTGGTGAACTCTCCACATACTCCGCGACTTTTTCAGTTGTACGGACGCAAATGGTTGCGAGCCATTGAGCTATCAAATATTGAGTGGAAACACTTTAATTCTGACTTTATAATGGTACTGCAGATGGAACAGTTGACATTTGTATGGATTGGACGCTCCAGTGCATCAATAGAGCGACGCAGCGCACTCAACTGGGTGCAGAAACATCGTAAAGGTAATCCCATTTGCATTGTCGACGATGGGTATGAGCAATCCATGACCGCAGAAGAGAAACTTCTCTGGAATACCGTTCTGCCACTGCAACAACGCATGGTACATCAGACTGGACAACCAGGCAAGGATTACGAGTGCAACGACGTTGGCGCAAACAATAAGTTCCGCATCTATAAGTGTAATCAACGGGGACGTCTACATCTCGATCAACTGGATGTGTGCATGCCCAGCAAAGAGGATTTAAGCGATGCACATGGTGTTTATTTGTTGGATAACTATGGGCAAAGCGTTTGGCTCTGGTTGGGCGCTCAGGCCACAAAAGCGGATGCTCTAACTGCCATGGGCAATGGACGCGCTTTTGTCAAGAAGAAGAAGTATCCAAATAGCACTTTGGTTGTGCGTGTGCTGGAGGGACATGAGCCAGTAGAATTTAAACGGCTCTTTGGCAACTGGCTGAACGTGTGGCAGGATAATACACGTGGGCATAAGCCAGTCTCTACAAAATTTGGAAAATTGGATGCAGTTTTACTATGTGAACGTCCAAAAATGGCTGCCGATACACAACTGGTGGACGATGGACGTGGCGAACGTACAATCTATCGTATATATGGTAATCAGTCAGACGAGCTGCCAGCGTCCAAGATTACAGCGTTTACTAACAATGCATCTTATGTGGTCAAGTACACTGTTCAGGTAAGTGTTCGACCTTTTAAGTAGCTTCTATTGTAGCCGCTGCAGTGGCATGTGAGCTCTGGGAGTTGGTCTGCTTTAGCTTTTAGTGAACTTGACCTAATTTAAACCATTGTGAAAATGTAAATCAATAAAATGTATAAAATTTTAGTGCGCTACCGTTGTGCAAGCCGATCTGGAATCCGTGGGCCTTAAGTGTATTATCTATCAGTGGAACGGATCGGAGGCGTCGGCAGATACAATAGCTAAAGCTGACAGCTTTGCCATGACCACATTTGATACAATGAAAGAGCCCAGCATGTTTGTCCAGTTGTATGAGTTTGATGAGACGCCACACTTTTTGCAGTTGTTCGAGGGGAAGCTGTTTATAATGCGTGGGGAGCGCAGCGACTTGATCCACTCGAATAATAATAACAATTGGGATTTGAAATCAAATGTTATGCTGGAGAGTTTTTTGTTAAAGATCTATGGTGATGCCAGCTACAATGCTAAAGCAGTTGAGGAACATCCCCTGGCATCGATTAATTCCAAGGACTGTTATGTCATCAAGACCAGTCACGTATGGGTGTGGTGTGGTCAGAGCAGCACTGGAGATGCACGTGAAATGGCCAAAACGGTGGGCGCCTTGCTAGGCGAGAGTTCACTTATGCTTGAGGGCAAGGAAACCAAGGAATTCTGGCTATCGGTAGCTTTGTACTTTAACCAGAGCTTGGTCATTGGTAGTCAATCGTGTGCAAGCAGCACCACAAGCAGCAGCAGCAGCGGTGCCGGCAGCATGTGTAACGGCAGCAGCAATGGTGGTGGTAACACTTCACCCATATTAAGCAACAATTGTTACTTAAATACTGCTGTGCCTAGCAAACCACGTCCGCCGGTGCAGCTTTTTATTGTCTGGTGGCAGCAAAATACTTTACGCTGTGACGAAATATTAGGATTTGAGCAGAAGGATCTCTGTGCAGACTGTACGTATATCCTTGATACTGGAACCTTGGCTTATGTCTGGCTGGGTGCCCAAGCTATAAAGCAGGAACGTGACAGATATACATCCATTGCACAATCCTATGTGCAAAATGCACCCTTTGGACGACGTTCAGCTACCGCCTTAGCCGTGGTACGACAACACTCGGAACCCAATGTATTCAAGGGTTTCTTCGAAACGTGGGACAGTACGCTGGGCCAGGTAGTCATGCCGTTATTTCAAACTACGATAACTTATTTTATTGAGTTGATTTTCATATTTTTTAGAAATTTATTAACTATGAGCAAATGCGTCAGCAACTGGGAAGTGCAGCGCCTAGTAATAGTCAAAAGGATAGTACCCAGTGGCTGCTTAACAATAGCCAAAAGAATTTCGATGGTCATAAGAAGTATCCATTGACAATGCTGGTACAGGAGATGGATATGTTGCCACCTGAAATCAATCCTCTGAAGCGTGAGGTTAGTATTTAGTATGAAAACAGGAGGCTTTAACACGCACAGTATATAAACATATATTTATTCTCTCTGCTCATAGGTTCATCTTACCCATGATGATTTTGTTTCCGTTTTTAAAATGCCTTTTTCTGAATTCGATGAACTGCCTAAGTGGAAAAAGCAGGAACTAAAGAAGCTTTACAAGCTCTTTTAAAACCTGAACTCTTAAAGGACCTCACCTTCTGTACATAGTAATTTTTAATTGGAATTTATGTTATATAGAATATATATATATATATATATGCATACACTATATGTTATTAACATTTTCATATATATATATTTATATATATATATGGTTAACATGCATATATGTGTATCCACTTTTTTAGATTATATTTAAGCACTGTTTTTTGAATTAATGCAAAGTATATAGAAACATATATATTTATGTAATACGAAATACAACAAAGAACTATTACACACATCACGTTGTTGTTTCCACTTCCGATGAATCGGGTTCATCATCACTTCCAGAACCTTTTTAAGCAAATATATAGTTTATTTTTTACCGTGTCACTTATTATATATTACTACTTACTAGGAAATATCAGACCCATTATAAACTCAAAAATTCCTCCCAAAAGATCCCAAAACATATTTATTTTTGTGTGTTTTTTCCTTAACGTTTTTTAACCAAATGACTGTATTGTATTGAAAATTTGTTTAAACTTACCCATTTAATGGGCCGTAACAAAAACACGCTAACCTAATGCAAATTTAGGCCAACAAATTATTAACGGATGTGCATGATCTGGGTCAATGATCATTATGCCTATTGAAAAGCCAATCAAAATCATTTAAAATCAAAAATTACATCTAATTATTAGGACATGAATCAAAGTTTATTTGTTAGTTTTAATCATCGTAGTAATCGCCAAAATATTCCTCGTCAGCTTAAATTTATATGAACATTTGATTTTAAATTGGATTCATTTATATATATATATATATAAACAGATATACTCACTGATATCTGAAAAGAGCATATCATTTAGAAAGCCAATTAATATATCCAATAAAGCGCAGCAATCCATTTTTCTAACTTTTTTCTGAGCGATTATATACAATATACATACAGTCAATCAATTTGCTCGGAGTCCTCGTCTTCGTTATTTGCTATGTTAATGAAATAGTTATCATTAAATAACTTTAGCTTTATCATTTACTTACAACCGAATAATATTTCCCCAATAAACTCAAATATTATGCCAATAAATTCACAATTCTCCATAGCTGCGTTGATTCACTAAGTATAACGCTCAACTGCAGCAAATAAATATATGAATATAAATTTATATTAATTAACAAAAACCTGGAAAAAATTACTATAATTAAATAAAATAATTTAAGTCATTAAACTATTAATTGTATGTTTAATAAACCATTGCAAATATCAATTCCTTATCATACTTTTGAATAAAATTTGAAGCAAATAACAATTTTGGCAGATTTAGTATACATCGTAACCATACATGGGTGCCTCCATGAATGCCTTTTGTTGATCAGTTGAATTACGACGTATTCTTCGGCCAATGGGTTCTAGATCTGCATAACATTTGGGAAACACGCGTTCCACTGCAGCAATGGCATTTTCCTTAGATATATTACGCACTGCTAACACGGAGGCCAACGCTTTGGTTTTTACACAGTTCTAAAGGATTAAATCAAAGAAAAAACAAAACACTTTCAAAAGGCTGATGCAATATTAAGCATGGTGGTAGATTCACCCACCTGATGAGCCTCTTTGATATCTAATAGATTAACATCACCCTGCATCATAGCGCTGAGGAATGAACAATGAGCTAAATTGGCGGCACGTATCTCTGTACATGCCAGATGATCAACATTACGGAAATCCAGATCATTATTGCAATAGTCAAACATATGTATCATTTCGTGGGTTAGCACGCCGTGTACCATACTCTTGTTTTTAGCCATGTTTTGACAAACAACAATTTGATTAAGTACTGGATCATACCCACCGGTTACACTGGGATCGCATACTTCGCAGGAGATGTGTCGTCGCAAGTCTATGGGACAGCCGGAACTGCGCAGTGCACCCATCATTAACTTAACTAATGGACCGTTTTTAACACACCAATATACGTTCTGTTCACACTTGTACCGATCAATATTTTCTTGACCTTCCATGCCAACCAAAATACGTGATAATTTCGGCTTGTAGGTTTCTCCACGACGTTCTGGGTAGAGGTCATAGCCCCATTCCTTTGCTTCTTTACCTGCTGTTGCTGTATCACTGATTTTCGTTGTATTGCTGTCCTCTATAGGCTTGGCATCAGGCACAATAATAGCTGCCGGTACTGTTTCTTCTTTGGCTGTCGCTTTAGCCCACACTTGTGTCAGAAAGCCCATTATATTAGTTGTTTTTATCTCTTGTCAAAGAAGTCAAATAGTTAAATAACAAACCGGCAGCTGATTTACAAGAACTGCTAACGTTCGGTAGGAATAACATGAAGAGTCCCACACACGTCATAAAAAGTCGGCTAACATGAAAATGCTGCCCAAATATCTGTTAAGCAAAAGTTTTTGGCTACGATGCGTATGAACGTATGCACCTTGTTAGATACTGAACGAAATTTCTTTTAAATAACAAGATATTTTTCATTTAAATCAAAGCAATTCCCATAATATGATCTGCGTGACAAACGAGCAACAATGTTATCGTCTATGTTATTACGCATACTGTTTGAGACTCATTAAAAGGTTGCAGTATTTTTTCTTGTAATATCCAAATGGATTGTTTGGTATTTTGGCGCCTCCCGGATGCTTCACATTTATTACTAAACCGGCATTTCGTATCGTGAAATTTCCACGTAATTCATTGTCAGTGCGCGGAGTTAGATCGTAATATGCACTCGAGAAATAAACATTTATTCTTATCATTATTTACATATGTATTATCGGTGGTAAACTGTAGTGAACTTCCGCGTCCACATGGTGTTGCTTTAGCAAAAGCGGTGCTCTATCAGCCTCAAGGGGATGGGAAATGGACCTGTTTAGATGGTAGCAAAATTATACCATTTGTACAGGTGAATGATGATTACTGTGATTGTGCTGATGGAAGCGATGAGCCTGGCACTTCGGCCTGCGCAAATTCATTATTTCACTGCATTAATAAAGGCCATCAGTCAATAGACATACCAAGCTCTCGTGTGGACGATGGTGTCTGTGATTGTTGCGACGGCAGTGATGAGCTTTTAGACATAGGATGTGCCAATGTCTGTCATGAATTGGGTGCTGCAGCAGAAATCAAACGTCGCAATGATGCGGATCTGCATAAGCGTGGTGCTGAGAAACGTCAAGAAATGATATCCCGCGGCAAACAATTAAAGGCAGATCGCACGGCACGTCGTTCTGAGCTAAATATAAGAATAAAGGAACAAGAGCAGATTAAACTAGAGAAGGAGGAACTCAAGCGTAATGCCGAAGCATTGGAATCAGAAGCAATTGAGATTTTCAAGGAGCAACAACAAGAAATAGATGCGGTGACTGCGCAAGCAGAACAAGAGCCACAGGAGATGCGTCAAGAAGCCGCATTAAGCTTTGTGCGTTATGATGTCAACATGGACGGCTTTGTAGAGGTCACCGAACTAATGGTGGATATGAATCTGGATCGTGATCGCAATGGAGTCGTTACTGTTGAAGAGGCTAGATACTTTCTGGATGAACGTGATCGTGTTGATTTGGATGCTTTTGTCACATTGGCCTGGCCTCGTATTAAGCCACAAAAAATGTTGGCTGATGGACTATTCCTGCCACCGCAACCGCCACAGCCTCCAAACGCAGAAGACCTGCCACAAGCGTCTGAACCGGATGCATCTAAGCTGGGTCATCCAAACCCAAATGACGGTAAGTGTAAAATTTAATTGAAATTTAATGGGTTAAGAATATAATATACTTTATGAATATATTTTCCAGAACAAGCGGATATGGAACCTCTCGGCACTGGAAATGAAGACGAAGAAGGTGAAGAAGAAGAAGACCACTACGACGATGAGGACCCTGATGTTGGTGTTGGCGAGGCAACTCCTGATGTTGAAACAACTACAGCCGCACCTACATACGATCCCGAGACTCAGCGTCTAATAGAGCAAGCCAATGAAGCACGTAAGGCTTTTGATGAAGTGGATCGTCAAATACGCGAAATTGAACATGAAATCAAGGAGATTGATGATCAAGAAAGTAAGGACTATGGTCTAAATGAAGAATGGGCTATCACAGACGGCGAGTGCTACAACTACGAAGATCGCGAATACGTGTATACTCTGTGCCCCTTTGATCGCGTTTCTCAAAAATCTCGTAACGGGGGTCCTGAAACTACTTTAGGTCGTTGGGATGCATGGACAGGCGATGGTGATAATAAATACAGCAGACAAAGATATGCAAATGGTGCCGCCTGCTGGAATGGTCCTCACCGTTCAGCTATAATCAATATTAAGTGTGCCTTGGAGCCGCGCATTACGGGTGTCAGTGAACCAAATCGCTGTGAATACTACTATGAATTTGAAACACCGGCTGCCTGCGATAGTGAGGCGTTCCTAGCAGCTAACGAAAGCATTCACGACGAACTTTGAAACTATCATATTATCGTAGCTTAAAAGGATAAGAATAACACAGTGAAGATGATGATGGCAGTTGTGTGTTTGGATTGTAGTGTTTAAATCAAGTTATTAAATGTATTGTAAAGTGATTTGCTGATCATTCCGAAACACTGGTGGAACTCATTTTGTATCAGTCCTAGACAATTATTCACAGTATGCATTTAAGCCAAGTAAAAAGTTTCATTTTTTAAAAAATATATATATATAATAACATTCGTAATTGTACAAAAGTGTTTCTATCTTGGGGAAATTATTATTATGGCTCTGTAACAGCCAACTTTATGTCCTCCAAGTATCCGTCTACTTGGTCTTCTAATGCCAGTATATGACCCGTATTACAGTTCTCAGCTCCAACAAATGTTAAAATTAATGGCAATTTGTTCATCTGTATAACCTGCAGGTATAGAAATGAGATATATATTAATATATTTCATATATTATTTTTAAAGTGCTTTAATATAATCATTACTTACTTGATAGTTGGAGTACATTGATATAATTGTTTTATTGCGCCCTAAACCCAGTTTGCTGGCTTGGTCACAAGACGCTGTAAATGTTGGTATCAGCGATGGCATGAAAGCAAAATCCCCATTTTTCTCCTGATTCTGACTAACGCGTAGCAGTGGTACACCATCCCGATCCGTTATCTGTATAACATACAGTCCATTGACCCTGCAATAAAGGGGCAATTAACTAAATAATACATCTGAATTATAAAAATTTTATTTGAGCTATACTCACTTTTGTAGCAAACCGTTAAAATACTTTTTTATGTCGTCAGACATTGTACTTCTATCAATAAATTTAATTAAGAATATACCAATATTGCTCCTCTGTTAAGTTCAAGCAAAACAAATGACAAAAAAACCTAAATTTGCCTGAATCTTTTAGCTCTGTTAAATAGTTTTATTGCCTTTCTGCCATTAGAATGAAATTTGAAAATTATTTAGTTGGTTATAAATAAAATTATGATTATATAAATTATGACAATTTATTAACTTTTTTACTAATGGTAATTATTTTAAAAATTATCAAATTTGTTATTGTTGAATTTTATCAATAACAAAACAAACTGAATTAAAATACACTAAATAAAACCTATTCTAAAATACCAGCTAAATTCCAGTTGAGTTGTAATTGCAATGTTCGTATTTGCTTGTTTTTCTCTTTAGAAAATATTATAATGATCAGAAGTATGATTCAACAGTTTTAATATTTACACTTAGGGTGTCGGGTACGATGTCATCTAGTACAGCCATAACCGGTAAGGTTAAGTCCACACCCGACGCAAGTACTGATGATGACGACTACACTTCGGCCATGTCTCACTTGACAATTGGTGTCCAAATCCAGGAATTATCGAAACGTCTTCAAAATACTACAGAAGAGTTGCATCAACAGGTACGTGACAAACATGGAGCGTTGCTGCAACAGGCAACGCATGCTGGTCGCTTTGATGCTGCGCTTAATTCCCTTGCGGAAGATGTGCAACGTGTGCGTGCCACGGGACATCGGCTTAAGAATCAAGTAGACACTCAGTACCAGATAGTTGAAAACCAAACACAAGTATTGGGACGATTACACGAGGTATCTCACTTACTGCGCTCTGCAGGCACATTACTGACGTTGGCCGCCAAGTTAAAAAATACAAAAGATGTATTGCGACAGGCAGAGCTGCATTTTGAGCTTGGCCAGCTTATAGAAGATAAGGAGCTAAAGGACATTGACTTTATACAGGAGGAACGTGTGTATGTTATTAATTCTAGGCAAAAGATACGCAATCTAACACAAATGCAGTTAGTTACTGGACTTCAAGAGCGCAACCAAATACAGGTGGTGAACGCGTTGAAAGTAAGTAGTCGACTACCATTTAAAGATACAAAGTAACCCTTTTCTCTGCAGATTTTTATGAACTTCAACACGCTTGAAAAATCACTAGACAATCTGCTTACCACGTTCATAACTGACATGGAACAGTCACTTAAAGAGTGTTTTGCAGGTACTGATATATCTGTGCTGAATAAAGCCGATTCTATACGTTCGCCGACCCATGGTGCAAATGTGTCAGGGAAGTCTAGCTCAACGCGAGGGCCTGGTAAAACGCCTCAGTTAACAACTACCCAAAATTTTCGTGCTAAGTTCTGGAAATCACTCCACTGGTTACTCTATGATGAATTATATGCAAGCTGCTCCCAAATTAAGTTGCTGAAAACAGCGTTGGAGCAAATTAATCAGTTTGGTTATACATCTGAGTCGTCAGATCAATGCATTCCACAGCGTTTCTGGCAGCGTGTGCAACAGTTGCTTCGCAAATCCTTCGACGAGTGCTCGCAGCATGTTTCTCAGACCCTACAAGAGGGATTATCCAAATTGCTTACGTCCGCACGCGGTCTAGAGCTGCGCTTGAACAACGAATTTCAATTTGATAATGAGCTCTTTGCACCACTAGAAGTGGGTTATGTAAGCAAATGTGCTGCTAATATGAAGGCTTGCTTAGCTGGAGTGGATTTACCCGGCAATGAAACGGTAGACAACTTTATCAGAGTGGCTTCCACAGAGCTAAGTGCGGCACTTATTGATAACCGTTTAAGTAATTCCGTAGCAAGTGTGTTTATTGCCTGCGGCAAGGAGCTGTGTACAAAGCTGGAAGCACAAATTAAATTGGGTGCTGACTCTAAGCAGGTGGTTGACTTACCTAATCTACAGCAGCAACAGAACACACAATTAGCAAATGTATTGTTCTACTACAAGGATTCAGTGCGCCGCATGTTAATCGACTTGCAGGTGCAATTTGAGAAAACATCTGGCAGTGCCAGTACAAACATAAGGCAATCTTTAGAGCAGGCGGATTTACTGATTGGCACCATACTACAGCAGATAATGGAATCAATTATTACCACTATAAGCATTATTATACTAAGTATGCATCGTGAGCCTGGCCTTAACGCAGATAGACTCTCCACAACTGGACCGTCGATGTATATGAAGGAGTTACAGGTATGTGAAGTGTTATCATCTTCTCTTTTAAAACAATTCACCCAACTTCAAACAATTATATTAACAGGAGTTTGTGAACCGATCTTGGTCGCATCATATTGAACTATTCGATGATAAGGAATTGACTAGTAAATGTGGCCATGAATTAGCTAAGCGTTGCATTCAGCTCTTTATACACAACATATGCATTTTACGGCCATTGAGCAGCGCTGGTAGACAGCGGCTGAAACAGGATTGTCAGCACATGGAGCTAGCACTAAAACCACTATGTTCCAATTTAGCCGAGCTGGGAAAACCGTCACGCCTGTTGCGTGCAATGACACTTTTAATAGTGCAAAGCGCTCAGGAACTGGTAAAGCAAACGGTAGGCGTAGATTCGTTGGTACCTAGCTATGTAGTACTTTTGCTTATGTTTGGCCATGCTGGAGCAGACCTACAATCACCACACACCACTGCAAATTGGTCAAATGAACGTCTAATTGAATGGCTAGACGGGCACACAGCAGAGCGCGAAAAATTAGAATTAATTTCGGGCGCATTACAAAGATATCGTGACAATGCCAGGCGGAAGAACATACAACAGTACGATGAAGTATATCCCATGATGGTGGACTATTTTGAGCAGTCTTTAAAGGCAACCGCATAAATTATAATCTTGTTTTCTTGTATTTGTAAGTAAATAAATACAACATAAAAATGTCAATAAATATTTATATAGACAGTAGTAGACAGTAGCTAGTGTAAAAAAACTATATTAAACTACCAAATTAATATATATTTAAATTTGCAGGATCTTTAGAGATATGCAGAAGTTTTGTAAGCCGATTTTTAATGTAAAATTTTGTTAATATCAAAGTTAATATGAAATTTGGTTCATTTAATTCCAATTTCTTGAAGACAATTTCAAATATTTTAAATGAATTATCGATAATAAAAATTTAACACAAATCGATAAATTTAGTTAATCGGCAGCACGCTTAATAGAACTACCATCACCGACTAGACACACCATTTTGTTTGTGAAAAGATTGAAGAAACGTTGAGGCCTTGTGAAAAATATTTTGCTGCAAAAAGATATATTAATAAAAAATAACAATCTGTTAAATAAATACAATGGACAACATTGAGCGTCTTTACAAATGTTACGAAGTATTATCAGAAGCGGGCGATAAAATTTCTGAGGTAAGCGCCATTAAAAAAGCATTAAATGTACGGTATTCGTCTACAGTCACACACACAGTCACAAAATGCAAAATACACGCGCCGGCGCTTGTTCATGCAGTTACAAACTGCTCGAAACAATATAGTATTTAACCATTAAATTATGGCAATACATAGTCTTCTATGCGTACACAATTTACATAATATAGATAATTGCTAAAAGAGATTTGCAATACTGTGAAGTAAACTATACTTCAAAACCGAATCATAACCAACGAATACTTACGTACTTAGTTTGCTGTGTGAAATGTTCATGGAATATAAAAAGACGCATAAAAAAAAATTTTCTTTTCTAATATTTGCAGCATGTAGCTGAATACAAAGAAATATTACATGCCGTAAAAGGCACTTCGAAGGAGAAACGTTTAGCATCGCAATTTATCGCTAATTTTTTTAAACACTTTCCGGAACTGTCCGATACTGCTATCGATGCACAGTTTGATTTATGCGAAGATGATGATACACAGGTGCGTGCACTTATCGATTTATAATAGAGAAAAAGTACTAATAGAATTTTAATGCTGCATTTTAGATACGACGACAAGCTATTAAAGATTTACCAAAGTTTTGTCATGGCAACGCAGAAGCAACTATTCGAGTGGGCGACACACTAGCCCAGCTTTTAATATTAGACGAAGCAGCGGAATTACAACAAGTTAACAATTCATTACTTTCCGTTATTAAGCTGGACACGAAGAACGCAGTAACAGGGTTATTTCAGCAGATAAATACGGGTGACGAACCAACACGAGAGCGTTGTCTTAAATTTATATCAACGAAGCTGTTAACCATGGGTCCCACTGTTATAACAAAGGAAGTAGAGGATTTTATTGTTGATGAAATTAAAAAGGCATTACAGGATGTGACAGCCGATGAATTTCATTTATGTATGACAATTTTGGGTGCCACTAAATTAGGTTCAACGATAACAGGCCATGCTGAACTTGTTAAACTTGCCACGGAACAGGCTGAATTAAACACCACCGATACGGACAACATAGCTGTTGATGACGAGGTTGTCGAACGTTTTATACAATGTGCCACAGCAGCAGCACCATACTTTTCGGTTTGTCTAATCAATCCTACTTAAAAATATAAATAATTTGTAATTTATTTTTTTATTTTATAGAAAACTATAAAATCGACCCAATTTGTGGGCTTTGTTTGCGATAAAATGCTGCCAATTAATACATGGAATTTAATTGCAGCTGCTGCTTCACAGGACCAAATACAGTTGCGACTTCTTAAAGTATTCGCTGAGATGATAACTAACACGGACAAATTGGAAAACGCAAACGAGCGTATTAATGCAGTATACAATATTTTATTGGTACGCCTGTTGTGTTAACAATTAAATTATATAAAATGTATTTAATTGTTATCTAAATTTGTTTTACAGGAATATATGCCCTTACCCAAGCTAAGTGATGAGGATGTGGCAAGTACGCCACCATCATTTGAGTTCTCACATGCTGAATGTTTACTATACGCACTACATACTTTGGGCAAGAAGCATCCAGAAAATTTGACATTCGTTGAGGATGCTGATAAACTGAAAGACTTTCGTGCTAGATTACAGTATCTAGCACGCGGTACACAGGGGTAAGCTTTATTTAAAAACTGGCTCAAAATAAAGAAACTTCTAATTTACGTTTTCTTAATTTATAGTTACATTAAGAAACTGGAGGAAGCACTAAAAGGCAAATCAGCGGAGGAACTTAAAACAGAGGAAAATCAATTAAAACAAACTGCTTTAAAGACAACGTCAAATATTAACATATTGATACGTGATCTATTTCATTCACCACCCATATTCAAACACGACATTGTTCTCTCGTGGATTGTGCCAAAAACTGTAAGCTAAATTATTAGAATCAAGATAGCTTTGATTTAAATATATATTCATTTCACTTATAGAGCAAACTAGGAAAACGCCATGTGCCAATCACATTTGGTGACAAAGGGGCCACCAATGGCAATCGGGAAAAGGATCTACCGGAGAAAAAATCAAGACCATCTAATGAACAGAAGTTTTATTCACCACCGTCAGGCAAATATTCAGGCAAGGTGAATCCCAATTATGGAAACAACAATCGCCAACGACAACGTGGAGGAGGAGGCGGTGGCGGCGGCGGTGGAAACTTCAGAAATCGACGCTTCAACAGATATTAGAAGACCTAAACAGACTCTATTTTATGCTTGCTATCCTAGTCGTTAAACAACTTAAAACACCACAAAAAAAAAAAAAAAAAAAAGATAAGAATGATACGAAAAGAAAATGATATTCTTGAAGGTTATAAAAGTTCTCTAATAACATTTTACGTAAAATAAACAACAGCTACCGATAGCATGTATATGCTTATAGACGAGGTTTGTTCAATTGGAAACAGACGTCTCAAGCAACAAACGTCGCGAGCTTTAAACGGGTGAGTATCACGTAAGATTTCCATATAACTGTCTACCTTTGATATATTTCAGGGTGCGCATCTCAGCATCAAGTTCTTTTACTAATTCTCTTATTTTGTGTTATTATTTTTTGAACACACAACTACACAAAAAAACGAACATACATATACATTTATAAACCAAAAGAATAATTATTGAGACATGTTTGCAACTTTTACCCGTGATATTTTATAACAACGTTTTCATATTGAAACTATCATCTATCATTTCATTTTATCATTATAAATGTGGACGTTGTTTAACTATTCGATCTACTTACTTTGATAATTAATAGTAATATAAAATAGCTTGTAAACGTTTACGGATTAAATACCTGCAATATCTATTTCTTAAACATAATTAAATAGTTGAAAGCAGTTTAAAATTAAACCAAATTGAACTTCCCCCCCATATAAAATTTAAATACAAAATCGTTTGAACTGTTACAAGGCACAAGATTTACAAACATGTATCCAAAAGTTTGTCAAATCGTATTATTCAATTCATTATTAATTTTTCATTTATAAAATATTCTCAAGAATTGTACAACGCAACAACCACACCAACAAAAAAAAAAAAATAATATTTCAATAAAAGGAAAAGTAGAAAAAGGTTTGCTAAAAGCCATTCAGAAATTTGTTTATTTTTGTCTATTTGTGGTATATGTAATAGTTCGGTTTAAGGAATCATTCTAAGACTTTTGATTTGAAGATCATATTTTGTAAAGTAATGCAGATATTTAAAAACTATTGTTCACTCCAATTTGGTATATTTGAACCTTACTAACCATTAATCAATATTGGATGCAATCAAATATATCACTAAAGCTCGATTGAGAGGCACGAAAAAATCCTTTTAACTGTTTATTATCATTAATAAAAATATGTGTATTATGCCTTTGAAACATTAAAACATAGATGCGTGTTAGGTCCTAATCACGCTTGGCTAACACTAGATCGTCGCTCTATATGTCTAAACGCTGGGAGGCGGCTGATTGCCCGGCTGTTGGCCACCGGGTGGACCTCCAGGATTATTGCCAGAATTGGCACCACGCTGTTGCTGTTGGGATCCGACCAGATGTGAGGTGAAGGTTTGGAACAGCTGCAACATATCGTTTGGTAACTGAGGCGTTTGATTTGCATTTGGAGCACCAGGTGTTCCACCACCTCCAGCATTACCCATGTTTGCAAACAACTGTCCAATGCTATTCATAACCATGGGATTCTGTGCCATCGTTTGCAGTTGTTCTAAATCAATTTCAGCGCTGCTAAACAAATTGCGTACGGTTGGATTAGCCAACATGGCATTAAGGCCATCCGATAGATGTGACAATTGAGGTGGCTGATTGCGTGCATTGCGTACTACCTCCAAATTGTTGCGGTAATCTGCATTATCTGGTTCCAATTCAATGGCTTTGGCATAAGCCTGTTCAGCCTCGTTGAATTTTCCTAGATTGGAATAGGCTACACCCAAGCGGCAATATGCTTTACTATAATTGGTGTTATAAAGGAGAGCCGACTTGCAGTCAGTCACAGCCCGTTCGTCGTCACCTAAACGAATGTGGGCGGCGGCCCGGTTACAGTAGAAAATCGGATTTCTCGGATCAAAAGTAATGGCACGATTATATTGAAGTAGTGCCTCATTGTATTTGCCATCCTTCATCAAGCGATTGCCTTCATTCTTAATTGATTCAGCCAGGGCTAGAGACTCAGGGTTGCGTTCAATGTACAATGATTGGAAGAGCTCAAACATATCAATATTTTTTGTATTAACGGTAACGTTGCCGCTGCTGCCACTGGGTGTTGTTGCATCGCCACCAGGTGCTGTACCATCAGGAGCTGCCGCCGTTGTGCTTTGTGTGGTTGCGGTAATTTGCTCTGGATCCTCTTCGCCGACATCAAAAGCAGCTTGTAGGCACTGTATGGCGACTTCGATGCTCTCACTTTGATCTGCGGACATAACATCAACTTGCTTCTTCAAATAGTTGATGAAAGAACGCACAAAGCTTTGTTGCACTTCGTCCGGCATTTTAAAGTTTTCGTTTTCTATTACTTGTCGTGTCAAAATCCTTTTTGAAATGTACTTATGTGGCTTATTGGCTCTTCCTACTCACACAATGAAAATCTCTCAGAACATGCGACCGATTTATTAGAGATGAACAAATGATTCCAGCGATTACTGTGTTGCCGTATTGCTAAAAACTGTTAACATGACAAACAAAATTTATTTCACATGCCTATCGTTATCGAGCGCGAGAAAACTCGTTTTTTTCCTTCTTCTTCTTTTCCATAATGATGTTGTGTGTGCAAAAGTTTGGAGCAAGCTTCTTAAGCTTTTTGGCAGCATGCAACAAAAGACTTTTTAGTTAAACACTGTCTGGCGCTGCTGTCGTTAGTTTGGTTCGAGTGTTGTGTTTTGATTTTATACCGACATATAATCAGCTTGTTGTCGTTATTGGTGTGTCGTGGCGGAATAAATATCTTGTCTGCGATGTCTGCTTACATATTGTAATAGCATAAAGGGTGATTATTATTTAAATTACTTTTGAACATATGTTGCGGCATTGCCAAAATTTGCAGAAAAATCTCGTTTACTTCAGTGTGTGTGTGTTTTTGTGTGACGTAAGATTTCCTTATGTTAAATCCTTTACCTTGAATTGACTTCCTGCAAAGTTTTGTAAAATTCAGTGGCACCAGGATGGTGCGTTGGAGTGCTCGTTCGCGCCGTGCGCGGCAGGACAAAGTTAAGCTTTTGGCCAGCAACAATAAGATTGGCGATGATGACACCTCAGATAACGGTAAGTACTAAAACGTAACGGTTATCATTAACTGTAACTTTTGTTGAATTAAAAAATCCTATTACGTTCTGTAATAGCCGCCTATTCTGTAGATCTCACGGATACTGATGAAATCTTTCTTAAAGGACTTTTACTCAGTAATCCATCCACGCCACATAAGGAACTAATGGTATGTACATATTATACATACATTTTTATAAATATATATATGACCTACATCTAGATACATATATATGTAGCAAAAGCATCTGCCAATGTTGATGCGTGCAAAATAAGAAAATATTTCTCTACTTACGTATTTTCCATTATCTTAAATATGGACAAGAAAAATCTTTGTTTACTGTTGCTTGTATTTACTATATGTATGTTTGTATATGTACATACTTAAAAGCAACATATATACATATAGTATCTATTCTGTTGGGTATTTATGTATGTGCATACATTCTTTATTACATCATTTGCTTTAGCTACTTCACGGGTGATTACTTTTGATATCGTTTACGGTTCAAGTCACTAAAAAGGGTCAGGCACCCTCATCCATTCCCTTGGCTTTCACTTAAGTAGATGTTGATGCTAGATGATTGTATGCGAGAATAAAGCATGGCACGTAAAAGTACTTTGCCTTTTGTTCTTTTTTTTATTAAATGTAGAACACTTCGTTATGTTTTTTACCTCAGTACTGAGCCATTAACACTATTTTCTTTTGCTTTATTGCGCTTTAACCTTGACCTCAATGTGGCCAAAACTGTGGTTTTTAAGATACATTATGTAAATCGTTAGGTAATGGAACAATGTTTAAAAGGCTTTAATTCTTTTAACTTCAATAAAATAAGACCAATTTTCATAAGAATTCATTCTAAATCTATTGATTTTCTTTATACATGCACACTATAAAGTATATTCAAAGAAAATGCCTCCCAAAACTTTCAAGCAACCTAATCAAAAAAATAATATTTGTTTTATATTCGCATTTGTTTTTGCGGCAAACCTGTGATTATTTAACAGAACCAAACACGCAAAATTCAAGAAAAATAACATTTATCTAATAGATAGACTATGGAATACCCTGTTAAATTGGAATACATTATGTTTATAAGATAAGAATGTACTTTTATAAATAATACATATTCATTCGATCGCAATTTACCTTCAAATTAATAAACATAAAAGTTTTTATAAAAGTACTTTTTTTTTTTATTAGATTTTAGGTATAGTAGCGTTAATTATAGTAGACTATTTTATTGTTCAATAGTTAATGTAAAAATATGTTTAGTTTTAGGTGAAGTAATAGGTTTATTCAATTAGAATTATCAACCGGTTTGACGTCAGAGACATTTGGGTATTATTGTCTATTAGTTAAGAGGAATATGAATTATTAAGTTAACGTTAAAGTTTCTTATTGCTTAATACTATAATATATTAAAAATATTTTATTATATTTAGCAAATTCTGAAAATAAAAGGTAAAATTTGTCTATATAGCTTGTACTATACTAGTCTTCACATAATTGGAAAGTATAATTGTATTTACTTTATGACATTTCCTTTGTTTTATTATACCCATTGTTTCGATTGTTTGTAGGGTATACAAATAATTAAAAGCGACGTCGCGTGTCGCAGATAATTAGAACTTTTCCTTATGTCGAGGTGTGAGTGTTATTGCATTGTGATTCGTTGTTGTGAAAGGCAGTGAAAGTAAATCAAATTACACGAGACCAACTATGATAAGACTTATTTAGATATATATATAAATATATCTACATATAGAAAATGTCATTACAAATTCCACAAACTAATTTAAGCAGCTCATATAACTATTTATTTATGTGTATGTGTTTAAACATACTAACATGTATGCAGGAGACAACATCAACGCCCTAAGAAAAAGAGTGGAAACAAAGCTTTGCCACAAACCGGTTTAAACGTTTTTTTTTTCTGTGTAAATACGTTTGCATGTGTTAATTATAATGAAAAGTTTATGATATGAGTACCTGGTCACAAACAAAATCAACAAATGCACATAAGAAGTAAAGTTGTTGGCCTACTAAATGCAGCAGCTGCCCAACATAAAAGCTACGAGAGCGGCTTTAACTATATAATAAGTCGCTGTTATGCATTGTCTGTTCTTTAACAGTTGCTTTACAGCGGCGTACAGTTGTAAACAACTGTGTGGCATGCAAACAGCCAACTAACACTACTACATATAACTAAGAGCGTAAACTAACCTATAAGCTCGCTCTCATACTGTGAAGCTAGCTGCTAGCCCTAGAGTGCGCTGACTTTATCACTCCCACTCTCTCTCTCTCTCTCACGCGCTTGGTCGGAAAGCACTCACACCCAATTGTATAGTAAACTGGGTTTCATGTGAGTCAGTTACTTGCGAGCTGTGCTAAGGTGAGGTTCTGTTTATATTGTTTCGTGCGTTGTGTAAAGGAATTCTTTTGTTTACGTGTGTGTGTGTGTGTGTGTATTTGTGTGAGTTTGTACGCTTTGCTCATTTGAGCATGGCTTAAACAAGGCAGCGGCTCAGTAAAAATATTCAACAGTTAGTTTTAAATGGATGTACGCTCAATCATTCTCTTTTGCGATCGTCGCGCTCATTTTGTTTCAACTTTAAGACGCTTTTGGCTTAAAACATATTAGCTTTTTCTCTATATAAATTATATTGTATTAACTAAAAGCAATAAATGTATATGTTTTATGTACTTGTTAATATGTGTGCCATGCATAATTAAAATAAAATATAGAGCAAGTGCTTTTGTGCCGTATCGACTTTATTTGTATATGTGTGTGTGCTGCCTTGGTTACTCAGTCAACAACAAACTTTGTATTCGAGCCAGGCCATCTGGATATGGTCTCTCCTTCTAGCTTGATGACGTAGACTCTCGCGTAGCTTATAGCTTATAGCGGCGCGTCTCTCGTTTTTTATATTGTGTAACGTCTTAACTGTGTTTTGGCATTTTCAAAACCAAGTCTGTTTCATGTTCAAAAACATATACACACAAATATATATAAATACACATAAAAAAGTTAAAAGACAGACAGAAGCTTACTCTCCGGTACACTCACACAAATACTTACACCTTTTAGACCTCTGTCACGCTCTGCTCTTCTTGGCTTTAACGCTCCGCTCACAAGCGCGTTTTGGGAGTGGCTCCCAAAAATAAAAAACAGTGAAAAATTAATTGAAAAACGTCAAATGCTTTCTTTAAACTTTTAAAAACAAGTAATAGTTATTACAATTAAGTTATAAATTGTGATAACCATAAAGTTCATGATAAAAATTACACATAACTTTTTTAGGTTAAATATCTTAAAGATACGTCAATTGTTTTTGAGTCGATTCGCTTAACCTTCGCACGTTTCAATTCCCTTGTTATTTATTATGTGTATAATTAAGTATTTACACAATTAATAAAAAACCTGTTGACATTTTTCTATTTTGCGCCATTTAAAAAATATATGTGCACGTTTTTGCTTTTATTATGACAACAAACTGAATAAGGTAACTAAGCTGGCCCAAAGGTGAAAGCCCTTTATGCGTTAGCAACCAAAACAGCAACAGCTAAGTGTCAATAACAATGCTTATGTTCTGTATATGTGTGTGTGTGTGAGTGAATATCTATGAGTGTTTGTGTAAGGGTCAGCCCGTATAAGAACTGGAGGAAGTATTCTATAGGGCTTCTTTTCACACGGAAGAATTTTTTTTTTTTAAAAGAATTGAAATTCGATACACTGGAGACAAAAACCATTTGCAGATAAATAAACAATAGTCGCTGCTTAGAGACACAGCACGACAGTTGATTGCAATGGCTTCTGCTGTCTGTTCTGACTTTTAATCAGCTAATGGATTTGGCTTAAAAGGCTTATCACGCTGACTAAGCTCCTTATAAGTAATATACTTACGACCATTGTGGGATCCCTCCAAATACTGTTTCTTTCATTAAATAAATGCACTGTGTTTGTCATCAGTAAAAAGCTTTTCTTAGCAAATAATTATTGTATGAGTCGTCAAATTGTGGGCGGAAATCTCTGTGGAGTCCGAATCGAATAATAAATACAGTTTGGAAAGGGGGATAAGAGACGGCACCAGAAAATAAATTCTGCAAGTTTTCTTGAAGCACCGGAAGAAACAAATTAGATGTAATTATAATTAAATCAAAATCATGAAATAAGGGACATAAGTTGACCTAAATATGTAGTTAGCATAACCCAATTTTTGACCTAAGACGAAAGACAAGTTGTTGCGTTGAATATGGTACTTCACAAAGTTCAAAGGGGTTAAATGGCAGCGAGAGATGAGATAGAGAGAGATGTGAGAACGAAAGCTGCCAAAAAAAAAGAAGAAATAAAAGCGTATGCGATCAATTAATGGACACGATTCTCAATTAAATAGAAGCCATCATGAGTTGACCTAGGGCAGTGCAGATGATGAGAAATGTTGAGCTTGTTGGAATAAGTGACTAAGTGTCCAACGCCCCATTGAAAACTTAATGCGAGCGATTTAATTTAATTATGCGTACATGTGTCGTACTATAATTCTATTTACAGCTGAATCCAACCGAGCCGCAGCCCGTTCCCGCATTTCTACCAGTTCATCTGAATAACAAGCCCATCTGTGACGATATCATACGTAAGTTCTCCCCCTCAAGACGCTTGGAATCCCGCGAGCTAGCTAAGCTCTTGGCTCAACCTCATTTTCGTGTAAGCACGTTCGCTGGATAATTGCCATCAGTCAAGTACTTAACCTAATGCATAATTTCTTTTAGGCTCTAATTCGGGCTCACGATGAGATAGGACATTTGTACGAGCAACGTTTTAAAGCTGCTGGTGGTTCTATTGTTAGGCTTGAGGCCACAAGTCAACGCCAAATAGGCGGTTATCTCTTTACGGAAGATATTTTGAATACCAAAATGCCTGTGGAAACAATTAAGATGGTAGGATTGCGGAGAGATCCTAAACAACCACTGGGACTCACTGTCGAATTGGATGAGTACAAGCAATTGGTTGTGGCACGCATTCTTGCTGGGGGTGTCATTGATAAACAAGACATGCTACATGTGGGCGATGTCATCTTAGAGGTAAATGGAACCGCAGTACGTTCACCTGATGAACTGCAAGTAGAGGTTTCACGGGCCAAGGAGAATCTAACATTGAAGATTGGTCCCAATGTTGATGAGGAGCTGAAGAGCGGCCGTTATATGGTTAGTGCTGGTCAGGTAAAACAGAATGGAATCACAAATCTTGAATCAGGCAAGAAACTAACGGTAAGTTGTGTGCTTTCGATGTTCGCTTAGTTCAAAGAGAATTTGCTTTACTTTTTTTGCATGGATTTTCAAGTAGTGAATAGAAATCCCACTAGACAATTTTTTGTTTAACTGGTATTATATATACATATATATGTACAGCTATGCCAGATATATGTCTGGTATTATATTCAAATATAACGTTTAGTGATATAGTTTCCCTTAGTCAGAGATCCTAACAAAATTCCAATAAATCTGTAACAAAGTAAGTAAATCTTAGTGCTAAGCATAGATACCCTTTAGGAGGTCTATCCCAACTTCGTTAGTTTGATTGTATCTTATGTTTATAATTTATATCCTGATATTTAGTGTTATATGCGCGCCTTGTTTACTTACCATCCTTCGGAGGATACGCTACTTCCCTGCAAGGATATTGGATTGCTGTTCAAATCAGGCGATATTTTGCAGGTGAGTGAAAACCTCCTTTAAATATTTCTGTTAACTTTATTTGTACATCGATCCTTTATTAATTTTAAAGATTATCAATGTAAAAGACCCAAACTGGTGGCAAGCAAAGAACATTACGTCGGGGTCTGAAAAGATTGGACTGGTGCCATCACAAGAACTTGAAGAGCGACGTAAGGCATTTGTGGCGCCAGAGGCGGACTATGTGCATAAGATTGGCATTTGTGGCACTCGCGTAAGTTCATATAGTGATAAAAGCTGGAAGCTTGATGTTAATCAGAGTTTTGCAGATATCAAAGCGTAAGAGGAAGACTATGTACCGATCGGTAGCCAATTGTGAATTCGACAAGGCGGAACTGCTGCTGTACGAGGAGGTGACGCGTATGCCCCCATTCCGCAGGAAAACTTTAGTATTAATTGGCGTCTCCGGTGTGGGCCGACGTACACTCAAGAATCGTCTGATTAACAGCGATGTTGATAAATTTGGTGCTGTCATTCCACGTAAGTTATCAATTGCCAGCAAAGTGAACATGAACATAATTACGATTTCGTCTACATTAGACACCAGTCGTCCTAAGCGGGCCTTGGAGGAGAATGGTGTAAGCTATTGGTTTATGGATCGTGAAGAAATGGACGAGTCAATCAAGCAAAATGAGTTTCTTGAATATGGCGAGCACAATGGCAATCTCTATGGAACTCATTTACAGTCCATAAAGGATGTTATTAATAGTGGGCGAATGTGTATTTTGGACTGTGCACCGAATGCTTTGAAAATTCTTCATAATAGCCAGGAACTGATGCCATTTGTCATATTTATAGCCGCACCCGGCATGGAACAGCTTAAAACAATTTATGCAGATCGTCGCGCAACCGGTTCCAATAGAAATCTATCTGTATGTTAAGATTATTTAACTATTAAGTAAAAGTAATTTACCAACTATTGTATAAATATTGTACCCATTCCAGTTTGATCGTCAAAGTTCCATACGCTTCAGTTCCCGTCGTGCACGTACGCTCGAGTCGTTAGCATCACTCTATGAGGTAATATTGTCAGCTATTTTTGCTGCAATGTGAAGCCTTCTAAAGTTTTTAGTCATGCATAACCCGCACGCACTAGTCCACCTTAGTAGCGCTGTTAGATCTCTGCTTGAACACACAAACATTGCTTAACACATATCCCTATTATCATTATCAACAGGACGACGATCTCATTTCAACAGTGGAGGAGAGCAGCTTTGTACAACGAAAGTATGAGAAATACTTTGATATGGTTATTATCAACGAGGATTCTGATGAGACGTTCCGCCAAGTGGTACTGACCCTAGACCAGATGAGTCATGAAGAGCAATGGGTGCCCGTTAATTGGATTTACTAGAAAATCAACTTACAATCGAATCGTCTATTCTAAAGTATCTATTGAATTCATCACAAACGAAATATCTATATAAAAATATGCAATGTTGAATAATTTAAGAGTATATCCTTCGCAATTTTTTTAAATCAGTTTTCTTAAGTTTAAGTTAAATGTTGATTTATGTAACGCATTCGTCCATTTGCTTTAATTTTATAAATTTACTTTATAATTTTATATTTGTATATCATTTTTTAAATGAAGAAACTATTGTTTCAGTGCGTTGGTCCTGAATTATCTATGCATATCATTTACATAAACTATATTTAATTTAATGAATCTCCCAAGTACAACCGAATATTCTTTATATATATATATATGTATTTAAAACTCATGCTCTGCCAATATTTCGTTAGTTTTAAAGTTTTGTTTGAGTAAACTCTATAAGTTTGTGCGATGAATAGCAAAATGTTATAAACAAATAATAAATGCACATTTGGCTCAAAGACACTATAAAGATTTTACAGGTTTCTTATAATTTTGGATTTATTCGTAGCAAGTTGGTATGTGTACGTAAAGTAGCTAAATAAAACCATCTAGATATTAAGACCCATAGCCCTCTCTACAACAACATGCGGTTGGCGTATATGTTCATCGTGTTCTGGTAAATTAAAGCAGTCCTCAAAGGTGATTTCATCACAGCGACCAGTCAATACATCGTCCATTAAATTACTAAAATTATTTTAAGATTGTGAAGTTGGTCATAAAGTTACCATTTAAAGGCTACTTACCTGGAAGGCAAAAATGGTAAGCGACCAACTTGACGTGCGGCAAAACGTTCCATGCCCAATTTTAAAGGCGCACCGAGACCCTCGCGATTTCTTAACATTTGCATATTAAGATTATACCTGTGTTCATTGTAATTTAATTCTGAATCGCGCAAACGATGTATGTGTGCCAATTGGCTAATACAATTTGGCTCAGTGGGCAAAGCAGCTTTACCGGATGCATTTAACACCGGAACGTCTGATGGACGAACTTTAATTGATGGTTCATACTATTAAGAGAAAATTTACCAATTTTAATTGAAATATTTTTATATTTAAATGTAAAACTTACCATTTCGTATAAAAATTAATTTAATTCCGTGAATTTACAATGACAACACAAAATTCAGATTGACTTGAACTTAGCTGCGCGTGATTATTTAGCACTTTATTGAAAACGGTTTATTTTTTTATCTATCTGGCAACAATAGCGTAACAATCGATATCTTTTATATATCGTTTAGAATCGTGAGTGGATTTTGCTGGAAAAATTTATACTTGAATATGTGCTAGATTTTTTAATTTTATTAAACAAGCTATTTTAAGTAAATATATTATAGCACACGTTTGTTTTTTTTATAAATTATACATTTCGTTTGTAGTATTTGTGTACCAAATAAGAAAAAGTGCCAAATCATACGAAGAGATTGCTATGATTGATGCCTTTTTTTGTTTTTCATGTGTCGTGCCTAACACTCTCGATTCTGGCGCACTCAAATTAATTTATTAAACAAATTAAAATACACGACATAAAATTTTTGATAATTTGTGTTTTTTTTTTGTGAAATCGCCCACACTTTTTAGCGGGTTTTTATTATACTTTGCTCCATAGAGCACAGATTTGTTTTTCTTATTTTATATAAATTTTGGTCACATATTGAGTGACAGCTGATAGGAAAAAAACACAAAATTTAATTAGTGCATGGTTACTAATAAAACTTGTTGTTTAATCTTCCAAAAAACAAATAATTAACACAGAAGATTGTGTTAATCAAACTCCCGCATAAAAGACACAAACTGTCTGCATACTCCCTCTGATTTGAACTTGAAATATATAAACAAAAAACCGGTAAATTGGTGCCAGCCGCATGAATAACCAAATGTATATGTATTCACGTAGACATAAAATAAGTCTCCCGATCATGCTTGACCTGCTGGTGTCAAGACGGATCTCAATGGATCGGTAAATAACATTTCGCATAGGATATGTATACCTATACCACTTTAGTTCAAAATACGTATATAATAAAAAACTTTTATTCATTATTATTCAAATTCTAAGCCAATATAATAGTATGTATATATAATAATTTGAAATTAAGTATATTATACAATTGGGATTTTCATGCAAGTGAACTGTTACAGTTAAAAGGTATGATATATATTCTGTATTCTGTCATAACAAAGCTAGTTTTCGAAAGATTTTGAATTGCTATATCTTTTTGTACTCGTCATGAGTATAACTTATCAATTCGCATTAAATGATTTCTAGGATCCTGCGAAAAAAAAAAACAAAAAACAACAGTAACATAATTGGCTGCCACTTCGTTGTTGAAAAGACCTTTTGAACTCAGATAAATCATTTATAGCGTTATGGAATATAGTATTTTAAAGACATAAGCCCATTAAACGCCGCAGTAACAAGGATTTTTTTTGTATACAGAAAATACTTTATATCTCAGCCCTATCTGTGCATGTCCTGGTATTTCCAATGTTAAGCAACGTACTTTAAAAACATTCCATCAACTGACCAAAGAATATCTGAATCGTCCTTGTAGTTTTAAAGTAATCCAGCATTTTATGTTTTTCATTCCTTTTCTTTCGTTCTCGGACAAACATTTCCTAATCACAGACAATTTGTTTTTCTCTTAATACCAAACGTTAAAAAGAATTTTGAAATCCTAGCTCATCATGTCGTTAAAAAAAACTGCACGGATATGTCAAACCTTTAACAACTTTTATTGTATACAAAGCCCCTGGAAGTATGCAACATACCTTATTCCCCTACGAAAATTTTCATGAAAATGGTATCAGGTTAAATATGAACTACCAGGCTTTTCTATTCGTTTCTATTCGATATTATTAATTTTTTTTTCTTAAATTTAACCTTGAGTAAAGTATAAGTTGTTCATAACGAAGTCAGCGATAAGGAATAAATTGTGGTCTTTGGCACAATCTAGAAAGGACGAATACCGTATAACAACAAATAACAATATACTTATGTGTAACATAACTAGTATATAACACTTTCATCATTACTTAGAAGTTTTTGTTGATTTTGCCCACTATTCTTCTGAATTATAAACGATTACTTATTAAGGCTTTATGCCTTATATATATTAATTACAAGCTCAATAAATTTCAATACAATTTTTGTTATTTTTTTTTTGTTTTTTTATTTAAAATAACTTTGATTAAATACTTTACATTCCGCCGGCATGGGACTGAAAATTGTTCACGTACAGGGAGCAGATCCACAAGATTCAACGCTGTTCCAATAGATAACTGTATCACAATAGAGAAAAGGTTAAATAAGATTTTATGCACTTCACGTTCAACATAGGGATTATATTATTTGCTAGCAATTGTATACACTATCTATGTTTATACATATTTGTTTGGATTTGGGTTAACTTAGCTAATTGTATATTGGGTATGAAACAATTGATTTAATTTATTATTGTATACAGTAGAGTTTAGTTGAACGCTAACTTAAATCAATGAAACGTTGTTCTGAAGTACTCTACACCCGAATATTCAAGAGAACCCAAAAAGCCTCTCCAACAGTTGATTTATTGACAAAATTCGAAATGTCTACCGTCTGCACAAAATATACAACCTGTCTTTATTTGATAGTACAAACCGAATCCAATTGTAGATTGCTAAAAAGGTTTCTCGGTTATTTCTGCAGTACCCAAAATATTTTGACTTACTTCTATGTAAGCAATGCAATCCAAATGCAAAAAAAAAAAACCATAAGAAACCCGAATAAGTAACCAAACAAGCGAAACAAACCGATAAAGGAAGTGTGCGCTACATTTTCACACCTACATGCTAAAAATTAAGAAAAAAAATGAGGAGGAACCCAGTAACCAGACAGAGAAACATACAGAGACCGGAGAGAAGATTGCATTGCTCATTGCGGATGCGGGTGCGCAGGCGCTGAGACGGTGTGTTTGCATTTGCTCATGCCGATTTCGATATATTGAAGTTAAATTGGAATTCACATTCTTTTATTTTCTTTGTTTTTGTTTTTTGGGTAACCCGTTTGATATAACTCGTCGCTGGGACGCTGGCCTTTGGTCAATCGGCTGTAACGAATACGAAACAGAAAATGTTTGACTTTTGCCGACTTTTCTGTATAAGATGCATATATATACAAATAGAAGCTAGTGGTCAGCAGCTACTGCATTACACAGACCCAATTATTTGGAATTCACAGCTTATGGTGTAATGCGCCATTTTGTAAGAACTTTGACATCCTCAAAAATGGATAAAAAGCGAGCAAATGCATTGCACTCAAGTGATTTATGATCGTTACTCTTGTGAATAGAAGAAGAAATGCAACTGAGCACCCGGTTACCCAAGCAACCAGGAAACTAAGCAGCAAAGCAGCCTGTCCACCATAAAATGTACGAATAATCTTTTTAAGATCACTCACGAACGGAAAAGTTTTATGATATGGCGGCTGAAACTTGGTACTGGTGCTGGTGCTGGTGCTGTGGCTGCTGTCTTAATTGGCACCCATAGGATTTTCAGAAACGACCCCTAGAGATATTGATACTGCCACTCTCGTATTATGCTGTCCAATCGTCGTAACTTCTGCTTACAGCTGCGCCATTGTCGTTCGTCTTTTGGGGCGCGTATGGCCAATAAAAGTTTATGACAGAACCAAAAAGTAACGTACGTTCGAATTCAAAGATATCGCTTTGGTCTTTCAGACTACATCTTTTCCCTCCGCATGGAATTCTCCTGTCAAGCTGTTTTTGGTATGTCTCTATTAGTAACGACAATGGGTTTGGACAGCATCCAACGCAACGCAATGCAAAGATTATAAATTTTATACCATATCGGCATATACATATATATATATATATATATTCTTATATATACATATATTTAAGGTTTATGCATTTATTGCTGTGAAAAAATGTTAATTCTTTCGTTATACTTTTATGTATTTGACTTTTACCATTTTTGTCTCTTCGCCCTTCGCATTCTACACATAGTTGACTCTTTCTTGATTGTTTGCCTCGCCTTGCTATTGACTAGAGATTCGTTTCAAATACTATGTATTAATTGGAAGCGTCTGTAAATTGAAAAGTGACCATCGTAAATCAATCGAAGCGACAAAAAAACTATTTTTAATCAGATTTTATATACCTAAGTCGTATTCCTTAAGTAGACAAGTCAAATGAGAATACACAGATCAAAGCGAATGTAGAAAACTAGCACAACCCACCATACTTACCTCAAGTATATAACGATTTATTTTAGACTCGCTTTTTGTATTTAATACATATGAAACTATATGCACATTATGTGTCATAGTTAAATATACTTTCATATAACTATGTTATTACTGTAAATAGTTATAGTTTTAATATTACTCTAAATCAATTAAGTGCAACACAATTACGACGGCACTTTAAATATGTGCAACAGAGAAAGCAATAGTTGTCAACGCGTCAATGGCGGTTGAAGCGAAGTAGGCGTCGGCATAGCAAAACGAAACAATTGACAGCTCTTTAAATTCTTCTTCTTATGCTCTGTAGGTGGAGCATGCAGTCGAAGTTATTGCTGTTGTATTGTGAATAAAATGTACCAAATTAAGCAGCAAAATAAAAAGGCGTTTTTGTATTTGTTGGTATTTTTTTTTTATTTATTTATGTATTTTATTTAATTTTTTTAATTCAAATAGCACATTGATTTTACATAAATTAATTTAATTAAATACTAATAAATAATATACGAGTGCCTAAAAATTTGATATGTGGCGAACTATTATATATGATTTGCATTTAATTATGTTGTGCAGTATCGTTGTATGTGTGTGTATATATTGAATATTTATATGCATTTGTATGCTTTGTATGCAGTTGCAGTATTTATTTAATATAAAACTGAAATTACAGTTAAAGCTAACTAACTAATTGTTATTACAAAAATTAAAGTAATAAACGTTAAATTTTCTTGTGATAATACATATTTACATGTGTTTTGTGTGTTGAGTGTATAATCTAATTGCACCGAAGTTTTCGTATTTCTTAATTTAATTTATATTGTGTATAATTTGTATTATATTTTAAAATTGAATTTAGCTTTTGATCTGTTTGTTTGTTTTTTTTTTCTCTTAGATAACTTAATATTTATATATGTGTATATATTTCTCGGTTGTAAATATTTATATCTTGCAACTTAACTTCTAAACATTTAAAGTAAACTAGAACGAAAAACAAACATAATACATAAAAAATGGGTAAAAGTTTAGAGTACACAGTTAATTATATATATATATATATATATATATATATATATAAATATATAATGAAATATTGATTTTACATGGTTATTCATCATAATCATATAAATGATTTTTTATAGTGTAACCTCAATTTGTAGCTGGTGGGTGAGGGCTTAAGTGGTATTGGGGTGGTGCTACGGGGCAGCGTAAAACGCAAAGAATATACAATCACAAAAATTAACAACGTGCAATATTCAAAGGCGCCGCTGCCACAGTTGCCACAGAGCAAACAGTTTGACTGTTTCCAAATGGAGTTGCCCCAATATGTTTTTGCCCTAATCTAAAAATAAATGAAACCTAAGGCAAACCCACTGCCAGATCACTAGGACACGGTGCAAAGCTGGAATTACCCTCCAGTTGCTTCTGCTGTTGGTGTTGTTGTTGTTGATGTCTCTCCAACATATAACTGCTGCCATTGCCACCGCTGCTGTAGCTGTTGTTGCCGTAGCTGGTCGCTTCGCTTTCTCCATAATCATGTCACATAGAGAGCGTACCCACGCCTACTGCCGCGGCGGACATCTGCGCACTGTGCTGCAACTGGTGTGTGTGCGCCGCCGCTGCAGCCAATGAATGGCTGTGTGCAGCAAAATTTGGATGTAAACGCATGGCGGGTATATTCATGGCCATGGGATTCATAGAGTGTAGTGTATGCTGCAAATGTAGACCTGGTTCCAACTTTGTCTTGGCATCCAGCAGCTGGCTATAATCGGTATGTTGTACGCCACCCATTACATTTGGATCGCTGCCCTTTTTGTTCTGTTTTCGTTCCTTGGCGCGTCGATTCTGGAACCAGATCTTCACCTGACGTTCTGAAAGTGACAAAGATTGTGCCAGTTCACTTTTGCGTCTAATGGTGATGTATCTTGATGTGCAGTATTCCTTTTCCAACTCCAAACGCTGAAAATCTGTATAGACAACACGATACTTGTCCTTGGTGCGAGTTTTGCCTATCAATAAAAAAAATAAGAAAGAAAAGTTTTAATTAGTTGAATATATATAGAGGGTATATCATATAGCATGCTTAATAATAACTATAGATAAACCTAAATATAATTAAACATGCAGGAAGTTAGAACCTCAAAATTCTTGCTAAAAAATTTATTATATTAAACTTAAAGAATGATTATATCATATGAAAGATATTGGAGTGTATTTTATCGTCAGGTTTATAATAAAACCCATTCATGTGAGTGAGTTACTCTTGGCATCAGTTAAACAAACAACTCATTCTCTTCAAGTGCCCATCAAACCGATGCAGTACGTCAGAACCGAGCAAAGCAAAACAGAACAGAACAGCCGACAATATTTGAATTAAGATAGGCCATAAAAATGTTAAACGTTGTCATAATACCGATCCAAAAGTTGTCATTCTTTTGCGGTAAACATCAACTGAAGAGTACTAGTTTTATGGGGCGCCGCATAAGACACCTAATCTTCTATATATATATATATAATGTATAGTGGTTATATCTGAACTGACCTGACCTGATATGACACTCACTGCGCAATTAGTCAATCAAAACTCAAATAGATGAACAAAATAGTATGAAAAAAACTGTCCTAAAACGAGGCATGAAAAAGGCCACGGGATCGTGTCATGGCACAGTTGTCTTTAACCACATAATAAACACACATACACATGGAAATTCTCTTACTGCTTACCCCGGCGACTATCAAAACACAAACGCAATGCAAACAGTTAGATTCTTCTTCATATATTTCTAGGTTTTTTTTTTGGAATGGGATTTTGCTCTAATTTTTCCACTTTTTCCTATGTAGAATTTGTAGCGTTGCGCGTTTGTTAACCACAATTAAAATAAAGCAAACAATGTGGTAAACATAGCAACAAATATTTTCACAGATGATAAGTTCAAGACAAGAGCAAAAGCAAAAGTAAAGAGTGCAAGCTGATGTGTAGGTGTTAAAGACCTTAAAATGCGCTACACCTAATATGATATACGATTAAAATATATATTACTATATATCATACATTATATTATGTATTTAACATATACAAATTATATATATATATTTTAAAATAACTTTGGCAAATCTTTTATAAATTATAATATTATCCAATTTATATACTGCACTTATTATATTTATTTTTCTGCTTTCCGTTGAAGTTCTCAAAATAATAAAAATGTTTTAGGGAGCCTAAAAAGAAACTTGAGTGAAATCCATTACTTTTGGCCTTATCTTTGCCTTCTGTGACTCGTATTTATTCTTTACACTTTTGTTTAGACGTGAATTTATAACATTCGCCTCGTTCTTGTCGTCGTCGTCCTCGTCGTCATCGTCATCCTCATCGTTGGCTGTTTACTTAGTCAAATGTGGCAATCTTTGTACGTATTGTAGTTAAAGCTTTATATTCATTATGATTTTATATATTTATATATATATATATATATACATAATCTATATTTGTAGAACAGTTCTATCTCAGTTTTGTTGTTGTCTCTTGTGTTGAACAATAAATCTGGAATAAGGTTTCTTGCAATTTTTGTGGCAACAACAACGCGAAATGTTTCTCTTTGGTTCAGCGCGTGTTTTTTTGATTTGATAAGTGGCCCTAAGTTGGTAATACACACACACACACACAGAATACATAATAACGGTTAACAGCTAACGACTAATGCTGATAACCCGGTCTAAAACTGTTTAGACAGAAATTAAATTTTGCTGCCAGCAATAGTTGTTAACTTTTAGGAACTGCACAAATATTTGTTAACATTAAAAAACTTTATGTTAAAGAAAACAAAGAGAAAACAATTTTTAGCAATAATCATTATTATTATCATGATGACAACTTATATTATTATCATAGAATGTTTTATTATTTCACAATCGTTCTATAAACATATTTCATTGCTACTCTTATATAAGGAAACATCAAAAATCAATGAAAATTAAAACGTGGTATAAAACATTATCTGTATTTATCATCTAATACTAATTAAAATTTCCTGATTTATATTTAATTTATATTCAAAGTTTTTCTTATAATGAATACACTTCATTCAATTCTTTTTTCAATCTATATTTAATTCGGCTTGTAACTCTTTTCTGAAGTCTTTCTTAATCCCTTCTATCAATCATTCTATCAACCTTACTCAACTCTACTTTCGACTCTTTAATTGCAATTCTTCCCATAATTTTTAAGTCCACTTCAAGTACAGTTATTAAAATGCCAGCCATTTCCAAGAAGCAAGTCCATTAATATAATCTATTCATAACACTATCTATTGCCCCTTTCAGTTCAAAATTCTCACACCTGTGTAGACGTTAACAAACTGGAACACAGATAGAATAGAATTGGAGCTTGTTAACTGTGTGTACTATGGATAATATTAGAGGGTACAATGGTTACATATAAGTTACTACAGTTGTATCTATTTGACCTTCATGGTCATAATCATAATCCAATAAATTGTGTATACCATATATAAAACTATAAACTTAGTAACCTAAACTGAGTGTTTTATTAGCCACACATATAAACGCGCACACACAGTACCAACACTTATAAGTTTATATATAAAACGCACAGTTAAAGTTGTCTGAGTCTGGGCAAATACTCGTAGAGCAACAGAATTGTTTAGAGAGAGATTTTCACAGAAGATTTGATAAGATATATACATAAATATATATGCATAAAACTTAGCTCTTAACTCAATATATGAAAATAATGGGAAACAAGTTAAGTCATTTTTGCAAACAGTCAAAAAAAAGGGGGGAAATAAAAAATAAGTTAAGTAAATTTTGGATTAGCTTTCAAATGCTGAAGGTAATCTTTTGTATAAGCTATGTTTTTCATATATGTATATATATCAACAGATATATGTACATATATATAAAGTGTTCCTTTTTCTATATATTTTAATGTATATATATATATATATATATATATATATATATCAAAGTACAAATACATTTTATTCGTAATTAAATAAAATGCTCGAGTTTCGCCTTTGTGGCACAAAAAAAAGGTGTGACAATTTTTTATGACTTTGTCACTGGCACTTTGCGTTTAAATTTTTAGGTTGGTTTGGAAAGGTAAAGTAAAGTAAAGTAAGAGTTAAAAGTCAGTAAAAGTAACATTATATATATCTATAATATATATATATATATATATATATATGGTATTCAAGCCCTGGGTAATGTTAAAATGATTTTTAATTGAAAGTTTAACTCAATCTCAATAAGGGGAGTACGTGTATAGATATATGAATGTATATATATATATATATATTTATATATATGATGGATTGACATTGCGTATCATTGCTGTTGCTTATAGGAGTTATGATAGTTGTACAATGAACGATATAGACATAAGGCGGCATAGTTCACAGGCACGCACTACCTAATCCCAGTTGAGGTCTATATAAACATATGGAGAAGTTGTTATAGGCAAAAGAATTGGAATGGGAATTGAAAATAGAATCAACTTCATATATGTTGCATAGCTTTTTTTAAACTGAAGTTTCTGGGCTTTGCTGAGGCTTCTACGATAAGCTTTAATAGCTATTTGTTGTATATTGAGTATGATGCATATGTCTACAACATTTGCCCGACCAAGTCGATTGAGCTATGACTTATTATAACTTACTTTTTCAATACACACAAAGAAATTAAAGTATAAATGGTATATATAAAATTCATGCAATAAATTAATTAATTATAAATTCCATAATTTATTAACTATTATCAATAAACTCTCAACTGATTTACATACTTTAAGACAATTCACTTGCTGCTGTTTTCCATATTTATATAGAAGCTTATCAATAATTTATCTCAGTGTAATAATTCACAACTGGTTTGCACAAATATTGTGCCCATCCTCAAACAATCGAATGGTTTATGAGTTTGTATTCTGTTTTATATCTATATATATATATATATATATATATGTATAAATCTGCCGACAAAGGGAATAATAAGGTAAACAAGAAGTGCCAATAGATGGTAAGTTTACCTTAAGATTTTATGCCGCATACAGCGATTATGTAATATATATATTTATATAAATATGAAATTGATTGTTTTTTATTTAACAAAGACTTAACCGTGCTATGGCAAGGGGTAAGGGGAAAACTAGAGCAAAGCTAAATCATAAATGAATGTCACGAGACAATTTGTGCTATAAATCATATATATATATATATATATATATGTATATACATATATGTGATAGTAGGCGTTGATTTTTCAAACAGCTGTTGCCAAAAATCAAAGGCCGGACATACAGTATGAGATTGTGGCAATTATGTGGCCAGTTTTCAGTTCCCAGTGGGCAAATCAGTGATCAAGGACAGCTACAGTTACAGTTGTCAGTTAACTGTTAACAGTTGCGGTTAGTTACGGCCAGTTGGTGGTTGCTTTGGTTGCTTTGGTTGCTTTGGTTGCTCTGGTGGTTGCCCACTGACAGCGTGTTAATATGGTTTGTAGTTGCTCCTTGTCTGACTCCTGCTGTGACTTAATTTGTCACTTGCATGCAGAATAAGTACGCTACATCTTTATCTGTGTCTATGGGCATTGCCCAAGATGATGACAAAATAGAGCAACCACAGATGGAGGGCACATCATGTATACAAATCTATTGGGAGACATTTATTACCTGCAAACTCTGTACTCATCGTCTCTCTCTTGCTCTTAGTAACTTACTTTCCCTTGATGCTCTTGCTCTTTTTATCTTTTCTATTTAAATTTGGAAATTAAAGCTTTAGTCTGGGTCAAAAGTTGCGTTCATCCCCTACCCCTTACCGCATAACAGCAATTTCAGTTATTGTACCCCTGGGAACAGTGTAACCGCAACAGCAGCAGCAGCAGCAGCCACTTGACTTTTCAACACTCGACGAGATTTGGTTTTGTTCCCAGCTTAAATTTGAGCAAAATTTTTGCACTAGCTTAAGTCTCTGTGTGTGTGTGTGTGTGTATGTGGGTGAGCGAGAGAGAGATGTTAACATCATAAATGTATTTTCATGGCTGTTGGCTAAGAAGAGACAACAACAACATTGGCGATTGGGCATCAGCTTACCACCCAAGCGACAATATAACAATAACATTTATTTGGCATTTTGCTGCTGTTTTAGATGCTGTTATATCGTAAATATTAGCTCAAATTACATCATAAAATCATTTGATTCGATTTGACGTTTATTTTATTTTTCCTTTTTTTTCCTTTCCTTTCCCTTTCTCTGTATTTTAACAGTCAGTTTGTTTTGCCCCTTTGCCTTTTGCAACCTAGAAATTTACTACCTTTGCGGCAACAGACGCTCATTTAAAAGGGGTAAGGGACAATAGCATATAAATCAATGTCATATAGACTAGAACTACTTTAATTGAGGAGAAACTATCTCTTTACTATATATAAACATTATTTCAACAAATAACATAATAAAAGAAGCAATTAGAACAGATTTTCATTTAAATAAAAGTTATGTTTTGTTTCTTAATTTTTTGAGTTTTTGTTCCGTTCACCGACGGAAAATAAATTGAGTGCAAATTTTATTTTGCTAGCCGGGAAATTAGACCAACTGTAAATTTCGTAGAAAAAAATGTAGTTAAATTCTTCTAATGCTATGAAAGCATCAATAAATAACACACACATGAACACACACACTAGCAGATATACAAAAAAAAAACATGCACATGAGAGAGAAATTCAAAATGGCGTACATCAAAGTGGAAACATGCGACATGGAAACGCTTTATGAGTGCGTGCCATGCATATATGCAAAAGTACAATGGCTCCAAAACAGACAGAATCAAGCACACACCCTCTTCTCTTCTCTTCTCTTCACTTCATTCCACTCCCACACCGTACACTCCACTCCCCTTGAAATGACGGAGCCAAGCCGCGCCCTGGCACGCAGCATTATAAATGCCAAAAGAAGGAAAGGAGAAAATATTATCAGATCGCGTGCACCGGTACAAACGAATGCCGCTGCTACGTGCCCCAGCAACAAAATGTGGCACGCAAGCTAAAAGCAACATACAGGGCGGAGCGGATGCCATGAATGTGGCCAACACGCCATTGGTAGTAATCATTCAAATACAACCACTTTTTCCACAAGTTTCGGGCCATTTTTTATGATCTTACTGCAGGTTTTCGTTTGTATGTAGGCAAAGCCACTTGCAATGCTAAAGGGGGAGTGGCGCCGTATGCTTAGAAAATGGCAGCCGTTAGCCAACAATTTGACTGTGAATGTGATGGTAATGGAGACGAAGTCGGAGATGGAGACTGATGATTGCGATGGAAGTCCAAGTCGAAGTTGCCATTAAAGCCATAAAATGTCAGGCGGAGCAAAAATTATTTTCAAATTTACGTTAATTATTTTGAATGTGGCTGCCATGCAATAAAAATTTACAATCATATGGCAATATATATCTATGTATATATATATATATATAAACATATGTGTGTATATATACGTATACATATATATGTAGCTATACGATATACGATACGATATACGACTTGAGCTTATTTATGAGGGGCACATGCAAAACTAAGCAGAAAAAACAAAAAAAAATATTGAAGAATATATAGCGAATGGTAAAGAATATAATAACAAGAATAACAGGCAAGAAATAAATAACATTTAGATATAAACAACATTTTTTTTGGTACTACTCATACTAAAAAGGATTGGTTTAAATCGTACCACCTGATTCCAGTATATCACTGAAGTCCTCTAAATGGGGCGAGTTGCACAGTGCTGTGAATGGTTTGTTAAGAATTAAAGGTTAAGATATATATTATATAGCAAATAGATCATAAAGATATATATATTAAACTATTCAAATATGAAGTATACTGATTACAATAACAAAAGACAAAAGATGTATATGGAAATAGAGTAAAAACAGAGGATTAAGGAGAAACTTTCGTTGGTTGCTAAATCGATAGGAATTACCATTGTTAAATATATATGATATATAAATGAATATATATATATATATATATACATATATATATATATATACATAAATATGTATATATATTACTGAATAGTAGCTATAGTTACATTAATACCTTTGTAACTAATAGCAATTCTAATTCAAATAGTATCATAGCTTTATGTACAACTATTGATCGAAAAGTTCAATTTTGCTATATCCCTAGAGCTTGTAGAACCAAATATTGGAGTCATAAAGTATAGTTTCACTTATTTGAACAGTTATTTACACAAGAGTTGAGCAAACTCTTAACGAGTATTGATAATTTGCGCTTCATAAAAGTATTAAACAAAATATTAAGCAATAAATTTACACACTGTTTGTGTGTGTGTGTATATAGTGTAAGCTATGTATACAAGTAGTACAATTCGAACATTATACACTGTTATCTCAGTGGGTTAGAGGAAACAAAACCGCAGCAGGTCAACTTGCAACAATATTTGAATAATCTGTGGGTCCAGTCTAGTTGAGCACTTGGTAAACAGTAGCATCCACAATAGAAAGAGAGAGAGAGAGAGAGAGATGGTGTATATGGAATAGGTATATCCCAAAATGAGTTATATGCTGTTTGCTTAGCTTGTTGATTAATGAGAAATTTAATGACCGACAAATCACAGAAACGAAATCCCAGCTAATAATCATAATAATTAAAGTGTATGGCATAAAAATAAAAATCAAAATATTGCTACCATATACAATAATATATATATATATTTATAATATATATATATATATATAATGGCGATATGAGCTGTGTAGTATCTTTATATTATGACGATCATTCAGTTCAGTTTGAGAATGAAACATTTAATTTAGTTTTTTATAATTATTGCTACTTTATTGTATTGTTAAGCGATTAACGGCATTGCGCCCCACAAAATATATGGTAGATGGTAGTTAGTTAGTATATGGGTATATAAGTATATGGGTATATGGACTATGTAGAACACAGCTGGACTGCAAATCTTGGTCATAAAAAGAATTACCTCAATTCAGTAGCAAAAAACGTTTTCTTCTGTTTCATTCTTTTTATAAACAATTCATAAAAAACGTGTCTACAATAATCTTTACACGTTTCTGCCTGTCAATCAATCACATATAATAAGTCAGTCAGTTGGTTGGTTGGTCGGTCAGTCAATCAATCAATAATGTAGTATTAGTTCTTAGATATAATAATAATATAAAATTATGCCATATTTCTAACTGTTTATTATACAAAACAAAATACTCGCCAGTAAAATGCGTCCTATAAGCAATTTTGATTGACAAATGGATTTTTTTGTCAATAAAAGTAAAAGCCAAAAAAACAAACATTTGCAGTTAATGACTAAAGGAAATGATACTATATATTTTAAGTTAAAAGCGTTAAAAAAATGTTTTCAATTTAAATTTGTAAATGAAATTCTGTATAGAAGTAAAATATAGATAGTTTCCTATAGATACTTTTTATACTAAGAGTTCTAAGTGCTTCGAAATGATAATAATGATTGATATTATAATGGTTATAATAAGAGTGGTAATAAAATTTATATAAGGGCTAATACTAAGGCTTATATTAAGGCTGATCATAAAGTTCATTATAAGGCTTATGATGTTTGTTATTATATGAAAAACGATTAGCTTAAAATGAAGTGTTTATTGAAACTAAAACTATTACCAAGTGACAAAAGATAATGAAATTTCAACTCTAGAAAAAATTGACTAAATGGTAATAAAATTAGTTAAATAACTTATGGAAGGGTGTTATATTCGACTTCCGTTTAGAACATGTCTAAGTTGAGGGCCTTTGCATTCATAACTTTAAGCCCTCATATGCCAATTGTCCAACAATAAGAAATATTTTTTAATATCTTTAAACTTATTTATAACTACAATCTATATATCAGTCACAAGTTAATTTAAATAATATAACAAAAAATAAAAATTATAGCCCTAATTAATACAAATTTACCTTTTTTAAGAAATCTTTCGTTTGTTTTTCCTACAGTCTTTTATTGTCAAATATTCCTTACATTTGATGGCTAATTTCGTTGAGCCCACAAATCTGCGGCGCCTTAACGAACAAGCACTATGAACAAATATATAATATACAATATATATATCTATATATTTATATGTATAACTATATGATATATATATATATATAAGTATATGAAGTGAAGGCTACTTAGCTTGAACAAATTTACGTTATTACCAATATCAATGCCAATACAAATAACAAGGCACAAAATTATTTAGACAACTAAATCCAGAGTAAATGTAGGGAATGGTATACAGAGGTTGTGGTATGGAGAGGTAATGGTTGATGAGGTTGGTTGAGGGAATGTGCTAATCCTGGTATGTCAATCATTGGAAGCGTTTGTCAGACGTTCAGTCGCTTTGGATAGTTGATGATGAACTGGGCTAATCAATAGTTGACTTCATTTTGACAGCGCAATGGAACTGTCTAACAAACTAACAGACTAACTGACTAACTGACTGGATGACTGGTTGACTGAATGACTGAATGTTGAAGGCAAACGTGCTAGAAAAACTAAATATTGATAGCACTGATAACAATCGACAACGACAACAACAGAGCCATCAACATGAACATGGATATCGTAAAGAGTATAATGTAGCTCTGACTGCAGCAACAGCTAGTGGCCATTTTTAATGGCTTATCATGCAGCAAACAACAACGCACTTCAGGCACAGGGCATAGGCTTATATATATAGTTCTACATATATATAAATATATATATATATATATATATATATATATATATATATATATTTCTATCTATAGTTTGTGTATCGAACCATGGCAGTATCATAATTTTAAGCTGAAGTCTTTTGAGGCCAGACATTTGGGCAACTAAAATCTATAGTAATATTGGAAGTATAGATAGTTCCTACCCTTTACGAGTTGTACTATATATCTATATATATAAATATATATGTATAAATTTTGTGTGTATTATTGACATATTAAATCTCAAAGTGTCATGTGGCATTAAGTTTTATGCCCGAGTTGATGCAACATAAAGACATGTTTAATACACACCTGCAGCCACAATTGACACACACACACCCTCCCTAACAGTTTCTCTCTGTATTTTTCTATGTATATTATATATAGTATATATTTATATATAACTGATTAATTGGTTTAGCTATTTCCTGTTAAGTTATGTTACCTTCTCTTTGGACTATAATATTTTGGGGCATTTCGTTTTAATATTGATTGCAAAGATTTGTCGCTATTTAGTTTTATTGGAAGAAATACTAATTTTTATTGGTTTATTGGCTATATTGTTTTAATCAATATGTCGGTCCCAGCTCTTATCTTGCCTAGATTCAGGGTAATGGGTATGAGTATGGGTATGGTTATGGACATAAGTACGGGGCGTAGGTTTGATCACGGATATGGGTTGATGATAACACACACGTTTTAATACTTCATATCAAACCAAAAACTACAACCAACATCAAAGTTGGGTTACCAGTTTAACGCAATTCTATTCTAACCAACCATTGACAGACCGACATTTATTTTATAAAAAAGTACCTCATTCGATGTGCCATTACCCCTTTCACACTGCTTAGCTACACATCAATGTGGCTAATCTAATCGCAAAAAACAAAACTCAGCCAGAGCCATTGAAACAAAAGTACAAGCAACAAAAGCAAAAACAATAGCAGTAACAATACTAAAAAAAAACTTTATTGCCACACCCAAAACCTCTATTGGCCATATCAAGTCGGACTGTAGACACATTTATACACGGGAACTACAGTTACAAGTGCACAAGTACACGTAAACCTCATTCCGTATATAGAAATCCATTGAATGATCTTGAAATATAGAAACTTTAATGCAATTTCGGCATATTATTTATTATTTATATGAATAATAAATAATATACATAATCTTAATTTGTCGTCTTGACCCGTTGAAGGATTATATTAACAACAACCACAACAACAACAACTACAACAACATTTACGTTGGAGCAATAAACGTTAATTGCATACCAACAGATTTTATGGACTTAATGGATATCGTCGATATCGAACGTCGTCAACTTGGAACTTAGGGGTCATAAATTGTGGCTGCTTGCGCACGTGTTTTAGTGTGAGTGTATTTGCTTGTTGCTCTTTAACAGTACATAACTGCATATCTGTATGCGTGTGTGTGCTCATGTGTGTGTTAGTTTGTGTATGCAGTGAGATTTGCATTGCTGTTAATGTCAATTTTTTGTTGTTGTTCGGAGTACTGAGATAAAAAAACACCATAACAAAATGAAAGAGTTGAAAACAAAACAAAAAGTGTTACAAAAATGGCCGAAAGATATTGCTTTTGACATTTTATGTGGGTGCACCATTCGTATGCTGTACAAAGAGCGACGATTGTTAAAGAGAGCAAATAAGTAGAACTATATAAAACATAATGAAGAAAGCTTTTTAACAAAACTAGAAGAAATAGCTCAATTTACAAATTATTCTTATTAGAATATTTAATTTAAATATTTGTTAACTGAATGGATTCATTCGTATACTTTGTTTATTTTGGTATAAAGAATTTTCGTTATAGAAACAATTCTCAGGTCGCTAATTGCTGTGAGAGATCTTTTTTTGTTTTATTTCTTCTATTTGCATTTTTCATTTGGAACTTGAGTATTGATCAACCCCATTGAAGGTTTTATAGTTAAATTGATTTACGATACAAAATTAGTCAACATAGTCGACAAGTTTCAGGCCATGAGCCCAAACCGAAGTTGTAGCCTAAGCATGAGCCTGGGGCATAAATCAAGGTGGTGTACCAGAGCTCCAGGGCAGTAAAAATGAAGACAAACATTTGATTTTTATGAGCTAATGGCCCTTGGGGCACTAAATGCAAGCAAATTGCTTATTGTTTGCTATAAAATTATGTTTTTTCTTCTCTCTTCGATTTTAAAGCGCGAACAGCACGAGCTTTGATCAGACAACAGACAAAGCAAAGCCTTTGCTTCTGCATCCAACCTACGCAACGAATGTGGGGAGAAACCCACAGAAAAAAAAGGTGACTAAATTCGTCTGAAATCACTCAAAACAAAGTGATGCCGTTAGATTGAACTTTACAGAGACTCAAGCTTAAGGTACAGCTCAGTTGAAATCGAATTATGCAAAGCTTTTTTATTCAATTGTATACCAATACATAGATATTAGCTAATATAATGCTATATATGTATATTTCTGTACGATGCTTACCTGGTTGTGGTTGCGCTGGATATGATGGTTTCTTCATCCAATCGTAGAACTGACCCTTGGAGGGGGATGTGCGATGGTTGTTGTTGGCCGTAACACTGTTATTGTTGTTGTTATTATTGTTGTGTGTAGAGGGGCTGTTGTTATTATTGTTGTTGCTCGCTGCGCTTATGTGATGGCCTAAATGATGTGGGGAAGATGCAGATGTTGGTGCACCCGGACTGGATATCTCACTGCCAGAGACAGTTATTGGTGGCGATGGTAAACCTTCGGCAATGTGTTGCTGATGCTGCTGCTGTTGCTGTTGGGCTTGAGATACAGGATCGCCACCAAGGCTGCCATTTGTCTCGTTAAGCTGCGTGGTGCCAGAAACTGGAACACCAACAGGCGCTGAGCTGCTGCTGCCTGAACTGGCAGAGCTACTGGATCCACCGCTGGGCAAGCCACTATTAATATGAGCATGATGCTGTTGCATTAACTGATGCGCCGATGTAGGCACATTTTGTACAAAATTATCACCCGCAGCCGAACTTGAGGCTGGAGAATGCCAATCGCCAGCGCTGGCTGCGGCTGCCGAATGGAACATGTGATGCGGATTGTAGTACATTTGATGTGCGGCGGCTGCATGGTGTGCTGCATGTGGTGAATCTACATCCCCCAAAAACTGATGATTCGCCGGTGTGTGATAATTGGGTGTCCAATTCCATGGTTGACCAGCGGCGGCTGCAGATGCGTATGCCAAATTGGCGGCACTGTGTTTCTGTGTATACGGCAATGTGTTATAATAATGGGATACCATTTTAAAGGCAATTGCTTTACTTTCTTTGAGGTTAGAAAGCTTTGTTAATTGTTTTAGTTATATTTTTTTTGTTTTAATATTTCTGCACTTGTGTTCTGTTTTTGTCTTTAAGCACTATTTTTCCACTCAGGTTGTCTATAGGCGCATTTTTTAAGCGCCTCTTACAATTTGCTTTTAACTTGAGTTTCGATCAACTTTTTTGCGCTCCTCTTTGAACGCTCTCTTCTGCTTCACTCACTTCAGTTTATATTGTTGTATTAGCGACTTATCGATTGTCGTTAAAATCGCGTAAACGTTAACTATTTAAGTTTGTTTTTTATACATTTATTTTTATTTGAAATTTTTTAATGTAATAAAAACACACGCGTTCTACCAACAGATTTTGTTTAGAGCTGCGCTATATTTAACTGCCGCTGCGTTTGGCCTGTTGCGACGTTAACCGCAGTCGACTACGTACTGAACTCAACGAATGTCGCACTGATAAAAAAAAAACCAAAAAAAATATATAACTCAAACAGCAGGCCAACCGACAAGTAAGCAGACTAACTAGTTGTCTCGCTCGCACACACACAATAAGCAGACTGGTATCGTTTTTAACCCCCGTCACAAGCTCATTTCCGTTGTAAGTTTGAAATTAAAGATGGCTTATGTTTTCGCCTACTCTTTTTATGCATCTTTCGTCTCTTTTACGCGTCATGGCTGTCAGGTAGCTCCGCCCATATAATATGGCAGGGGCAGGTATCTTGGTACGTAACATATAGACGGTAGGCGGTCAGTGTTAGAGCCTAAAACCCCTTTTTCTTTATGACTGATTCGATTTGTACTATAAACTAATATTGCCGCTGGCTATCCCTAATTAAGTAATTCCATACGAGGAGTGTGCATTATGCAATTAGTGGCTATAAAATCATATTTGTAGTGTAATAACTACGGATTTCATTTATTATTATTGTTATTATTATATAAATAAATATATATATAACTTTTGTACATACATTCATTGAGTCTCTGGTATTTTCCAGGCGCCAATTAATGTTTAGATATCTTGTTTATTGTATTAATATTTAAATTTTATACTTAGTTTGCATATATTTATTTAATTACATATTAAATGTTAGTTGAGTCTAAACAGAGCATAAATTATATGTTTGTTTAGCTTAAGGATAAATGAAAGCAACTTTTTATAAATAGAAATAATATAGAAACCTTCGAACTGGATATGAGGCTTTATATATTATCTTGTTATAACCACAACAACAAAAAAATTAAAAATAACGTTAAATTTGAGAAAATTTCACACACTTTATTTCAGTTATAATTCCAAGAATATAATTAAAGCTAAAAAGCGGATTCATTGATCAACTGTTGCTATGCGTTAGATTCATTTCTGGATATTTCTGAGCTAAAATCATTAGGAAGGTATTCAGGTGGCACAATAGAAATATTCACACAGGCAACCAGGAAAAATCATGATGTCTATGCAGCAGTTGTCCTCCCTAGGCAGCACCTTAATGTCAGTTATTAACGGACAAGGACCTAAACTTTACAAGCTGTTTAGGTTATGGGATGGGATTGTGTTTGGGTATGGCGTGCTCTTTAAACAAAAAACCCCTTAATACCCAAAACAAAAACATTGTAAAACAATTGAAAGGCAGCACAAAAGTTTTATGATCGCACAAAACGCGACCTAAAGCATCAGTATCAACAGCAGGAGTAGCATATACCATCTAGCACAAGAGATCGCGGGTAGACACAGTAGAAAGGACACTAAACAAGGCGTATAGAGAAGGGGCATCATAAAGTTCGCACAACAATTAAGTGGCCATAGAAAATTTAAACATTTTTTTTTTCAACTCAAAGCGTCAAAAATTCCTAAGAAATTCGCCAGACCAAAATGTGCAAAGCAATGTGAGTGTGTATGTCTTTAGGCCAAGTCATGTAATAGGCCATAATTTTTTACCTGGAAGTCATTAGGAGCACAAGATGCTCGTGCCTCAAATGCATCCATCAATCACATAAAAACTGGCGACAACATTCTTCTAACAGGCCAAAGAAAATTCAATAAAATTCAAATTTGAATTGAATTTTTGATTTGAATCTAATGCATCTACTTATACTTATGAATCAGTGTCATAAATTAGAATATGGCCTGGCAATTAACATTAAAAACTCTTCTTCTTTTTTTGTTTAAATATTCGAGTAATTGTGTTTATAAATTTATAAAACCATAAAGAAAGCAGAGCGCCAGAGCGTTAGAGCACCATAAAACAGTCTCAAGACTAAGCACTCAAGAGGCAATTAGATTCGGCGAGAGTATAGTTATATATATGATCGTATAATACAATCCCAGATATTTTCTAACTTAACTTTATATGTAACTCTATACTATATATATATACTTTTATATATATATATATTTTTTTTTTTGCTGTCAGACTAAAATGACGTGTTGCTTGATTGGATTGTTGAGTTTTGTTTTTATTTTCTTTATTTTTGGGTTTTTTTTTGTCGCGCGGCATCGCTTGTCGTTGAAGAGGTTTATGACACCATGAATCCAACAAGTTAGCTTCAATCGTCGTCACCTGCCCTGTCCCCTTGGCTGGAGCTCCTCCCCTATGTTTGGATGGTGCAAGCGCATTTTGCTTTGTGCGCCTCTTTTATGGATGCCGCCGCGCCATTAGCGATAAAATATCTTTGTTAATAAAACAAATTACAAAATTTTTTTTTTTTTGTTTCTTGTTGTTAAAAAACTCTTTTGGATATTGAAAATAAGCTGAGTTTATATATACTTAATATATACATAGTTGATAACATTGCAGTTATGATGATTCAGTTTTTTTTAACTTTCTTCTTTCATTTTTGCGTTTTCCTTATAATTTTTGAAAAGTTTGATTAAACGTATCAATATAATAAAACGACTCTCTGATTGTTCATTAATTACAATTATATCAGTATAATTATATTATATATGCTTATCAGTCCCTGCTATTTATACGTCTACATATCATGCTTACTTTTGTATATAATTTACTTTTAACTCTGTGTTTAAGATTCTCTATGAGTTTTTCTTTAGGCATCTTTTCGTTTTATTGTATATATAGAAAATATCTATTATATTTATATATACATATTGCTACATAATATAATACATATATACTAAGGCTAAACTTTCTACACTTAACTGAAAATAAGAACAAATTCTGTTTATTTAATGAAAACTTCAAAAGAAATTAGTTTTGTTTTTAAAAAAATATATTTAATTTCTCAATGTGTATGTTTACTAAAGAGATATAGTTATATCGTAAAACTATATAAAATACATTTACGTTTAGTGTCGAAAAAAAATAGATAAATTAACAAAAAGGAGAGTCTAAGAGGAAACAGGTTCAAACTGAAACGAACTGCAGCTAGTAATAAAAAATTAGACTTCAACTTAATTACGGAAAAAGGAAATGTTATAGGATCTTCAGTTGTGTGCCTCAAAAACAAAGTGCTCCACAGGAGAAGTACATTCACATATATATACATACATATATATATATACATATAATTATAAGTGTATGTAGTATATATATATTGATAAAAAGGAATTGGTTATGACTTAAACAAAGGCAATACATGCAAGTATTTTGACTAAATTTTATATAGTTAAATAGTAACAAAGTTTTAGTATTAAAATTGTTTAAAAAGCTTATAAAAATATATGTATATAAAGAATATAACGTATAAGATATGTATTAATAAGTAGTATATATATATAGGTACAGTTTTATCTGATAGTGATATACAAGTATGATCAGATTATTTAGTACATTGCGGCTGTTATAGGATTAGTTGCAAGCGACGTCATACATAGCTTCAGTTAGCTCCAGTGGATAATAATATAAACAAGAGTAATGTCTAAGCACTTATACTGTCTATATGTATATATATATATATATATCTGTATATATCTATTTATATATGTACAGTGTAGAGCGGCAAGCACACAATATTTGTACTACGCCGATCCCAGCACCTCATTTAGTATCATTTCTCGCGTCATTAGTTGACCATTATTGACCCGCGTTCGCGACCGACTGCGACTTAATTGAGCACGCCGTTCCGCACCTGCGGGCCGCTGGCGTCGCGGTTGTCGATTACGTTGACCGAAGGCAGAGCCCGTTTGTAGTGCCTCTAGGAGACTGTCCATTACACCCTCCTGTGTTTGGGCTGCATCCATGTCAACAACAGCCTTTTTGCGCTGTTGTCGTTCCATTTGCTCACGTTGAGATTGTTCTCGTGCTTCCTGCATGCGACGCTTCTTCTCCAGCTCCTCGCGTATGCGCACATTATCGTTGTGCGCTGCCTGGAAGGCATCCTTAAAGGTTTTGATATCACCAAAGAACTCCTCCATAGTATACTTGCTGGGATCAAAGGCATAATACTCGCTTAGATCCTTAAACAATTTCTCCATTTGCACCTGCATTTTGCCTATGGAGATGGATTTAGTATTAGATAACTTCTGGTTAAGAACAATTAATGTAAGATATATGTCTCTTACCTATCACATCCACATGCTGACGACAATCATTAGCAAACTTGCCCATCACCTCACTAAACTTATCATCATCACACTGTGGCACCTTGTTATTTTGCAAATCTGTTTCCAGATTTTTCACCGCCGAATTCATTTGCCGCATTGCCTTTTGTATTGCATCCATGTTGACACGTGACGCTTTGTCCACATGCGACAGATCATTGTAGAAATTAAGAGCATCTGGAAATTTCTTTTCAACCAAATCTACCAAGTAGTGTAGCAGCGTTTGCTTGTTGTCCGCATCCTTAGTGTTTGTTAACTTGGTCAAATATGAAATTTCAAATCCGAACGCTGCTTCGTTCTTGGAGCCGGAGTTCATATAGTTACCCAGCAAGAGAATAAGTTCAAGAATCTTTGAGAACTTCTTGCTGCTGCGAACTTCCTCACAGGCCGCCGTACCAGCTACAATATCCGGTTTAATATCAGTCACCATGTCACCATAATTCAGCTTAAAGTTAAGATTATGTAGTCGGGGCGATAAGCGCTTAATTTCACCTGGAAGATTGCGATAATGATATCAAATATATATTTAATCAAGTAACTCATAACGGTAACTTACCAATAGTGGCTGCAAATTGCTCGATAGGTGGCAGTGGTTCACCCTTCGCCTTAATCTCTTGCAGCCGTTTAAGCTGTTCTGGTGGCGGCAGATATTGTATCAGATTCGTCAGTATATTGGAAGATAGTATGTCCGTATCACAGCGCAGCAGGCAGATTTTAATTTGCTCATAGGACAGATGCTTGAGTGATCCACCCAGTAGAATTGAAAGATTCTGTGCGGATTTACCATCTAGCACGCGCAGATCAATGTTTTTCTTCGTCAGCGTCGTGGGCTTATCCACAGAATCCTTTTGCTCTTTTTTAATTGGTTTCGAGGAGAATTTGACTGCCAGCTCCTGAAGGAAATCATCTGAAGCTAATTTATCTTCCTGACATTTCACCCAAAAAGCATTTTCCGTCATTTTAGTGGGCACAATTGCCTTCCAGTTGGCACGTTTCATAGGAATCTTAGCATCCCACTTTTTCTTGGGCTTCAGACCATGCGGCAATACCGGCACCATTGGCATCATCATCATAGGTGGTGGTGGTGGGCCACCTGGCCGTATCATGCCAGGCATTGGCGGCGGTGGCGGACCACCCATGCCAGGCATTGGAGGTGGTGGTGGTGGTCGTGGACCACCTGCCATGCCAGGCATTGGAGGCGGTGGCGGTGGTCTTGGCCCGGCCATGCCAGGCATAGGAGGTGGTGGGGGTGGTCTGGGCCCGCCCATGCCAGGTGGCGGAGGCGGCATAGGTATATTTACTTTGGGTAACTTGTTTGGCGATGGTGCTGCCACACCGTTGGCCTCCATTAGCTTTACCTTCTCCTCAAGATGAGCAGCCTTGGCCTCTGCTTCCTGTTTGGCACTCTCCAGTGCCTCGATCTTCTTTTCATACTCCTCCGAGCGCTGTGTCTCTTTGGCCTTTGCTTTCACCACAATGTCGTCCAGCAGCAGCGATGTGTCGATATTAAAGTTTCGGTTTTCAAAATTCGGATCACAGTAGCCCTTGTGGAAGACAATCTGCGCTATGCACTCCTCAATAAGTTGGTAGTAGGCGGGCCGGAAATAGAAATCATCTCGTATGTACAGCAGATGTTGTAATATGGATAAGAAATATGGCTCTGAACTGGTATCTGTTACCAGATTCTTTAACACATCAAAACAATCCTGCGCATCATCCATGTTGAAGGTAACATTATCGAAACGTTGCACAAATTCCTCAAAGTCATCCTCACGTATCTCCATGAAGATCTTGAAATGTTCTTGCAGTGCTTCATTATTGCTGGTCAATACAATTTGTTTGAAGTCATCCAGACGATCATACAGACCCATACGCATAATCTCACAGCGCAGATGAAGGCGGAAATTCAGATCTGTGGGCGTGTTCGTTAACGTATTGATAAAGATAAGACTGTGGCATGCCAGCTCTCGTTTAGGATCCTGTTTATCCGTTGCAAACAGTGCATCCACAATAGGCCTGAACCGTTCACTTGACTTATACGATGCGGCTGCTATCGAGGTAATAGCACGTAAGACCTTTTCATAGCCATTGCGCTCGTATACAATGCAGAAGGAGGCCAGCAGCTTGAGTGCTTCACACATGGTCTGTGGCTTGCGTGGATCCAATGATTGCGCCAGCAGTAGCACAACACTATGCTGATCTGGTGTGAGCACCACATTTAGACCCCATGTATTATTCATAATAGCCTTAAGACAGCGTATTGCCTCAAACTCAATACGATCATAGGTGCGATCCTTCTTTGCACGTGACAACAGCTGCGCAATCTGTTCAATGCCCGCCTCACCGAACTCTTTTATCCAGGATATCGTATTACTTGTGAGTGCCACACGCAGCGACTCCACGCACTGATAAATCTTGTTCTCACTGTGCTCTCCATTCTGCAGATACTCGATGTAATCAATTGGCTTCTCGAAGCGGGAGTTGGCGCTGCGCTCCAGTGAGTTTTTACCTGGAAAAGCAAGAGAAGAAAGTGTTTAATAAAACGCATACCAAGAGCTTATATATAGATACATATCAATTACTGTTAACAGTATATTAGCTTCTGTTATAAAGCATTTAAGCACTTTAGAGTGGAAGGATAAATTTTAAAGTCCAATTGGAAAATCAAAACTTAAAACGTTTTCTTGCTAATCAATAGTACGATTTACTGTTATTTAACAGCTGTTAATACTTCACACTTTTTAATACACTTTGTTACTATAATTACTATAAGTAAACACTCCCCAAGATATCTTAAGTTGTGCAGCTTTCAAATTCTATTTTATTGGAATACTGGATGTGCCTCCATGGTTTTATCAGTCAGAGGAAACGATATTTAGCGCTTACCCAAAGTATAACCTTGAGTTTCACAAGTTCATATGTATATAAACACATATATATACAAACACACACATATATAGAAACATAATTCCTTATATGAGAGTACGTTTATTACTGTAAAAAAATAATCACTTGGAATATTATTTATATATATAAAAAATTACGTCAATTGCTTTCAGTGCAGACGCCTTGACGCTGTATTTTGTTGCTGTTATTTTATTTATATAAATATATATATATATATTTACTAAAATATAGTATTATATATATATATGTAAGTAAGTGTACGACTCATACAATAACAACAACAAAAACATCAATCAAATCAACATTCTCTCAAGAACTCTAGATGAGACACAGTCGAGTTGAGAGTGCATTATGAGGCAGCTTCTCAATCATAGACTGAGGCAATGACCAGGTCCAAATTCTATATAATAATTGATAGATTTCATGGATATATGTGTGTTTACTGTATATTTATTATGTGTATATATACATATAAGTACATGATACATATGACAAAATCAGCTTAAAATAAATTCAAATATACAGTCAAATGTGCTATAAACATAGGTAATGATGACACAGCACGAAAGCGACTAATAAACATTGAGAAAAGTCATTGGTATAGCCATAGAATTAATGGGAAAACAAAGGCAATACTAATAGCAACAAATAATAATAAAAACTTGAGACGTGAGCTGAATATGTATATATATATATTTATATATATAGACATATGGATTATATTCCATATAGAAGATAGGACAAAGGCTGGATTTATGCAGTTAATGAACATCTGATGAGCTATAACAGATATATAAATATATTGAATTAATATCTATAGTGTATATAGAAGTCGCAATTACCCTTACTTTTTAGTATACCAAACATTTGCATAGGTTAGCATACAATATAAGTTTAACACAAGGTTTATACGTAGCAATAAAACCTTGTTTTTATCAGTTAAATTTCTAAATTAATGTTATCTGAAGTTTTATGCGTATTAACTAGGAATTTAACAGATATATATATCTGAAAGGTGTGTAGTTTATATGTAAGAACAACAACAACAATTTTAACCTACATAAATTAAGATAAAAACATGTGTTGAACTCTGTTTAACTAAAGTTACTTCACTTTTTATTTGAGTTTTATATTGTTTAGATAGAAATTGCTTAAGCTAAAGATATAACAAACTATAAGGTAATTTGTTTGATTGAGTAAAGGGTATTTCATATTCGTATAGGTAGCATGTAGACTTAAAGCAACTGTTCATTAGACTGCTTAAAATTGAGCGTGCGACGCTTGAGTTAATTAATAAAACGGGTTTCAATTGTGGGTGCAGTGGAGGAGTTGCTGTCAGGTGGGTGAGCAATGTTTTCTTTCTTTGTTATTGTTATTGTATTTTTTTTTACAGTTTGTTTTGTTGTGATTTGAGCAGTTCCCATTTTGGTATTTGGTTTTGTTAATTGAAATGTGTAAGCCAAAGGCAACGCGTAATGCGAATTGTATTTTTGCCAAGGTTTATTGGTTTTGGGGCTTGGTTTTGACGGGGACTGCACTACATATACTAGTTAGAAAATACAAGTAATAACTGTTAAACATTCTTCAGATAACACCTACTGCTATCATATAGCATATAGCATATATGATAAGCGTAGCACTAGATATAATATACATATGACATGAATCATCCAAATATACTGATTCCAATGCAAGGTGATAATTAATAGAAAATGGCATGAAAAGTAAATTCTTGCGCGTAAATATAATGCATACTTGGCACAATACAAAACGAATATATAGTATGTGTGAATATATATATTTATATCTTATCTGATGCCATATGTATATTGTATATATGTATTGCTGATGCCTTTCTTACCTTTCATATGCATGAATATCATTTTCTGACGTTCTTCAACAGGTTTGCGCAGTAGCGGTTCACGTTTATCCTTGGGTATATTCATATCTTCGAGTATGTCTAAGAATTTGGCTTCTACCTGAGCCTCGCTTAGCTCCTGTATATGCCGTTCCAGATCATCCACACAGAAACCACCTTCATTTTCGGTTGAGATGGGTCGTCCACCTACATGCGGCAGTGTGTGGCTGTTGTAGTTGTTGCCACCCTTTGATTTTGAGGGCCGACCAAACCAGCTTTCCAACAGGCCGCCGCCTGTTGACTTTGATTTCTCGTGCCGGGACATACTACACATATACAAAACAGAAGTCTAATTAGTATTTGGTTTATATGAAAAATTAAACAGAAATCAATTAATTAAGTAACCGAACCTAAACTTTTTGATGCGCATTCTGTTTTACAACTAAATGCGCTACTTGCTTGTGTGTAATGAAGTGTACGTGTGTCTTTCTTTCTCTCTCTTAGTATGTGTGTGTTGGTTTTTTTGGACATGCGCAGCAAATCTTTTCTTGTTTATTGTTCACCAGCTGTTTATTGTTTACACATAGAAGCAAAACAAAATCTTTTTCTTTTCTCCAACAGATAGTTGCATAATGCATATTGATTCTATACATGATGCAACTTGTTTATTTATTTAATATCATAAAGGATCGTGAGTAAAGTGGTTAAAACTCACGCATAGAGATGACAGTTGATCCATCTCATGAATCAATATAAAAGTTATAATAAACTTAAAAAGAAATATATTTTTTACAATTGGAAATAGAATAGTCTATTACATAGCAATTGGATATAATCAGAAAATACTTTAACAGCAATTCAATCCATTCGTGTAGAGTCGTGAATTGTTTGTTTTACCATCTTTAGCACGTAATTAACATGTAAATAATATAAACTGGTTAAATGTAGGCTGAGCTGGGCACGTGGTGCCTGAAAACAGTTCGTTTAAACTGCAAAAACAAACATTAAAACTAAAACATTAAATTAACAAAGTAGCAACTAAACACATAAATAATAAGCACCGTTTAGCGTATAACAAAAAAATAATAATAATAACGCGTTAATCACCAAAATAGGAAATAACAAATTGTTTGTGAGAGACAGAGAGAGAGAGAGAGATCTGAGAGTTTGTGACTGAGAGGAGAGCAAGGTTTTTTTTTTTGTAAAAGGAAAAAAACTAACAAACGATAAAAGTTGTGCGGGGTCAACGTCAGTTGTGTTAATATGTATGAGTGTGTGTGTGCTTCGCGGCATTCAAATGCAATTTTGCCAGTTAACTTTGAATTTGAAGCGAGTTTATCGATTGAGGGAATGCTTAGGTTAGAAGTTATGTTAATGAATCATTTAGCAGACAGGTTTTCGCTTGATGTTGTCATCATCATCCGCATCACCAGCAGCACCAACAACAGATTTAAATTCAGCAAACAGCAGTAGCAATTGTGAATGATCTAAAGCAAATGTGGCTGCCCCGTGTTGCGAAATAACCTCAACATCTACTCCAAGTAAATGGGCAACAATTTCTATTCATGTGGCAATGTGCATAGGAAATGCTTTCAACAAGATTTCTTTTCTCTATCTCAAGAATTTACCGCTGCTTTTGCTAATGTTGCAATCGCTTCACTGACTGAATAGGCCAAAGCAACTAAAAGAACAACCACAACAACAACAAAAAAGAATTCAAGTAGAAGCCGTGGTATGCACCAAGAACGCCGACATCATTGTTGTTGTTTTTTGTTTACACCGAAGGCAAATGCACTCTGCAACAGCCATCTATCGTGTGAAACGCCTAATGAAAATGACAATTGTAAACAAACGGTGTATGGCGCGCTTTGAAAATATGAAAAAAAAAAAAAAATTTAAAAACTTAAAACGACCTCCAATATTAAAGAACGTGGTCTGGTGCTGAAATTCCAAGAAGCACCGATTAATAACAACAGAAATGTTGTGCAGAGACAAGACTTGAAAACAAGAATTTATAAATGCGCTCACCTTCGTTTCTATGTGTCGCTGTGCTCACTTTTGATTTTTCGGTTACGGTTTACGTCATAAGACAGAAAAAATAATGGCTTGGTTGGCACACCAAAGCACAACACAGACACACGCTCAGCTATAGACGCTCACACACACTATCAAAAAAGAGCATTCAAACACCCCCTGTTACGTCTGTGTTGTCGTTGTCGTTGCTTTTGCTGTTGCTGTTGTCGCGGCTGCTTAACTGCTGGCCGAATTTTTGTTTGTTTTAGATGCCGCGACGCTGGCCTAAAGAGTTGCGCAGCGCACTTTAAACGCACACGCACACACACACACACATATCACAGTTACTCACGCAAAGCAAAGACTTTGCGTGGTAATTACAAAGCGTTATTTCAAATCCATACAACAATATAATGAACAATACCAATTATATTGGCTGAGAAAGTTTTATACAATTTCGCTTACTTTTTTTTATTTAATAAATTTGCGCTGATAACTGGACTCCGGTGGTGGCACCACTTGTTGCTGTCTCCGTTGGCGCATTAAATGACACATGTAACGTTACAAATATTATGATCGCGTACGTGTGTTTGCTTATCACAATAGTTTGTTCTCTTTTTAAAACGCAAATATTGTTTTTAAACCAACCATTTGTCGCTTATTAAAAAATATAAATAATGCGAACGGTATGCGAAGAGTCCAATACAACATTAAAGTTCACAATGATCAGTTCAATTTGCGCCGTTCGATATAAGTTCGATTGTTAGTGTTCACAAGACGATAAGAATAATTGAATTTTATCTCGTCGATAAACTTTTTTAAACAAATTAAAATAATATTTGCTTGTGTTCTGAAAAAAAAATCCTATACCTTAGCAATAGAGATTCGCATAATTCACAACTAAAGCAACTATGCTTCTGCGATACTTTACATGTTATTTTACTGCGTGATATTTACATATAGTTCTTCTTGGGCAATTTATTATTGCTGTGAATTTGAGCCTCAACGGTTGGGAAATTTTCAGCATTGCTATCGATATTATTCCCTGCTATCGCTGGTTCCATGTAACGCATTGGTACCAACTATCGTTTGCAATATTTTGGGTAAATACATGAAGATATTGGTATCTTTTAAATTTTGTAGATGAATTTAAATCAATATAAGTTTTTTAAAACGTTAATTTAAATATATCTATAATATAATATAAAATAATCATCATAAACATGGAAAATAAAAAAATACAAAATGAGATCAATATGATAATAAAACCGTAGCATACTTTTTGTCGAATAATTTAATGTTACAATGCTAGGATTGCGTTCCATATAGCTGACCAATAAGATATATCACAGAAGATTTATCCAGTATACTTCAAAATAACATAAATAAGAAAAAACAAAACAAATATGAAAAGAATTTATATATGAGTACCTTTATATAATTTTATTTACCGATTAAATGAATGTTTCACTTACAAAAAAAATAAGGTATATTCATTTGGTTGGAAGAGTTACTAACTACAATAAATCAAAAGATCTGCTTTGAATGATCAGATTTTGATAAATGCATTTTCAGCTTGCTGTGTAATCAAAAAAGAATATTTTCCAAATACACAAACATTTCCTTAAAATATCAAAAGCAGTTATTCTGTTAGCTAAAATCGTTTTGGCCACCACCAGAAATTTGTTTCTTTTGTACAACCCAATCTAGTTTTAGCTGTAAAATTATTAAATAGATTATAAATACCTCGACTAAAAATTATAGACATTTACTTGAAATATTTTGAAGTTCTACCCAAAAGTAAAGCTGCTGTATAGGTTCCATCGAGTGTAAGGTAATAGCATTTAAAAAAGTGCAGGGTTTCAACGAGATTTGTCTGTTATAGAACTCATTCACATTGATACGTGTAATATCTAGACGATCTGCTACAATACCAGTGGTTAGCACATCCTCCAATTTAAGATACACCGTGTTGAGCAATTCCACATACAGTTCGTGTATAATATCACCGGTCATAAGGTATGCAGGTCCAGTAGTGAACGATGGATATATGTCCTTCGGATAATGTTTTTTCGACACGTAATATTTCGAAAGTTTATAACGTACAGGTTTCCATTTGTTGACAAGCCTACCAAAAATAGCACGTTTTACATTGCGACTCTCCACCTCCTTCAGAAAAGCTATAAGCTGAGGCATATTTACAAACACATCATCATCCACCTTTAGTATGTACTTAGCATAATTACAATATTGATCAGCCCACTCCAGAGATGAGATTATCTTTAACGTTAAATTATCATATGTATCAATAAAATTTCCACGTATGAGATCCATATGCAATTGACTCTCGTTACTTAGCTGATAATCAATATAACTGCTATCCTGGCGACCTACCACAAATGCCAAGCTTATATCACTGTAATTTCCATTACTGTAGCCGCCCCAAGTTCTTCTTATAGCTGAGCGTGCTGTGATATGATTTAACGACGAGAAGACTAATACAAGAAGCATTATTTTCAATCCTTTATGTGGACAAACGTGTTCTCTAATTAAATCATTATCCATATGTCCACTCTCATAGATGTCCTTGGTTATAATAATCTCCGACTGATTTAATAAACGGGTAATTTCAGTACTAGTGGTTTTCGCAGTAGTCGTGCATAGCTTGGTTAAAACGTTATAGCCTACAGGAAAGGTTCAGATTTAACAAATACATATAAATATACATAAAATAATAAGCAATTAATTTAATTTTCTTGTTGCTTGAGACAAATTTTTTGTATTTTTATCGCTTTCTGAAAATGTTTTTTTTTTTTGGTAAAACTTTTTTGGTTTTACCTAGCATAATAGTTATATGCTGCTAGAGATGTGAGTGGTATTCATATATATATATTAATATATATGTTACTTATAGCCTTAGCTATATCTAATTATCATTTAATTAATGGCATTTATAATGCTAAAATTAGACTAATCAGAATCTATTTAAAAACAAACATATATATATATATATATATATATATATATATATATTTATATATGTATATGTATATACAAGTATATATATATACGTATGTATCGAGTATAACTGAACTATAGCCATAATATAGTAGTTGTTCCTATTAATATTACTTAATAACTAAAACTATTTATATATACCGCTAGTCGCTGCAGTTAGCTGCCTTTTCTCGTTTGATTTTGTGTTTTCCTTTTTGCCTTCGTTATTGATTTTAATTTTCATTTTTTCTTTACCTAAATTTGTTTGAATTAAATTTAAAAATAGTTTAAGTTTATAGTTTAAACCTAAAATACTATTTACATTTAGTGGTCTGATCCAGGAGCTTCTTCCAAAGATCAAATTGCTCATTGGATTTAATCATGTGCACACTAATGGCATTGCGTATATTGCAAGGATTAAAGGAGATGCGACGATTAACGAACTCATTAATATGAAGGCGATCAATGCCCAAATACTGGGCTACAATGCCTGTTGTGAAGACATCCTCTAGTTTAAGATAAACTGTCTTCAATGATCTTTCATATAATTCGTGTATAATATCACCGGTCATAAGATATGCAGGTCCAGTGGTAAATGATGGAAATACGGTGTATGTGAATTGATCCGAAGATATATAGTATTTGGATTTCTTATTACGTATGGGCTTCCATTTTTTGGCTAAACGTCCAAGTATACAACGTTGCTGTTTGTGCTTATCCAACCAGCCAAGGAAGTTTAATAACTTTGGTACATTGATGAACATATCATCATCTGTTTTTAGTATATATTTTGCATTATGACAATGCTGATCAACCCATTCCAGCGATGATATTGTTTTTAGCGTTAGATTGTTATATGAGTCAACGAAGTTACCACGTATAAGATCACCATACATATAGTTCTCCTGGCTGAGTGCCTGATGAACTGTCTCATTAAAGCCACGGCCCAAAACAAAAGCCATACCAATATCGCGACGTGAGTTATAATGTCCCCAGGTCTGTCGTATGGCCATACGTGCATCTGCATGAGTTAATGCTGAGGTGATTAATATAAGTAACCTTGTCTCAGTACCATTAGCTGGACAGATGCGGTCTATATTAATCTCTTGATTTAAATGTCCACTTTCGTAAAGCTTTTCCGTTATAATACCCTTGGCTGGATCCATTGGAGTGGTTGCCGCTTTGTTTTTGGGTTTTGCTTTTAACACTGGAGTTGTTGGTTTGGTTGCTGGAGCTGACTTATTCTTCTCCTTCACCAACACAGGTCCTGTCTTTGCAGGCAACACAGCATACGCAGTATCGTGTTGCACAGCAACATTACTCTTATCCAGCAAATTCATCTGCAGGGTATCAACCAGACCAGGCTGGTTGCTTTTATCTGAAAAAATGGAAAACGAATTTAGTATATGATTATATATATATATATATACATATGATATATGTTTATGTATTTGGAGTATCACATGTGCTTTGCCTGCCTATTGTTTCGACTGCGCAATGTGCAACCTAATCGCTAACATTAAGTGTTGGATAAACAATGTCTGAATACTTTGGTAGGCAGTAAGATGAGACGTGAGACTATCTCTGACTATTGGTTAACAAATAATGTGACCTGATGCCTGACGCATAACGCCTGCATATAATCTAATAATGATGTTAATCATCATAATATTATTTTATTATCATTCCTATTTCTTTTCTTATTGTTTTTCTTTTTCTGTTGCTATTATTTGCACGGCAGAAGAACAAGCGACAATTGTTTATCGCAACATGCCACGCCCATAAGATGTGTACCAACCCGTGCGCTGTTCGCTGGGTGCGGAAACAACTGCTGCCGCTGCCGCTGCTGCTGCTGCAGGTGCCACTCCTGCTGCCGGTGTATTGCTGTTGCTGTTTGATGTGATGTTTTTTAGTATCTTATCGGCAGTCTCTATAAACTTTTGTAAATTAGTTGTAGGTATCATAAGATTTTCAGCAGCGTCTGCTGGCAACTGTTGTTGTTGTTGTTGTTGCTGTTGTAGTTGTTGCTCTAGCTGTTTACCTGAAGCAGGTGCACCCCCTAAAACTGTTCCTCCAGCTGCTGTTGCTGTTTGTTTAACATTAAATGAATCATTTGTATTAATATTGCCTGTAGGAGACATAATGTTAGATTCATTAGCTTCTTCTTATCACTTTTGATAACATGGCCACAACTTACCTGAGATGGCTTCAATATTTTGCATATATTGCTGCTCTTCGAGCAACTCGTCAGGCATATTGGCTGCTTGTTCGCTGCCAAACATGGGACTGGCACCGCCAGCTCCACCATCCAACAGTGCATCCTCATCAATTGTTGGCAAACGATGTTGTTGCGGTTTTCTATGTTGCTGTTGCTGCTGTTGTTGTTGCTGCTGCTGTTGTTGTTCCTGTGGCTTAACTTTGCTGGCCAACTCATCAGCTGTATAAAGTCCAAATTCTCCAGTAGCATTTGCTGCTATAACTCCAGACAATTGATCCGATTGCTGTTGCTGTTGCTGTTGTCGGCCCGCATATCCATTTAACTGTTGTGGCGTTGGTGGCGCCACCAAGTGCATATGTGTTGGCGTTAATGTTGTTGTCGTCGAGTATGAAGCATATATAAAAATTGTGAGTATTACGGCGACCAAAACTAATAGAAAACGCAAGATGCGAGTATTGTGTACGTTACCAACTGCAACCATTTTTAGCTTATTTATATAAACACTTTATATAAATAATGCAATATGATTTATGTATATATATCGTTAACTCAAATTTGATCTTTGAGTATTTTGTTAATTTCTTATAGTATTTTATTTATTTATATATATAAATGGAATTTTACATTCCACTTTAGATTCTTTAACGATGCATTCACTTGGCACGGCGCGATCTCTCTATGAAACGACTGCAACGATAAAAAACAGTACAGAAATGTTCTTAATATATATTTATATTTATATATATATATATAACTAGATGTATACATATATTGCAAAGGTAACTACAATTACACGTGCAATGATTTATGGCCAATTGTTGACCGCACCAGACCTAACGCCCATCCCCATCAAGTACCCAGACAAAATGATTGCTTAGTAAAGTTCTAAAGAGACGCAAAGTTAAACCAAGTGTATACGGCTTTACAAAGCCCTTTACCTAAGCTTACATATAGCTCTTCTAGTAGCTAAGATTCAGGTATTCACTTTGAAAGTGTTTAAAGCTGTTTTTGTCGATCTTTATACTAAACAAATATACCCCAACTTTACAGTTGCAATGGGCTAACAAGAAGATGCAATTAAAAATTTAATTTTACAGGCGTTAATTAAAAAGCGTCTGTTTATCTTATCAGCACTAAAGGAAGTTAACTAAGTGGCAATACTTAATGTGATTTTTATATCTGATAAATATATATTGGCAGCTCTATCGTAATGAATCAAAAGGCACATGATAAGAGATTCATTTGACAAATTAAAATAAATAACACTTTATATATTGATCATGTTTTTAGCCAATATATTGACCAAGTTAATACAACTTTAACAGCAATTCCATTGAGTTACAAGTAGGAATAGATCTGTTATCATATCATGTTTAAATATTGTTGAAGGTTTCTTGCGAAATAACGTCTCTCTCTCTCATTCATTTCTTTGTTATTTTTCAGTTGATAAAAAAAGATTAATTATATAGGACTATAAAGTTAAAATTATGATTATATTATCTGTGAAAAGTAAATACAAATTTTTCTAAAAGTTTTATTACAGTTGTGTCCAAACTGGAGTAGCACTTTGATAAAAACAATTGTAAAGATAGGGAAAAATGTAAAGATTTATAATAAAATTAGATTCTATAATAAAAGAGAACAAAATACTTTAAAGTCATGAGTCAAGTTTTGCGATAGTCGAAGAGCTTCTCCTTATAAAGGTAATTCACAACAATTTTTTTTTTCGTTTTAAATACAAAATAAAACACGTTTTGAAATACTTGAATCTGAGTCAGTTGTCTTTTGGACATAAGAGTCAATATTGTAGATACAAAGTGGGTTCCGACCAAGTTAATGCTAATGAGCTGGACAAACTTCAAGTATGTGAATACTGAAAACAACTGAAACTGAAGAATTCAGCATCCAGAATCTGAATATAACGAAACACATTCCCAAGGGCTGTTGATCATTTGTATGCATTGTGCGTTTGGTATGGAAAGATAGAGATAGAGAGACAGAGAGAGAGAGAGACATAAAGACATAAGGATTGGCTTTATACATGCTTGACCCGATTTGTCAATGAAGTGGAATTTCGATACAAAAATGGTAGAAGCAAAAAAGAAAGGGTGCCACTTTGCTTATAACTGTTGTGGATACGACAAATCCACTTGACTACGTTCTGTGAGTGTCTCACTTAAAGGGGCGGCTTTTAATTTTAAATGAGTTATTTCTATGCTTATTGGTTGATTATACATAAATATACGTATAAATATGGAATTCCGATTTGTCACCAGAACATAATAAAATTTCCCTTTCATTCTATAATGTGGTGAATTATCAAATGTCGAATTCAATTTATAGGGCCTATTATTACATATATGTGTATAATGGTATTATCCAACTTAGGTATAAAAGAAAATTTTGTCTATAGATAAGATAAACTAATTAATCGGTAGACTATTAAGAAAGTTTTCTACAATTAAACATTCTATTGAACTTCCAACATTAAATATAAAAAAAAAAAAAAAATAAAAAAATAAGAAATGATAATGTTATCTTATTATACGCATGTATAGATTATAGTTAATAGAACTTGTATACGTTATCTAAATGCCAACTGATTGAACACAAATCAAAATTTCCATTACATGTGTTTAAGCGGATATCATCATAAACTTAATCAGCGGTGAAAGAGGTAACAGAAAAGATAACGACAATTGATGTTTTAGTATTGTAATCAAAAATTTATTAGGTTTTAATATGATATAATAGCGTGTGAAACATATAAGACAATTGGTCAATTTTATATGTTGTGTTAGGGCTAGGCGAAGGTCATAATAGTACATGGTTCTAGAATAATAAAGGCCTATAATCATTCACTTTCTATCGGAAAACTAATACCTATATAAGAACAATTTATGATAACGGTCTTACATAGTATATAGCATATTATTCGAACTAGTTGCGAAAAATCTTAGGTTATGGCCTTGAACTTTTCTTTTACAGTATAAAGGTTTTAAATGTATACAAAATTTTGTTTGAATTTGCGTTGAAAGTGTTTTATAATCAGCTTTATATCATATACAGTATAGATTTTTCAATTGTTTTCACTGCAACAATAATATTTACAAGCAACTGTTGCTGACAAGATCTTAAGATTAGATATTCTAAGGCGTCATTCAGCATATATATTACGTATATATTATATAAACATGATAATTTTACGTGTAAATCTTAAGATATTCTTTTTGTAGCGTTAGTGACCGCAGCGTGACGCGGCATTTGCCACTCCGAAAAGATCTATAAAAACTGAGAGTGAAAAGGAAATGCTTTATCAGCAAATTTATATGGTACAACAGGCTGATCTAGCACACATTTTTGTATTATCACTGACTAATTCGTAACTATAGTATGTATGGTAAAAATACACCCTGTTTCAGCAAGGAACCGAAGAAAGAAATTAACAAAATATTTTAATCATTTTACATAGGAAGGGGAAAGAATTTGAATATATATACATATATATATCTAAACTCCGATAAGACATTTTGTGACCTTTGTAGTGCATATAGCAATACATATTATATATGTTTTAACTTATGTTTTATGTACCAAAATTTTTTCAGTGTAATTTTTTTAAAATTATCTATGAAGTGTTAAATTGTGAAACGGATGTGAAATATTGCAGGGCAAGCAATTAGTAAAACGCCCATTAAATTATAAAATAATTGTTATCAATGATTACATAATATATGTGTATATACTATATATATATATATATATATATATATATATATATATATATGTATATATTATGTGTGCGTAATGTATGTGTAGGTGATGGAATGGTGTCGAACGATTGGATCCACTTTTAAAGCAAGTTTAGCGAGTGCACAAAATATTATGGTCCCTGGATAAGTACATTGAACCGTAGATAATCGACGGTTATACTGAGAAAACGGGTTTCGCTCTACAAAATCATTTTTGGACCATGGACCATGGACCATGTAGTTGCTATCAATCAAATTCACATCAAAATAGTTAATAAAAAAACAAAAACAAAGGGCGTTGACCAGGAAAGATGATAAAATCTTTAGTATAAAGAAGCAGCTGATTCAAATCATTTAGTTTTGTTGGCCAAATGTTTGTATCTCTGTATTTCCGCTGTCTAATGAAACCTTCATTTTGAGAAATTTGGTAACAGCCATGGCGCTTACACAAATTATTACTCAACCTTAAGACTTAAGATACACAACATCAAAATCAACAATAACAATAACAACAAAGTTATGTTAATAAATTAAACAATAAACTAACACAGTCATCATTTTGCCTATTGCATTATCTCAGTTTACATACCCATACCCATTCACTACGAACAACTACATCCCCGTCTCTATATTCATCCAATTTCATTCAACTCCAATTCCGACATCGAATACGACTACAAGTTTGACTTTGAGTATAGGGGATTGTTCGTTTTACTTTACCCATTTCCCGCTATTCGATCCATCACGTAGTAACACTCACCTGCAGCTTAGTCGCACTCGGGGACGTCAACTTGGCAAGTAAATTTGTTAATTGACGCAGCGCTGTCAAAGGTGGCAGCGACGTCAGCCTGAAGACAGCAATAAAGTCGCTAGCAATGTGGCTATGGCTATTGTTGGACCAGGGTCAAGCATAATTACTAGATGGCTGGGCCCCTGGTCTACATGTGTCTATGTGTGTATCTGTATGTTGCCTTCTTACTCGTATTTGTTATTTTTAGTGTTTGCTCATAATTAATTTAAGTTTGTTGACAATATAAATATGATTACAATGATGAGTTGTAGTTATAATTGTATTTGTATATTTTTTGTTTGTGTTTGTATTGACCATACGCAACACAACACACCACTGCACAAACAGACTATCGTCCCAATGTGCCAGGTTAACAGTTCCAGTTGCCTTGAGGCAAGCCTGTTCTTGAGTTTTGATTAATTTATTAGTCTTTATTTAAAGCGTTTGTGCATTTAATGAGTATAACTTGTTTCATTAGCCATTCAAACCATGTATAAATACACTTTATATATTTATTTTTGGCATATACATAAGTACGTATGTATTTTTTGCGTGGATTTCGCGTATATTTATTTTTTCATTTTTTGCATTTCCAGCTGGTTTTGCATTAATTGGTTGCTGCGCGACGACAAGTTTGTTATATTTTTTCTTAAATTTTTTTTATTTATTTTCTACTTATGACACTTTTATTAAATTATTATTTATTATGTTATGCATATCATTTTACAATAAAAAATTTATAGTATTTTAATCCCATTAAAATTAATCTCAAATATAATTATTGTTTACTCCGTGAGTTCGAACGGTGCACGGCTGCGAGTCGGCTGTAATACAGAACTGTAGAGATGGTCGATACTCTTATTTTGCTGTCAGTGATAAAAACTACAGCGATATTAAAACATCGGCAACAAATATCGGCAACATAACATAAGGCCCATCTTTGTAGAACTGTTAACTTTAGGACAAGTAATTTTTTATTATTGTCGATACAATTTCTTATCGATAATGTTCAGTCGTACGTTAGCCTATCGATATTGTTTAGTCTACAGCTGACGATAGTTATAGTAGAGCGGAAAGATATAAATTCATGTTTTGCCTGAGTGGTAATAAATTCATAATAATATAGCATGGCTATTTAAAACTTTTATTTAATTAACATTCTAATTGTCAAAATTACAAATTAAGTTAATAGATATATTATTTTGAATCAGAATTGTTAAAAACACACTTAATCGAACAATTATTTTATGGCAGCTGCATTACTGTACGGATATATTGAAGAACATCTTTGTTTGATAGTACACCCATGTGATCAACACCTAAAAGTGCTAATGTGGATATTGGGGAATTAGTGTAGCCTGTCCAGTGCTGACAGGCGCGGAGAGAACGTTGGTTAACAGTACCATCACCAACTCCCATTATTAATTTGGGTGTTTGTCCGTTTATGTTATCTTTTTTATATTGCAATCTGTCAAAGAAATTATTATATTTTATTTTATGTTTACAAAACTAGTTGTGAATTTACTTTTCCACTGTATCAACACCATCACCGTAGAGACAATGCAGCTCCACATCTGGAGGGTTGAAGTTTTGTGAGTAGCGTATTGTATCTTTGCGCATTTCCCAACCTGTCTGGAAGTCAATATCATTAAAGAATTCTTCCAGCTGTGCCATAGTATAATTGCGCGATGGAGTCGTTGCAAGAACTTCAGATGGCTTCCAAAATAGAGGCGAGGGAAGTAACCAAGCAGTGGAGGGATGTGATATTTGCTCCTCCCGTAAAATTTTAGCACTTAACGCAAAGGAATCTAAATCATCGCCCATAGCGAATACTTTAACTGCCTTTATGCTGCCCGCCCAGGCGCCGCCCAAACTTATTTGGCGACGTACATATTGTTTTTTCCATTCTAATGTTTGTTGCTGCAGGAAGACTAGTGTCATTGGACTTCCCATGCTATGTGTAATGAATGTAACGGCAGTTTGATTATTAGCCTCATACATATCCTCCACCATCTGTTTGAGATCGACAAAGAATTGTTGGTTTTCATCTGTAAATAAAATGAGAAATATTTTTTTTAACAAATTTATATTAACTTCATATGTTTCAATTACTTGGCGCTTTGCGGAAATCGTATGGTGCTCCGCGTATGTTATGACGACGTTCATAGCCCAACTCGATGAGCAAATTAGCAATGTCCTTGAAATATGCACCAGCCTTGTTTTTAGTAGGATCTATCCATTCCACAACATTTGGGTCACCCCAGCCCGGTATACGTATCTCCACACCTGGAGTATTGTGAGTTGTTCGAGTAGCCTTATCATAGTACAGCTTAACATTATCTATCCAACAGTATACCATGGGTATGATCAACTGTTCCAGATCTAGCCATAGATTATACCAGTCATGTTGCTTTTCGCATATAATATACGGTGTAGAAGATTTATTTAACCGTACTTCAACTTGAGATCCGCCATCGCCAGGTACTAGAATTAATTGTCATAAATAATAGATATTGCCCTTGACCTTAAGCATACATATTTCGATTAATCAATACCCACCAAATATGACTGGCGATAGCTGAGGCTCTTTAGGCGGTGTTGGATGAGGCGTAGGTTTAACGTCCTTTTTACTGAATGGCCAAAAACAATTACCAAAACTTAACAATGTTATGAAAACCAACACACCATATATTTTATTCCGTCTGATTTCCATTATTTTGTTGTGCGTATCTTTTGCTAAAGACTACAAATGAAATGCGCGACACTCACTGACCGAGCAGATGAAAGGTAATGGGATTATATTATATTATGGACACAAACAAATGAATCAGCTTTATAATAATGAAATTTGATAATAATTGAATTTGATTTCATATCATATCATATTTATATATGTTAAAATTGTGCGAACATATCACCAAGCAAAAGCACCAGTGCTAATGCGTAATTGACTTTTAATGCATTAATATAACTGTTACTGCTTCGGTTGTTTTCCGCATTTCAGTATGGCGCGATCTTAGCACTACTGTTGTTATTGCTGTTGTATGTATATTGTGCGCTTGCATAAACAAAGAAATATTTTTGTTTGTATTAATTCTTATCAGAATTTGTTTTTGTTTCTGTACAGCTTATTACAGCTGCTAACCTGTGGTGAACTTTTCAATCTATTTGGTTATTTGCGCGTTTTACATATTTATGCCGCCGGTCACACTGACCAGTGGAATCTGTTTATTATTCTAATAGTTTTCATTAACATTCAAATAGTAGATAGATATGGTGATAAAAAATATATTTTTTTTAACTAAATAAACACAATATTTTGTTTTTAGCGCTAGAAAGTAATTGTTTTTTTTACCGCTTTTATGTTTGAACAAAGTATCGATGCAAGTATTATTAACAATTTAAATCATTGCATAAAATATATATCGCCAAAGGAACTCTACTTATGTATCGATAAATTTAGAAAACTTCGCGACCGGCAAACGCGTTTAGCGCGTTCAAAGATAAATTTATTTACGAAATAACTAATAACTTCAAATAAGTCCTGGATATAATATAAAACACACAATGCAGGAGTTTTTTAGCGTAATGCTGCCGGATGTAAAAAGGGAACTACGTCGCGGCATCATTGAGTGCTCAAAACGCGGTTTAATGCATAGTACCAAATGGCTGGCGGAATTGCACCATGGTCTAAATGATGTACATATAGATAATCCAGCGCCTGATGATGATAATTCGTTCAGTGAATGTCAACTAGAAGGCATAGCACCTGCCGAGTACAGTGAATATTATTTGGCAAAAAGTTACTATGATGTCCGTGAATACGATCGAGCGGCACATGTCGTAAGGAACTGCGAGTCAGTTGTGCCACGTTTTCTGCACTTTTATTCCACTTATATGGCGCGGGAGAAACGACGCCTCGATTCAACAACCGATCAAGCAAATCTCACAGAACCCAATCAGATGCGTGATTTAGCGGATCTGCTGGCAACGCTTCGAGCAGAATATGAACGTAGCCGCCTAGATGGCTATGGAATCTATTTGTATGGCGTTGTACTAAGAGCTTTAAATCTAAATCAAGCAGCTGAACAAATGCTATTAGCAGCAATACGTATGGTGCCTATGCTGTGGAGCGCATACCTTGAGTTATCTCCACTTATAATGGAGAAGAAAAAACTGCTGAGCCTACAGTTGGGCGGTCATTGGATGCGACACTTCTTTCTGGCACATACCTTCTTGGAACTTTATCTAAATGATGACGGACTGAAATTATTTGAAGATTTACAGACAGCTGGATTTGGCAAGAGCATCTACATAACAGCACAAATGGCTCTGGTCTATCATAATAAACGAGGTAAGTTCTTGGGAAAGTTTTTTGCTGTCAACCATTTCCAAAAGTATTATAATTTCAGATGTAGAGAAAGCTATTGAACTGTTTCAAGCATTACTTGACACCGATCCTTATCGCCTGGACAATGTAGATACCTATTCCAATTTGCTTTTTGTAAAGGAAATGAAAACGGAAATGGCACAGCTAGCACACAAGGCAGTTAGCATAAATAAATATCGTCCAGAAACTTGTTGTGTTATAGGTAAGTAATAATTCCGATTACGAATAGAAAGCAGATGTTTAATTTGTGAAAATCCTTTCAAGGAAACTACTACAGCATACGCTGTGATCACCACCTAGCAATATTATACTTTCAGCGGGCACTTAAACTAAATCCCAAGTATTTGGCAGCATGGACGCTGATGGGACATGAATTTATGGAATTAAAAAATACAAATGCGGCAATTCAGAGTTACCGTAAAGCGGTTGAAGTCAATAAACGAGACTATCGAGCCTGGTATGGCCTGGGTCAGGCCTATGAGATTATAAAAATGCACTATTATAGTTTATATTACTTTAAAATTGCACATCAGCTGCGTCCATACGATTCTCGAATGTTAGTCGCGCTGGGCGAGACCTACGAGAAACTGGATAAATGTGAGAATGCAGTTAAGTGTTATTGGAAAGCCTGTGATGTTGGTGATATTGAAGGCATTGCTATGTACAAGTTGGCGAGTCTACATGAAAAGCTTGGCGATCATGAGACAGCCGTTCATTGTTATATTATGTATTGTGAGGACGAACGTGCCGCCACCGATAAGCAGAGTCTCTATCAAGGTTTCATGACGCTGGCCAACTATTATGAGAAGAAAAGCGATTTTGAACGAGGTGCTTATTATGCCTATAAGTGCCTAGATTCGGATGATGTAAGTTATAAAGCTATGTATACCAATGCAATTACTTAATATTAATTTTTTTTTATATAGCGCAAGACAGAAGCTAAAGCGCTACTGAAGACCATTGATTGGAAACGTAGCGCTGAATGGCCAAAGAAATCAAAATCAGCGACAGCAATAGCTAATGATGAAACCAGTTCTGAAGATGACATGGAATGGGAGCAACTGGACGTACGTGCGAGGGTACCTTTAACATCCCTAGGTGATAGTGGCAAGCCAGCTACGACGACGACAACAACAGCTGCTGTTAGCTCGTCAACAACAACGACGACAGCAACAGCATCGTCAACATCATCAACATCATCAACATCATCATTATTAGGTGCACCTAATGTACGTTTACCACGCTCCACATCGGAGGGCTTGCGAAGAACGCATCCATCTCAAAGAAGTCATACAGCACCAGCTGCGAACAGTACTGCCACATCCGCGACAATATCAACAATCAGCGAGGAAACACCTGTCACCAGCGCCACAGCTATAGCACCGACGTTAAATGAAACAACAACAGTTGCCTCAGAAACGGCTGAACAGCAATCGACCAATGATGGCAGTTCTATGGAAATATCTACCGTATCCATCGACTAGGCACAAATTCCTACATATAAACATATATAAATACTTTCAAAAGACTCATTTTTATTTTTGAATTATATTGAATTGAACTTGTGAATATTTATTTTGCTAATCCGAGTCTTAAACTATATAGCAACTGACAATATCAAAATCCAAACTAAAATGCATCTAGTCAAATATCTAATAGCTCTTAAGCTTATTACACTTAAAGCTGATGCCCAACTCAAACTGGAATTTGGTGAGCGTAGCACCTTTTATCTATATCTAAGCATACTTAAGTTCAACTTTTGATTCTGTTAAATAGCTCGTCTGATGCTGAAATGCAAACTTGCATTTAATGCGATCAACAGCACCAACACAAATATTCCCAGTACTAAGAGATCTACACTAAACCCTTCTTCGGACATATTAAAACCTTCGAGAAACTCTGCTGGTGATTTAAATATACAAAAACTTGTTTTACATGGCAATTCATCACGCCCATACCCATAGATAGCACGCATCAATCCCTCGAATGTGTAACGAAAAAAGGATATATCACAAATCGGACGTAGAAACCACGATAGTTCGCTAAGTCTTATAAAAAAGCCAGAGAAGAGCAGAAATGGTGTTGTTATTGCGGGTACCAAGAATATGGCCATCTGCATAGAAAGCAACGAGCCACCAATCACACCTATGAAATGGGCTATTAGGGCGGTCACCACACAGACACTCCAACACATGGCAAAACGATTAAACTCCATTGGTTGTCCGGTCATAAAATAACTAATGCTTATGAACAGTGTGGGACAGACCAATTGCATTGGTAGATCCGCCACCACCTTGGATATATAGTAAGCTCTGAGGGAATACCAACTGTTATAGTATTCTCTAATGAACACTGGTGAATCCTGTATGCATAATAATATGGAAGGCATTGCATTACCCGCGAAAATAAACAGTATAATAAAGAACAGACACGATACATTGCTTATGACCTTGCCTGCATCATTGCCAATCTGCCAATAGACAACGCCCAATAGCAGTGCCACCACAGTGTGCATAACAACACGCATCTGGACAGCAATCTACAAAAGTTTACTGATTAAATTGCTTTCTCAATAAATATGTGTAAGGATAACTTACCATGTTTCTTGACATGGAACGTAAATGTCGTTTCATTAGTATCCATAACTGGTACCAGAACCCTACTTGTTCCTTGGGTCGTATCAGCTGAGTGTCTAAGCTGGATTGTTCCTGTATCTGTATGAGGGCTGCTGAAATAAAATTAACAGGACAGAGGGGACAGATAGAGCAGTGCAGGGAGTAAATGTGAAATTGTGCAAAAGCAATTGGATTTGAAAGCAGAAGCGGAAGCACATGCAGTTATAGGAGATCAGCGATCAGTCACAGAGTTTACCATAACCAAAATAAACTTACTCTGCTCATCCGACATCATTGACACCTTTATATTGTCATATTTACTCTTGTTTAGTGTTATCAGAGATTCACATCGTTCGTTGGATGACTCGCTGCCCACCTCCAAAACTAAATGTTGATCATCATTAGACTGTGTTTATAATCCACCTCTACTTCATTGTTTACCAAAGTCTCCAGGATTATAATACTGTGGACAGCTAAAGCCTGCTAAATTGAAGGTTTCCAACATATCGCTTTGTGCACCCGCGTAAAGTACTTCACCATGTGCCACCACTACAACATCGTCAAATAGCTGCATCAATCGTGAACTCGGCTGATGAACAACACACACTACAATCCTTCCATCGTGTGCCAAACGCTGTAGATAACACATGACCTGATAACTGGCAACGCTGTCCAGCCCACTCGTAGGTTCATCAAAGAACATTATTGGAGGATTGGTGATCAGCTCAATGCCAATCGATAGACGCTTATGTTCCCCACCTGAAATGTTACGCACCAGCGTCTGGCGACAGGAATGCAGATTGAGTACCCCAATAATGTCATCCAACTGGAAGAAATAGTTTGATGAGTATCTTTATAAAGCTAAGAGATTTTTTATAAATCTACGACTTACAATTTCTTGTTTCTGCTGAGTAGTTGTGGTTGTAGGCAACTTTAAGTCAGCGGAGACTCGTAAGGTTTCCTCCACGGTGAGCAGAGACATCATCACAAAGTTTTGTGATATGTAGGAGGACATCTTACGAAATTTAAGCAAATCCCTTGGCTGTCCGTTGAGCAGGAACTGACCAGTGACACCACTTACTCTAAAAAATATCCCTCAATATATAATAACTTGGAAGAATTCTACACGAAACTTACTTGAAACCTGCCAAGACATTAAGCAGCGTAGTTTTACCTGCTCCGGATGGACCCAGTATAGCAGTCAGACGACCTGCTCGAAAGGCACCGCATGCCTCGGTCAAGATTTGTGTATTGCTTTTCTGTTGTATGTTTTTTAAACTATAGCAGACTTGACTAAACTGCAGCTCCAATGATTGCTGTTTGGTTAAGTTGTCCGGTACCGCGTTATCGGCCATGTTTACTTTACCTATATATAAAAGTAATTGGATTGGCAACGGTCAAGGAACGACTGTCTATGATACGAAGTCGTTAAATATGGAATTTTAAATTGAATCTGATTATGGCTGGTGTTTATGTGGTTCCAGTCTCTGCAGCTATTAACTGATTTATAATCGGGACTATATCTAATCGGAGCTACTACTTCTGACCTTCAAATTATGCAAAGAACCACACGGGAATATAACTGCTATTATATATATTTATATATATATAATATATAATTATTTCAAAGTGGAACCATTAACTGAATGTATCTTGTCTGTGGTCAGTCGGTAAGTGGTTAAATTGTTATTATGTCTTTTATAACTATATACATAAATTATTTTAATTACTAAACATAAACGATATTAGATAGTTTGTGAACCTATATTTAATAACTGAAAAAAATACGATCATTCGCTGTCTCTCTCTTTCTCTGCTTTTCTCCTTTTAAGGATAAATCTTTCCCATAGACAGCAAGACATTAGACCCTGATTATAATCTGTCTATATTACAGATGTTATGTGTTTGTTTTGACTTGAAGCTATAAAAACTATTAAAAGTCTATATATATATAGCTAATCTTATTTACACTTATACATTTTGAAATCGGTTTGAATATTCTCTGCACAGTATACTTTAGCTGATTATCACTTTCGACGTAATGAAAAGTTTATTGTTGTTGTTTTACTTTTAGTTAACTCTTTACGTACAAATTTTTAAATATTTATAGGGTACTTTATAGTCGAGCATGTTTGATTACAATATCAATATTATTTATTACCTCACAGGTGATATTTAATTGCATTTTTAAATTTACTTTTGTTATTATAAACTGGTTTTTCGGTTAATATTCTAATTGAGAAACACAGTTGCAATATGATTCAGCATTTGTTATATTGTTTACTTCTAATGAATCTAATATATATATATATACTACATATATATATTGTATTTCTGAACAGTCCTTATTTAGCAACTTTTATTGTTTAATGTTTGAAATGAATTTGATTTAAATTATTCACTATTATTTTAACCTCAGTTAATTATGTTTTCTTATCAGGTGTCGACTGTAATCCGATCTCTTTGTTAACGCCTAGTATAATCCTAACGAAACTTTTTCCGTTCAAATGCTCATCTTTCAGTGAAATAAAAAACACAACTGAAACTGTGCCGGTTATTGTTGCTTATATGAATTGATAAATATACGCAACATGTTCGAGTTGCACTTGCAATGCAACGGTCAACAGGTTGTGTTCGTTTAGATTCTAACTGTGCTAGCTATCAGGAAAGGTTTTCTTATCAGAACAGGAAACAACAACAAACTGAAACTGTGCCAGTTATTGTTGTTTATATCAATTGATAAACACATGCAACTTGTTCGAGTTCCGCTTGTAATGCAACATGCAACGTTCAAAAGATTGCGTGCATAAAGATTCTAACTGCGTTTACTAACTGAAAAGCTTTTCTTATCAGAACAGAAAAGAGCTGTTGGAGTTAATGAACCCATAATTCCAATGAGCTTGCTTTCAATATAATTAGTCCTTATTTTTAATGATTCCTGTCAGCATTTGGCGTATAATTCCGTTTTGATGTGTAATATTAATCATGAATATAAGGAATAGTAGTTAAAGATCTTTTTCATAATCTATAGACAGAAACCCAAAACTATTCAAACAGTAACCTATTATGAACAATTGGCGCGAAATGAACAAAGCTATCGATTGTTTGAACTTGAAGTATTTAGTACCTGGTAAAATGCAGTGCATAAGTTTAACCCTCTATAAATGTACGGGCACACTTGCAGCCATTAAATTTTTTGATATACCCGCATAACAAACAAAATAGTACAGTAAAAAGGAAAATTTGTAAATAAACTGCACTTGTACAAAAATTAACTATGTTTCCTATAAGTGTAACACAGTCTACTGATGCGTAAACAGATTCTCTTACCAGGAAATTCAATCGTATGTTTGTACTCAGTACATTATCAAATGGTGTATCACATTTCCCAGCTAAAACAAGTTCTCCCCTTTCCAATTAGATTTTATTCGTTTATAAATGAAGACACTGAATTTTTGTTTTGAATATGGTATTAGTTTATTTCATGGATTCTGATTATTCATATACCAAAATGAATTCAATTTGTTCGATTCATTATGCTGCTTGTCGAAGGCACACACGAAGTGATCCAAAAAAAGCAAGTAAAAGGAGTATTACATATAGTATTATTACCATCAGATCCGTACTAAAATTATCACCAACCATACCAAATTCCTGAAGAACTCTTTCTGGCGATTTAAAATGGCAATAAGCTTGGTAGCATGGAAGATTACCGCGGTCATACCCATAAATTGCACGCATGAATCCCTCGAAGATATATCGAAAAAAGGATATATCACAAATGGGTCGAAGAAAGAAAGATAAATCGGAAATTCTAATGAAAAACCCAGAAAAGAGCAGAAATGGTATGCTTACGGTAGGCACTATAAACGTGGCCATATTTATGGAAAACAATGTACCACCGACAATGCCTATCAAGTGGGAAAGCAACGCAGTCAATACACAGATACTCCAGCACATGGCAAAGCGATTAAGTTGAATGGGTTGACCTGTCATTAAGTAACTAATAGTTATGAATATTGTAGGACATATTAACTGCATTGGCAGATCTGCCAGTAACTTGGATAAATAATAGGCACTTAAAGAGTACCAGCCGTTATTGTATTCCCTGAGGAACACCGGCGAATCTTGGATGTAGAGCAGTATGGATGGCATTATATTACCAAAGAACAGAAAGAGTATTATAAAGAATATACAGGATGCATTGCTAAAGGCCTTGGCACCATCGATGCCTACTTGCCAGTAAACCACGCCTAAAAGCACGGCCACAATGAAGTGCATAACGAGACGCATCTGCACACAAATCTGTTGAAAATAAGGTGTTGTAGACTGATTTAAGAGACAACGCTTAAGATATATACTCACCAGATTTCTGGACATAGAACGTAAGTTCCGACCTAAAAGCACTCGTAACTGATATCCAAAATCCACCTGCTCTTTGGGCCGTATTAAGGTTTTATCAGCGTAAACGTTCTCGGATTTTTCAATAAGTGCCACTAAATCAAAGAATTAACTAAGTTCTTTTCGAGTTTAAATTAAACTTACTCTGTTCATCTACTGGTCCTATCAAAGTGCTCCTTAGGCAGTTGTGTTTGGCTTTACTGTGTGTTATAAGCGACTCACAACGATTATTACATGAGCTGCTGCCCACCTCCAAGGCTAAATAAAACCAAATAAAAAATCTTATTATAGTATGCTCCAACTCCATTTCACGGCTTACCAAAGTCACCGGGGTTATAGTACTGTGGACAATTAAAGCCTGCTGATTGAAAGATATCCAACATATCGCTCTGTGCACCCGCGTAAAGTACTTCACCATGTGCCACCACTACAACATCATCAAATAGCTGCATAAGTTGTGAACTAGGTTGATGAACAACACACACTACAATTCTTCCAACGTGTGCCAGACGCTGTAGATAACACATGACCTGATAACTGGAAACGCTGTCCAGCCCACTCGTAGGTTCATCAAAGAACATTATTGGAGGATTGGTGATCAGCTCAATGCCAATCGATAGACGCTTGTGTTCCCCACCTGAAATGTTAAACACTTGCGTCTGGCGACAGGAATGCAGATTGAGTACTCCAATGATGTAATCCAACTGGAAGTAATTTTGTTATGAATATCTTTATTAAGCTTCTATCTTTAACTTACAATTTGTTGCTTATTCTCAGCACTTGTTGTTGTGGGCAACTTTAAGTCAACTGAGACTCTTAAGGTTTCCTCCACAGTAAGCAGAGACATCATCGCAAACTTCTGAGTTGTATAAGAGGAATTCTTACGAAATTCAAGCAGATCCCTTGGCTGTCCATTGACCAGGAACTCACCAGTGACACCACTTACTCTGGAAAATATTCCACAATAATAACTTGAAACAATATTATACTAAACTTACTTGAAACCAGCCAAGACATTAAGCAGCGTAGTTTTACCTGCTCCGGATGGACCCAGTATAGCAGTTAGACGACCTGCTCGAAGTGTACCACATGCTTCAGTCAAGATTGGCGTGCTATTCTGCTGTTTTGGTGTTTTAGAGCTATAGCAGACGTGACGGAACTGCAGCTCCAAAGACCTGAAGTTGTCTGAAGTGTTAATATCAGTCATTACTGTTGTTCTGTGTATCGCACGCGACGAATTGCTATCAACTGCTGCCAAATTTTATTTAGAAAACGCTTAATGTGCGGTGCAATGCTAATCAACATCATTAGTAATACAATTTTGATGAAGAATAACATCATAATGAACATATTTAGTGACCTTTAAAGCAATCTTATCTGGTTCAGCTTCCACTCATATGTCCTTATCATTGAGCGTATTTCATGCTCACTCAAAAATCCCATAAGTTTTGGGGTCTATTTTAAATAAGCATAAGGTTAATTTGATTAGGGTACTCATGAGTTAAAATGCTTTAAAATATTTTAATTAAAATACAAAAAAGTTTCAATATTTTATTTAAAATAAGTTCATTCAAAAAATATTTGCTTTAACTAATTTATAAAATTTATTTACAATGTCTTAAAACTAGTCAAAATGTGATGTTAGATGACGTAGGAAGTGTACCGTGTGTTTAATACGATTGTAAAAGAATACAGGACTATGCTAGGGTGGGAGGGTGATGTGATAATAAGACGACTTTAATGTATACATACGAGTATGTAACTGTGGTGGAAGTATAAATCGGAGAACGTGTTTACCATATACATGATTTTGGGTATTATAATCTGATAACCTGATATATATATTTATCACGATTTCCTTATGCTAAAACGCGGTTCAATTCTTTGGCACATAGTTTAGTTCTCTCTCAATTAAATGCTATATATAATTATATATATATATAGGATATTTTATTTGAATTTAATATCAAATGTGAACGGAATAAATGTGGCATACATACAGCCCGCTCTCATCTGAATAATCTCAGTCGGAAGGACATTATATAAAAGGCTAATATGCGCAGCATTATTAGTAATCCCAGCAGAAAGAAAAATGCCATATAATAATCAGCTCCAGACATATCCAAAGCCTGAAGTATAAACTTTGGTCTGGATAAATGACAGTACATCTCATTGCACTCCAAACGTTCACGACCATAACCAAATATGGCTAACATGGCACCATCTAGACTATATTTAAGAAAGGATATGTCAAACATCCAGCGTAGATAGATGGGTGCATCTTTTTCCTGTAGAAAGAAGCCACTAAATGTCAAGAATGGACAGATGAAGAATGGTCCCAATATGGCACCAAGATGCATGCTTAATGCTGCTCCAACACCAAGGCCAATGCTTTGGGCTACCAACGCCGTCATAATAACGATCAAGAAAAACATGCCAAAACGCCAGAGTTCCAAAGGTTGATGTGTCATTAGATATGTGGGTACTATAAACAAGGAGCTGCATATTATCTGTATGGGTAGATCCGCCAATGTGATGGCCACATAGTAAGCACGTAATGAGTACCAACGATTGAAATGTTCTCTTGAAACAATCGGAAACTCCAACGGAACTGCACAAAAGGAAAATAACAATTAGAAAGATTTTAAAGTTATAAATGTGAATGGACTTACACTTGACCAGAATACCAGAGAAAGCACAATACATGATGAACATAATGGTATAGAAGACATAACGGAAGTTGTTCATTGAGTTGGACGCATCATTGCCAATGCCATAGTATATGAATCCAATCATTAGTCCAATAGCTAAATGTATACCAAAACGCATCGTGGTCAATGAGCTGTCCCTCCAGATTAGCAGAAAGGTGCGTAGGAGCAATATGCTTAGCTGGCGATAGAATGGTGTGGCGTAGATGTTCTCACGTTTGCAGAGACGTTTGGCATCCAGTTCCAGTGTAGGCATGGACATGCTGGGCTTTGATTTCTTTCTCTTTGGTTTCGTATCATTGTCATCTGATTTACAGGTTAGATCGTTATCCTGGCTATCCCATATGCGTGAGGATAGCTCATTTATGGGTGTCAATGGTTTAAAGTTAAAGCAAGGTGCTTGATGCGTTGTAGACATGAGTGGAGCTGTTACCGGTGTAAGCAGACCAGCTGCCATCATTTGCTCTATAAGCAATGAGATTAGAGATTAGATGTAGGATTACAAGGACTCCTTAGACTCTTAGACGTTTACTTACCAACTTTCTTCATGGCTGCCATTTGTGCAACACGCGCCGATTTGCTTTGACGATAATCATCGTTGCGTCCATTGTCCATTAAAGCTATCAACTTGTCCACCTGTCGCTCCTCCTCCGTATCATAATCATGTGTAGCAATTTCCATCACTGCAAAACGCAAATGTAAATGCATTTGATTCCATTTCATACTTTTGTTCACTTACAATAGTCTGCAGGATTGTAGGACTCCGGACAGTTCAGGTTAAGTGCACCCAGAAAAGGCACCAGATTATGTGCACCACCAGCATAGATGCATTGACCCTCAGCTATGGCATATAGATGATCAAACATTGAGAAGGTCAAGGCACTGGGCTGATGTATAGTGCAAATGACATTACGTCCTTCCATGGCTAATTTCTTGAGCAATGTTATCAGCTGATTGCACGTAGTACTGTCAAGGCCACTAAACATAATCTTATATTAGTTGATTTTGTCCAAGTTAATCGTTTCGATTGTTACATACCTGGTGGGTTCATCTAGCACCAAAACTGGTGGATTATTGACCAGCTCCAAAGCAATGGATAGTCGCTTCTTCTGTCCACCGCTTAGATGTCCTGTGCGCGTATTTCGATTCTCATACATGCCAATTGCCTGTAGGATGCTTATGACACGTTCACGTTTCTCTGATGGAGACATATGTGTTCCAATCTTAAGATTGGCTGCAAAATGCATCGCTTCCTTGACACTCAAAAATGGCTGTAATGTGGTATCCTGTGTGATGAATGCCACATTTGGCTTAAAGGCTTTCAGGTCCCGTGGTTTACCATTGATCCAAAAATCACCCGTATAACCATAAGATCTGTTTGGATAATGAATATATATATACACACTGATGAGTAATCGAAGTGAAGTTGGTATAAATCTGGGGTTACATTACGTATATCCTGAGAGTATGTTAAGCAGAGTGCTTTTGCCGGCACCAGAAGGTCCTGCAATAGCATTTAGTTCACCGGAACGAAAGAATCCTGTCAATCCTTTTAGTATGTCTTTATTCTCTAAAAATATGGCAAAACAGAAAAAGAGAGAGAGAAAAGGTGAATAACTTCTATTTAAATTAAGTTTAAGGTAAAGAGTAAAAGCAAAGAATAGTAAAAATTGTAATTAAAAGAAAAAATATAAAACATTAAGCAATAGTAAATATCCCTAATATACAGTAAAGACCAGTTTTAATGAACCCCTAAACTTGAATAGAAAATTTAATATTTTCCCTACTCTCCGCACATTAATTCCGTTTCTTAGGGGCGGTGCTTACTGTAGCTGGTGATATCATAGCAACCATAAACCTAATCAAAATACATTCCAGACATGAAAACAATATAATTTTCCGTTAATAGCTATAAAGCACGACTTAAGTTAACTTGAAAGGCAACTAAATACCAGAAGTTAAAGCAACTTGTCTCGGGGATTTACTTTTAATTGTTTAGAATTAAAGTAAGGAGGAAAAAGTTGTCTAACCTTAGATAGTACAGACAGAATCATACAATTAGATTTAAGTTAAGTCCCAATTTTGGACTCTGGGCTTAATCTTACGCTCTTGCCCTAGTTTAGACTAAGGCTAGACTTGGGCGCAGTTTTAAACTCCGGCTTAGGTTTAGAACCTGCCTTAAGTTATATTTAGGGTTCACTTCCAATTAGGGTTAACTTTATTGTATAATGTGTAGACTAAATATATCAACATTATATGCCATAAAGATTCTGATTCATCTGTGACTACATCTGATTTCCCCTTTGACTTCTTCTTTTTTGATTTGAACATAAATTCTATACAATATATGTATAACTCGAATTGCTCTGACAACTGTTCTCTCCCATGCCCTACTACTCTTACAATTCTTCACAAATTCTTCACTATATTTCCAATTGGATATTATCTAAGGATTACTAACTTTTAGTTTCTGTAGCAAATCAAAAATAAAGAATTAGGAAAGCAAATTTATTGAATGGATTTTCTGTGGTATTCGCAAATCTTACATATATATTAATGTATATTGATTAATTGATTGATTGCATGATTGAAAATGAAATTTAAAACTACTGTTGCTACGACTATTTAGCTGCTCTTTCAAACATCGAACACTTGTGCTCTAGTTAGTTATAGTTGATAAGCTCGGACCCCGATTTCCCATTAGCGTCTGTTCAATGTACGTTAATCGCCTAAGGCAAATGATAATGCCATAAAATTGGAAAATAATAAAAAAAACACTAAATAATAACCTTTTTGTACAATATGTGAAAAAAATTTGTGAGCAATTGTGAGCAGGTTTTATGGCATTTTAATACCTAATACAATGTATTTTAAAGAGCCTGCCTTGACGTTAATCTATTGATTATCTTAGCTACAGCTACAGCTGCGATTATTTGGGCAAATCGGTTAATCATGCCAACATTTTCACAGCAAACACACACGTCTCAAGCATTCTCTTATCAGAACAATTTGACTCTTTTATTTTCTAATCAGCAAGCATGTTTTATGAGCCAACCAGGTGCATGACGCTTTTTTTTTTATAAAAAAAACCACAATATGAACACAATATATATAGAAATATATATTATATATATACCATGCCAGATGTTGGCTATATTGTAAAACTGAATAAGAATTATATCTATTTATTACACTTATAAACCTAAGTTCTGGCTAACAGTTAACAGGAAGCCATTAGCCTTCATGTCATGGCCTTGTTCTTGACATTGCACAAGTTTGCCTTAAAAGTAAACTGATCGAAGATTACAGCTCGTGTCTGTTCCCTGCTCCCTCTGCTTCTTATATGGGTATAGTATTATCATTTGTCTAGTCATATGTCATATTGGAAAGTGCATATATAATATATATATATATATATATATATATATATGTATATATAACATATGTATTCTGAATCTATTGCCAGGGTAAGCAGATTATTGAATTCAATTGAATCAAAATACAAATCTATTTAAAAAATATTTTATAATGAATCGAAAATATTACCACAGAATTTTTAATCCAAGGAATATAATTGTCAAGCACTTGATACCCTGTAAATTTTCAATTTAATATATATGTTTATGTATATATATATCTCCGATTTCTTAGACCTTAAGTCACGCATAGGCTGTCAACCATATCCGCTCATCAATTGAAACATGCAACTATTTTAATTAAAATAAAACCTAATTAAAAACAAGAACTAAATACTACTAATTGTTATTTATTTAAAAGGTCTAAGTTCTATTGACTAAACAAAGCTTAACTAGGAAGTACTCTAAATAATAAATATTTAATAAATGGCAAAAGTTACACAGCGCAAAAAATATAATTAAAAATATAATATAAAAAAAGCAAAAAAGTAATTGTTTGGAGCAAAGTTTTTAAATAATATTTTTTAATTATTAAAAGTTAATAAAATAGCTTAAAATTAACACATATTTATTAGAAAATAATGTTTATAGCATATATAATTTTTTATTTTTATATTCTGAGTGCAAAAAGTGTGTAGACATTATGCCTATATATCAGATTTGGATTGTGCAAAAGTTAGATCTGAGGGAGCGCCGCAAAATCTGGTTATATATATATATTATATATAGATTTTGAGAGGGTTTATAAACTGGAACTATCATATGAAGCTTAAGTAAGTTTCAGCACACTCTGAAAGGGTAGATCGGGAGAGAAACATTTATAGTATGTGACTGAGCAGATAATAATTAAGAGATCGGATCAAAGGAAACGACTGAGATTTGCCAAGGCGTTAAGCTAGTTCAGCTGACATTCACTGCATTATAAATATTTATAAATATATATTTAAGTCGTTTAGTTGCAATTCAGGTATGTGAGGGTATATATGATGTATATATAAACAATATATATATATTTATATATATATGTTCTATATGACGAACTTTGGGCTGTTCGTCATAGGGCACAGCTCCTGTGTTTTGTGGTGCAAAACTGTTAAATATATTAAAAGTCACGTGTTTATTCCATCTATAATCAGGTATTGCACTGATATAATACATATATTTACTATATATACTACATATATATAAATATTTGTTATTTCAAGTGCAACATGTACGCGGATTTTGTATGTTCCAGTTCCGATTTATTTTTAGCGATACCTTACCATCAGACGTAGTTAATGAGAGTACAAAGTTTTGAGTAGATAAGCATAAATAGAGAAGTTTCAAAATTTTGGGTACTTTATTGTACCGAAATACCCAATGCAACTTTACCGAAACATGTATAGAATTGTTATATGAATCATTTGATATAATGGAGCTTATATGACATGTGTTTATCAGATTCATAAATGTCTATATCATAATACGCATTTATTAAGATATTATATATAGATACTTATCTGTAAATATATTTGTAGACAATAAATTATTGTAATGAATGTATTATAATGAGATTGTACCCCAAGTACCTTTTGCCCTCAACAAGCATTTGGGCTTAAAGTACTTAAGGTACAAAACAAGTTTTGGTTTCGTTTTAATTATTTGACTTGAAGGTCAGCGTAACAACAATAAAAAGAAAACTAAAAAAAATTATAATTGAATTTTAGGTAACTATATAAATAAAAGTTTTCGTTTATTTATAGATAAATATACGCATATATTTGTAGTTCTCTTACAACCCTCGCTTGACTAAATTGTTATGCAAATGTTATTGTATCATCGGGACCTATCGACCCGAACAAACTGACCATTTAACTTTTTCACAAGCTCTGATTTCTATATATATATATATATAAACTATCCTATATATATATATAGATAGAAAACATATTAATATATAGAAGTCATAATGAATTGACTTCAGTTTATTGAATAAATAATATCAATATCTGATACTGACCCATGCACTTTATTATAGTTTTGATTTTCTCAGTTTCTGTACGTATTTCTATGTTTTTAATCATTCTATTTTTTACTCATTATTATCAACATTTTGTTTTCTTAGTTAATAATTCTTTCCATATACCCTGTAATCTAAAAAATAACTAAAAGTCATTTTAAATTTATTGTGTATAACAATTGTTTATCTTTTTATTAGGCTTATTTTATTATTACTTTATTATATTTAGTACTATTTATATATTAAAATACAAATTTATGTCATCTGCCTACACTTATCCCACATTTATAGAGTATTTTTCCGTCTGTTATACACTCAGTTCTTAAATAGTCATTTGTTTTGTTTTGTCAGGTTATTGATAAGCACATAAAACATGTGCAAATTGAATTGAAACTAAATAGTTAAGATCAAAATATAGAGTCAAAGCTAATAAGAATCACTATCATTATATGTTCTACAGCTACTATATAATACTTTTTAGAATTATAAAGAAAACAACCATTTTCTGAAAGGAAGATTCTACAACTGATATGAGTTCATATTTGATTGGGAAATTTGTTGAGATTAATAATAATTAAAGAGTTTTTCTTTTCGTATAAATATGACGTATGTAGTGTTGCATAAACATAACGATTAACTGTATATTAAAATCTATTTAATATAGTTCCATGTAAACAAATTAAGAGTTATTATCAATTGGTTACTACGGCTATTCAAATAAACCGAATGTTTATTTGTCATTCTTTTACTCTTAACTCAAGCTGAACTAATTTCTATACAAAAAAATGTTTTTATATAGAATTTAATGTAATTTTAGATATATATTGTTTGTGCACATTTGGTGGTAATATCAACTGAAACTTCCTACTATTATGTTTATCAAAACACGCATCAGTGCGTGACTTTTTGTTTTCGTCACAAAACACCCACAACAAAGTCAAATTTGAATACATAATAATGGAGTTTGTATGAAAACATATATATACACAAGTACATATAGAAATATATATGTATATATGTGTATATTATAAGCATAAGCTTGTGAGTTCACTCAAATGAAAACTATATTTTCAGCATAATAATGCTTGACTCATAGAAATTTGCTTGTAACATAGCAACATATTTGCTTTATATTTTCTTATTGGAATTGAGCGAATGTCTTATAAGTATGTCAAACTTACCCCTCTTGAAGAAACCCGCTTTGGTGCTATAACGCACATTATCGAATTGTATATCAATTTTTTTGATCGTTTTGTACTGTTCATGTGGAAAGATGGATCCAGCGGTGCTTATGCTGTGAGTGTTGTTGCTATTGTTGCTGTTGTTGTTGCTATTATTGGTATTGTTGCTATTTGAAGTTGTATTGCTGCCAGGTGAGAGCGGTATAGCAAAGCCAATGGGTGTGCCATAAATGGAGGAGTCTGCTGAGAGTGTAACACTCTCTGCCTCTGCTAATGGTGCTTCATGAAGTGATGTTGTTGTTGCTGTTGTTGTTGCTTTTGTATTTGTTGCTGCTAATGTTTTTGTTGCTTGTTGTATGTTCAATGTTAAATGTGGTGGACGTTTTGGAGTAAACTTTTTATTAGGTACAGGTGTTGTTGGACGAACTGTTGTTGGTGTTGTGGTTGCTGCTACTGCTGCTGGTGTTGTTGTTGGTGGTGTTGTTATTGGTGTTGTGGCATTCGGTGGTTTAACATTAATTGAAATATCCGTTTCAGGTAGGGTTTTGAGATTATTTAATCGTATGATGTCACCAGCCACGCCCGTTACATTGAACGAAACGGCACTCGCCAAACTCCAACTTGACATATTCTGCTATGTTTTTTTTTAAGTTTAAAACAATTTTGCCGTTTGAACTTTTACCCTGGGTGTGTGCCCAAACCATTAATAATAGTTACTTGTTAATTAGAATAATAATTTAATTGTTATTTTGTTTCTTTTTTTTTTTTTTAATTTCTTGTGTCAAGTGTGAAGTCAAATTTGCTTAATTTATTCTAATCCCTTTACTCTTTCTGTTTCTATGCTGTTTTTTTTTTATTTCTTTTTTTTTTTGTTTGCTTGTCGGCTGAGGGCGAAGTGTTAATTTAAAAAAGAAACAGATAATAATTTGAATAAATATCTCAAGTTTTGTTTTTATATATTTATTTATTTGATTTCGTTTTCGGTGTTGGTTCGTTGGTTTCGCATTTGAAGAAAACGTAATGAGCGCGAAATCTAAGAAGCCTATACACATATATGTTCTCTTTGTGTTGAGTGTGTGTGTGCGTATGTGTAGGCTGTCTAGTGGGTTCATTAGCTTTAGCTGATTGGCATGGTGAAGTAGAGAGAAGGGCACCGTTGCTATTGCTAATAAGAACTTGCCCCCAAAACAAGTAGACAGAAAATAGCACAAAAGATAGAGAAAGAAGGAGAGAGAGAGAAAAATTAAGCGACATAAGAACTTTTCGATTTCGTTAGGCTGGCCGCAGCAACACAAACAACAGAAACAATTATTGTTTTTGTTTTTGCTTTGTTCACATGTCCACACGTGTTGCTTAATTTCACGCTCCCATTGGTCCCTTCTCGCATTATCTCTCTGTATTTCATTCTCTTTTAATAGATGCACCCACACAGCTCCCCATCCATCGCCCTATATATATATATCTGAATTCTCGCAACTCCTGTGGCAGCTGATCCCTATGGCTGATATCAAGGTTTGATTGCAACATTTGTTTCATGGTCTTGTGACCTAAATCTCTATATAAATACGCTTAAAGCTTTGTTTGCATGCAAGTTTGCACTTGATGCAAAAAATATAAATGTGTATTAAAATTTCTAGTTAATTGCGCCGCTTTGTCTTGTCTGTTTTAATGTATTTTATATACTGTCTTATATACTATATATATTTTACTTGATTTTTGCTTTTGTTTGAAACCGCTCGATCTTAATTGTTGTTAATTATTTTGTTTTAACTTTTAATTGACTATGCTTTGTGCACGCACTTTCGATTTCTTTTTGTCTTTCTATATTTCTTTCTTCTTTCTATATTATTATTGTTAAGACACAAAGGGCATCACATGTATATGTTTGTGATTATCTTCTGGCTGTCAGCCCATTTGTAGTCATAATTCATCTACCTTCCGCCTACAAATCCTAAGGTAAACAGCGCTAATATCAATTCCGTTCTTATCACGAGTGTTCTTAGTGTTGCATTAAGAAAAAAAATATATAAAAAAAATAGAAACCTCAATGTAAAAACCACAAAATATTTGTTGTCGTATTGAATGGTCAAAAGTTACTGATTAGCTTTGCTGCTCATTGTTATTGCAATTGTTACACACACACTTATACGTGTGTGCGTGCAAGTGTGTGTAATCACTGATGCGATATTAAAAACAAAGACACAAACATAAACACTGGTATTTAGTAATCATCAATTAACATCCGCACATTTATTATATTTTTAATATTTTCAACGATTTAACATTACTCCCAATTACAGTAGTTCACTTATTAAACTGCTTTAACTTTTGTTATTATATATACATATATATATGATATGTAGAAATATATTCAAAATTTTGTTAGCGTATTTAATAACGACAAACGATCCTCATCGACCGTTAGCATGGCACAGACTGTTTTTAAATACTAAAAAAAAAACTCAAAATTATATTCTGTTTATTATTATTATCTCAGTCCCTCTCTCTCTCACTCTCTATCACATGTGCTCTCTCATTTTGTGCCCTCTCTCTGTGTGTATATATGTATATTTGTCAGGGGCGCGTTAAATGCGCTTATCAGCTGTCTGCTACTCCCCTTTATAATTTATTTACCAACGCCGCTGCAATGGTGTATATATGGATCTTGTGAGCCCGCAACCCCCGCTGCTGCTAGGCAAGGGGTGTGTTTATATATATAATATTGTTTTCTTAAATACAAACGTGCGACGCATTTGTGACCCTTCCGGGCCGTTTTTATTGTGTTCTGATTCCAAATATTACAGTACGCACACAACAAAAGAAAATATGAAAAACAAATCTCAGAAAACAAGTTTTACCTGTTGTAAATGATGAGATGTTTTGTTTGTTAGAGTTTGGAAAAAAAAATCACAAGACAGAACAAAATAAAAATATAATCAGCTGTTCACTCCCACACATATGGAGAACACTAAAATAGATACTTTAATACAGAAAACCGCAATATAAATGATAAATGCAGATAGTATGAAGAAAACGAACTCAATTCACTTAAAATAATCAACTGGCGCCAATCAATTAGTTTGTGCGTTCATCGAATCGTCTACGCTTGCCTATCAATAATATACTGTTACAGTTGTACTTAAACATTTTTGCGAATGCGGTCACACAACTTCGCGCTAACATAGAGTTTACAGAAAACGGATAAGCGACTGTAAATACACAAACGGTTATGTTGATCAATTGAGATTTTAATGTGAAAAGTCAATACATTACTCAGTATCGTACTGCGATACTTTTAGCGATTAAATACTTAAGGAATAAACATATGAAAAAATTACCGCGATATATTTTGAAATCAAAAACAGCTGCTCTGTATCGATGAAAAATCGATAACTTTAATAAGTACTTCATCGCCTACAGCTGTAGCTGTAGCTAGGCAACTGCCATCCTTAAGTTTTATTGAAATATCTATCGAAAGCATAAGTCCAGCTGCTGCCGCAGATGCAAACAGAAGCAAAGAGAATAGCAAACAAAGATAACGTGAACATATTTTGTACTTTTATACCACACTAAATAAATATATATTTATATATATCATAAAGATGACTGATTTACGCAATGAAATGGATAGTGATTTAGATCAGAACTATTCGCTGAATAGCAATGCGGATCCCAAGAACATGCAGGAGCTAACAATTTATGTGAGTTTGACAAACACTGCAATTAAATGGCACATAAATACATCAACGCCATGATCTCTATGTACTATCAGGTACAAAATCTATTGCAGAATGTTCAGGATAAGTTTCAAACGATGTCGGATCAAATTATTACACGTATTGATGATATGGGTAATCGTATAGATGATTTGGAGAAAAGTATTGCCGATCTTATGAATCAGGCGGGCGTCGAGGGACCTGTACCAGAAAAATGAGATATGCCAATTGCGGCTTCAGTGGGGAATAAAGCCAAAGTGAAACGTGGGCATATAATATCAGTGCAAATGCCACGCCCATAATGAAGGCATCAGCACCCCTACATATATATATAAATACATCGAACACAATACACTCCCACAATCGCAACACCTAAAAAATTCAATTTTAATAGAAGTATCACCTTTCATTCTAACCGTAATCCATGCACACATTCAATTCCACTCAAACTGTAACACACAAACTCGACCACAATTTGCTCATTTTTTGCATAGTTTTAAGTTTTCAACAAATTAATTTTAGTGCATTTGAAAAGAAAATAATATTGTTTTGTCGAGCAAGGCAACAGTTTTGAATTATTGCCTTTTAGTTTTTATTGTAATTAAAAATTGAATATTGTACACTCATTTTAAATCCAATTCCTATCAAACTGTATTTATTTTTTTATTACTATTTACGCTTCGATTCAACAATGGTTACTAGGCGCCGTCGACCTGCTGTCTCGCCGGTTACTATGCCCTTGCCACGTCCTGAACGTTGTTTCTGAAGCGGCTTCGCCTGCAATGGGTAAAAGGAGTTGGATGAAGGAATATGGTAGGATAGGAGGGTGATAGGGTAGGAGGTTTCCACCTGATTAGTTTTGTTATGCATAAATATTTATTATGTTTTGTTTATTTAGGATAAATAATGAGAAGCGACCGTATCCAATGACTATCTATGCAAATGAGCTATTGTTCTAGATCTGGTTTAGTTTTGGGGCACATGAAATTGCTTTTGCAATCTTACATGTGTGGCTGCCACAGCTTTGAACGGATGCTTCACGCTCTGCCTAACGGGTTTGAGTGGTGTTGTTGTCGCTGATGCACTGGCTGCCGCCTCCTTGCCCCGCGACTTGGCACCAAAAACATTTTCTCGTGCTGTTGTGGGCATCTCCTGTTCATCTGTTTCACTGCCAGAGACCTCATCCTCCTCTTCGACGCTCTGTTCGGTTTCCTAAGATAAGGTTGTGTATAGTTTTTATATGAATAGATATTTATTAATAGTTGTACATACCGCTTCTTCATCTTCATCCGCTTCAGTTTCATCATCTTCGCTTTGTTCAGTTTTGCTGGAACGTGGTATACCCCCGCCTGTAAGATTTTTCGTGCTTCTGGAGAGCTTCTGGGTCCGCTTTAGCGGGCTCTTTAAGTGCTCATGATCCAAACTATCCATCGACTGAGATCGAAGACCTTTTTTAAGTGTTGCTTTACGACTTGAAGGATCTTCCTGGGCTTTCATAAGCTTCTGAAATTCCAAATAATCATCACGCTCATCAATGCTACAAACATCGTAGTAGGTAGCACTGAGCACCTCCAGGGCTTTGGTATGTTGCTTCATCGAGATTAAGATAAAATCACAGAGAACTTGTTTAACATCGTGTAGTTTGCGTTGTTCGAAATTGCCTATAATCTCATCGATCTCTTTATTGGTTCGTTGCACCTCCATTTTAGCCTTGTAAAGCTCCGAGTCGGCTGCGCTCTAAAGAATAGGTGTATTGTACTCATTAGACCCTTTGTAAAAGTTTTAACCTTACATTATTGGCAGAAAACTTTGACTTTAGTTCCAACATTTGGCGCTGGCTTAGCACCTCCTTGTCCCGTGCAATGACTGCCAGGCGGAGATTGTCTCTTGCCGATTTGCAGAGCTGCTCAAAATGTGCTAGTTCATTGACAATCTACGTAAATAAATCAGAGTTTAAATCTTGTTTTAACTTGGTACAAGTTTAGCTACCTTTAATTCTAGTCTATGAACATTGATGTCCATATAATCGCCTGTTATGGTCACTGCATTAGTAAAACTTTTTAAGCCGTTACAGAGGCTTTCGTTGATATCTTCATCATCAGCGTAGTTTTTAATATTTTTGGCCAACTCATCGTGTGCATCACGGTATCTAAATTAGATTGTGAATCGTCTATGAGTAAACCATAATGAGTGCCAACTTACTTAGCCATTTTTCGTGTCAGCAGCGAAAATGCTGAACACATTTCCATTAGATGACGTTCAGTGTGGTTAATGCGTTCGTTGATAATCTTAATGCGATCATCTTTGGTGGTCAAGAAGGATAATTTCCCACGTCGAAACATTTTTATTTTTATAAAATTATTAGTCTTTTATTTATTGTTCCTCTCTCACTTTCTCAAAAACAAAACTGATAACAAAACACAAAACAATTCCGTTGCTATTGGAAACGTACTGTTACTTTATGTAGCTATAAGGTTACTTGGATTACTTTAGTTCGATATTTATCAACAGAATAAATAAAGATTATTAATCTGTGATTTTTAACAACGTTTAAATTTCTGCCAATCATGTAAAGTTAAAGAAATTATTTTTAAAATTAGCTTTAAAATCGATACAACTGTCTATAAAACAATCGGCAAACCAGTATTTTAAACAATTAATTATGTGCACAAAAGGTGGCGCCACCAAAATAGTTTAGCAAACCATTTCCTAGATGCCGCCCCAATTTGTGCACCACCTGGAAAATATGTCTAAGTTGTTTAACATATATAAAAAAATAATTATATATATAGATTAATATATAATCCATAACATGTGTCATGTATAGATGTCAAGGTCAAGAGCACGTTAATTATTTTTTTTTTATTTTACGTAGACAATGGCATAAGCTATGAGTTTTCTTCTATATTTATCTACAAGATCCATGCGAAATGTTGGTTGCCACTCAAGAGAAATTAAATCATTATATGAGAGATAAAATTGAATGAAAAACGAGAGAGAAAAATTAACCAGTTTTCATTTAAATCGAATCATTCCAATACAAAAATGTTTTGACTTAAATTCATTTAATTTCATCAATTCAATATATTTTTGGATCTGACCTTGATGAGAGTTTCTTTTGTATTTTAGCGATTTTAACCACAAGAATGTTGTTTTAGCAACCTGTAAAAAAAACCCACCAAAAATGGTAATTAATTTGAAATATTTTATTGGTTTTCACACTAAAGGCAATGCACAACCGAACCGGTACAAAACTAAGAAGCACCCAACCAAATAAAACGCAGTAAAGTGCAGTTAAATGAGAATCCGGTTGTATATGCAGAACCCGCCACTGTGATCTCAATCTGGGCGACAGAGAACATAAAAGAAAAGGCTTGAAAGAAGGGGCTAGAGTTGGGCTACGGTTACACCCTATGTAACCAAAGCACAGGGTGTTTAGTAATGACAAAGCAAAAAAATATAAGTAATGCCCATTTATATATTTTGTCTATTCTTGTAGCTACACATTTAAACACATAGCTATGCATGTAATGTTATGCTTATGTTAAATCTATGTTAATTACATTATTTGTATGCACAGGTTGCTCTGTTGTTAGCTTGGATGCAATCCTTTAGGTATCTTAAAGTCAACCATTCATTAAAAAAAAAATAATTTGTGTTGTTTGTGCTTCATTAACACACAGAGAATGTTGGTTGGCTCGCGTTAATCGCCTTTGCTGGTGATCTGCCTGGAATATTCAATGAATGCACTTCACACCACGGTCAAGGGATAGTTTAGACCCAAGAGGAACTGTGTCATGCCAACTGCAAATGCGACGTTCACTTTTCGTTAAGGCGCTGACGCATTTGTTATGCCGTTGCATGTGTTGCTATTCTTTATGTTGCGTTTAAAATTCTTGATCTCTCTCTTCGTCTCGCTGTCTATCTCTCTCACTCTCTTTGCTTTTTCTTTCACACTCGCGTATGTGCGTGTGTGCGTATATGTGTGTGTCTGCTGAGCTGCGTGCCTTGGTATAAATTAAGCCAAATTCGTACGCAACGGTTAGTTCGAAATTTTACACAAAAGCCAACGGACGCGAGTCGCTCAACGATCGCGCGTACCAACAACAACAACAGCATCAACACGAGAAGCCCAAATAACCGTAAAATAAAAATTTGTTTGCGAATTTCGTATGTTTCTTTGTGTTTATATGTGTGCAGACTTGATATTCAAATTTGATGTGCATAAATAAGATATTACCGTTCATTGAAGTCTATTAAAAAAACGATTTTCTAGGGGTTCTGTGGTTCTTTCTATATGTATTGCAAAAAAGTGAAAAAATATTTGCAAAATTATAAACTTAAAGCAGAAAAAAAATGTTTATAATTATAATTTAATGCGTGTGTGAGCTATAAATATTAAAAGTGTTTATAATATTCATGTTTATATTAAGAAAGCAAAGAAATCAGCCTAAAAATATATGAATAACATTTTTTATATACTTTTTTAAAAGCGAAAAGTGCTAAGCTACATTAAAAATGTTTCAGTAATTAATTAACTAAATGTTGTGTAAATTGTCAGATGCTACATACACATGAATGTATATATTTATCTTCTATAATTTAAATCGTGTATTTAGATGATTCAATTAAACGTGACTCGCTTTATATACTACAATTTACTAAGAATCACTTGCAAACAATTTAATTATAATAATCATAAGTCTTATTTAATACCGAGACGTTAAGAGGAATTACAATAGGAACTGCATTATCATTAATAACTTAACTAAAGTTCATAGTTCATTATATGAAACAACAATAAATTAAATTAGCTTAAACGTTTTGATATTTTACTTAATTGAATTGTGTGTAATTCGGTATCATAACTAATTAATTATAATTAATTTGTTTACAAATTATAAATTAAATAAGACCTACATTGACCTTGAACTCAGTAGTCAGCGAAGCAAATATTAAGTGATTATTTTGCCATCAATAAATTGACATAATTCCTCTTCGTTTCAATTGAGGCTAACACCGAGAACCAAAGTGTAAAGCATAAAGCAAAAAGTCAAAGCAAAACAAAACAAAATAGCGTATAAAACGTGCAGCTAACGAAGCATAAACGACAATTGATTAACCCGCAAATGAACAAAACAAAGCAAAAAAAAAAGGGACACATAAAACGACAATGAAAAAAATATTAAAAAAATATAGTGAAAATAAGATACTCTCTGCAGTATTATAGATATAGAAATTGTTAAGAAATACAAAAAAAAAATATACTTGATTAAATATAAAAATATATATAAAGAGAAATATATTAGAATTTCTTTTCCGTTTCATCTTTCGTAAGAAATCTATAAAGCCCTTTGCAAGAGTATTAAACTGTTGCTTCAGTGCGCTTGCCGCCCTTCACAGTGGCGTCCCTAAAAACATGTACAGCCTTTACTCTTAGAGTTTCTCACGATAATTCCTTTGTTTTTAACTTATAAAGTTAAAGATGTAAGAGGTACCATTTAAGTTTTTACTATATAAAATGCAAAGTATATAATAAACTGATATTATCCGCATATTGTTTTGCTTTTTAACTATAAAAAGCATTGCTGATGGAATATATTTTGGTCTATATTAAGCTGTATTTGCATAATAATTTAATTCATTTTAGTTGACAATTTATTTTAGTGACACTTCTCGTCACTTGTCATTTATTCATATGAATAACACTCAGTTCTCAACTCAACTAATTGAGTCTGAGTGCGAGTCTGATTGTTTGAGTGTAAGAGCTATAGAGGTATATAACATACACCCAATCTAACTGAAATGCTGCTCAATCGTACGCTCATTTTACTCACTGATTTCTGTCGTTTAAAATATATATGTATATATACGTATTTTTTTTTTTACTTTATTTCATTTGCTCGTTTTTCTGTTTATTTGCTGTTTCCTCAGCGTTTTAAAGCGCATTTGACTATTGTTTGTCTTCCCAAACAGAACACAATCGGAAACCGGTACCACACAACAACCTTAAAAAAAGGTCAAACAAAATACAAAATAAAAGAATAATAAACTGTGAAAACATTTGTCTAAAATTAAGTAATTAAAATAACAACAACGACGAAAAGTGTGTGAAAAATAAAGATGAAGTTCTTGTGCGGTTTTCTACTGATCACATTGGCTATAACCGATGTCTGGACTTTGCCAGGTAAACTATCTATATATATATATATGTATAGACATAAGAGTATTAAAGATTAAACAAGTTTTTAAAAGTTATTTTAAATCATTTCATTGATTGAATGACAACAAATGTACTTCCCTATGCTATGATGATCATCGTTTTGAATTTGAATTGATAATGTCGTTGGCTGCTAACCTTTTGAACCGGCGACTGTTATCGCATCAACAATGCAAATTGATAAGGGAACGTCTCTATTTTCTTGTTTTCTTTCTTTCTTTCGTTTTTCATAATAATTTGTGTGCGGTATAATGATGCTAGCATTTGATAAGAACGTCACAGGGTGGTACACTTCAAAAATTCGACGCAAACTGCAAAAATGCATCCTGCAGATACAAGATACTAGTTACAATTGCGACAGATGCAGATACTACTGCTGCTGCTTCTGTTGTTGTGAATGCCACTTGAATGCATAAATTGCAGCAGCAGTTGAAGTTGAAGACGTTGAATTGGTTGTAGTCAGCGCTCAAGGGGCGATGGGGGACTGCCAACTGCCTTTGCCACTGCCACTTGAAGTTGTCAAATTTGCAGCAGTCAAATCATTTACCAGTGAAATATGCAAATTTTATGCATAATTCTCCCGTTTGGACAAACGATTCTACATTTTTTTCCCCCTCTACTTTATTCTTCTTCTTCCTTTTTTAAAAGCTTTTTGGCAGGAGCAGCTCTTCTATTGATAGATCCCTCTGCGTGTCCCGACTTTAAGACATTTTGACAAAAATATTATATTGAAATCAATATATTTATATTGAAAGCAAAGTTAGACTTGCTACTGTCCAGTTTCAGTTGCTGATTTCAAGCTCTTAATTATAAATTATTATTATTATTATTTAACTTTAAATTTTTAACACCTAAAACATTGTTGAAAACTTATATTTATCTATAATAAATAGTAAAGTTTTTAATTAGAAACACTTCAAAATTAGCACAAAAAGTTATTGTGTCTTAACTCAAACGAAATTTGCTTTTACAGTTAGTTTTTCCTCTAGTGCAACTTTTATTTATTTCAATATATTTTTTAAAATATTATTACTGTTATACAGCATAGTATAGAAATGGTAGAAAAAAACAAAAACTTGAAGCAAACCACTTAAAGCAGCTTTTAATTGCCTTCATTTGCTCAGTCGAATTACCTTCATGTTTTGAGTCTCTTTTTGCCTCTCTGTTGCAATTAATTACATAAAAGCTTAATTATATTTTCTATTGTTTCTCTTACTGAGACTACTGTGAGTACTTTGAGTGCTTATTTTTTTATAATTTTTTCATTTGAGTGAAGCAAATTCTAGAAATAAATGTATTTAGGTGAAAGTATCCTGTAATTTATATTGTGACAAATTGCATAGATATAAAACTTGCATCAAACTTGTCTTGATTTTTATTGCGTGCAAGCATTTAGTTGCTGCTTTTGCATAGAGCATTAGACTGTCTGCACTTTCTCTCTCTCTCTTACTCTTTGACTCTCTTTTTCTTTACTCTTTAGTTTACTTGAATTCATCAGTTTAATGAACTCACAGTTATTTTGTAAGTTGCAATTTCTTTTATTTTCTTTCTTACATTTTGATTCATTTTCTTTTTCTTTTGGCCTCATTTTTGATTTGTGATTTCTGTTTTGTTGCAATTTGTCCACTGCAATTGTATCCAAGTGCCACAATGAAATTCTTAAGCAATTTCTTCTTTTCTTTTCCTTATTATTATTATTTTTTGTATGTTCTTTTTCTCTTTTCTTTTTGACAATCTTTATGGGTTACTCAGGTTTATGAGTTCTGTGTGATTTGCAGTCCAGCAGCCATTGCCAATGGAATTGGGTTAATTGTGGTAATAATTTCTGTTTAAAGTTTTTTTCCACGAAATAAATACTATATGCCCTATATATATATATATATCATATATAGGGAGACATATATAATATATATATATATATATATATATATATATTTACATCTGTCTCTTACAGCTGTGAATTTGCACGTACAAATTGCAATTGCATTTTGCTCGAAATTGCTGTAAACTTCATATAAATCATTTGATTTTTAAACCAAGTTTACATATAGCTATTTAAGTATATATATATATATGTACAATAACAAATCGTTTTATAATGATATTAGAAATTATTGTATTTATTTGTATTTTTGTGGCAATTTGTTTAATTTTCTCATATTTATTTAAATTGGCATTAAAATTTGATCAAAAAAAAGTCGCTCTTATTAGCCAAAAGTTTAGTTTACAACAATTTTCATCAATTGCATATTAAATTATAATTTTTACATTATTTATTATATATATACTTTATTTTTTCAAATTAAAAAGATATTTAATGAATTAATTTTATTTTTAAATTTTGTATATAAACTGAAAATAATTAACAATTCCCTTAAATAAAAAAATAAATGTTTAAATTAAAAGTCCAATTGGAAATCGACTTTTACACTTTGATAGGTTAATTGGAATTCATTTATAAACAAAAAATTTCCATCTACATGTTAAAATGTTGCTTCTGACTTCGAATTTCTTGCGCCAGCAATAAAATTTGTATACGAAATTTTCCAGAAATTCAATGTTAAGTATATACCTTAACCAATTGGGTTGTTGGAACTCCAAGATACCCTCTATAGTATACAGAGTAATAAACGAGGGGTATTAGTCATAGAGTTGATGAAAGATTAAGAATTAAATTATCATTGGGATAACAAATTAATATATAACTTTAAATGTATCTTTTATGCAATAGCAAGTTACTAATTATATACCTTCCTATACCTATTACTACTGCATATAATAGGGTATGATCGACTTTAAGTAATACGATTGAGTTTTCATTTAAAGGTTTTTTTTCCTAAAATATCATTTAACAATTTTTTTTCTGCTTGATTTTCACACTTTTATTTTTACAATTAAAACTTAATTGTCTTTATTGCATCATGAATATATATAGTATATAGTCTTTATATATGTATATATTTTGATTATTTGAGAGAAAAGCTTTGAAAATTGCTGTAAGCCGCTTAAAAGTTTTAAAAAACAATTTGAGTCTTTTGATATTTTACAATTGAAAATTTATTTATTTAACAACACACAAAACAAATAATTCTAATGAATAATTCAACTGCAACAACAACCACTAACACGTAAGACCTATCAAGTTTACTTTATATATATATATATATCTATATATATATAATATGATATTTATATATTGTTTAGTATTAACCTGTTGTGTTTTAACTATTATTTCAGCAGTTTCTCTTAATGAAATGATTAATCATTTCTCTACCAAGAATTAGTTTCATCAAACTTCATTGCAAATGTTTGTATATATATATATATATATAATATATATTGTTTATATTATATATACCTATAAATATATCTATATAGATACAGGTGCGAGTACTAAGTAAACATCTAAAGTTTCTTTTAGGCTTATTTTTATGACTATTTTTTAAATGATTCTCACAAATTGTTCGCAAAATTTTTATGATTTTGTTTACGTTTGGAATCTTTTTTTAAACTGATATTTACATTATGGAACAAAGATTTGCCCAAAGTTTATAGTACACATGTGTTAATTTTCATTTCTATTTTTTTTCAGTTTAAAATTAGCTCAAATTGTCCTTAACCTTTCTCTCCACTTTGTTGTTGTTGTTTTGGTGCTATTTGCTGAACGCAATGTTAAATTAATAAACAATTTCGTTAGTTGATTGCCATATCAGCTGCAATTTCCGGCTATTAAAAGGGTCTACACTATTCATACCCTACCATTCCCTCCTACACATACATACACACATACATATATGCATACAAATATGTTTACACACACATATATATATATATATATATATAGTTGTCATATGACAATTGTCAGCTGTCACGAAAAGCTCTTAGCCAAGCTGTACAACATGCCCTAAAGCCCCTTTCCCCTGCACAACTTGATGACTCACAATATAATGTATAGGGTGTAAGTAGTTTAAAGCGTAAATTGTTAACTATTTTTGCATCTCTTCTTCTCACTCTCCCTCGCTCTTTCTCTCTCTGTTACTCTTTTCGTTTGCTGTTAGTGCAAGCTGCACAGCCACTTAGCCTGGTTCAGTGTCACGTAATCGCTGCAGGGCTCTACCCCTGCAAGTATACCCTTCCATCAGCATCATACTCCACCCCTTTACTATTCCCTACCACTTGCCCTCTCCCTGCTACTTCTACCACAGCCAGTTGAAGTCATACTGGTTTGCTCTTTATGTTAATTTATGTGCTGGCAAAATGTGCAAGCGCCTAATGCTCAGCCACGCATGGCGCAAAACCCAAAATCAGAAATAAATTACGTGGGAGTCGACTGTGTGTGTGTGTGTGTGTGTGTGTGGAACACGGACAGATCTATAGATGCAGTTGCTCATAGTCAGCACATGGTCTATGGTTGTATAGAGAATAATTGTGTATTATAATGAATATGCCTGAGTATTACTCAAATAGTCAGCTGGCTGACTGCTATCCGAATGCGCCAGCCCATGCAATGCGATGCAATGTCAACGCAATTGTATGGCGAAGGCAAGGAAGGGGGGGTAGGGGGTATAACCAAAAAGGGATTCATCATACGGCAGGTTGGTTTATATATAGGGTAGAAAGAGCCGAACGTGGCTGTAAATTTAATGAGATTTCTGTCAAATTAATTTCCGGTTATGATTAGATTTTCGTTAATGGCAATTTGCGGTTTTTGCAGCCAACCAAAAATTTGCACATTGGCTTTATGTTAACTCATTCTCTTTCTTGCTCTCTCTTACACATTCATTTGTGTCTATCTCTTTCAATTTATATATAGAATTATAAATATATATATATATATATAAATGTATATATCCATCTGTCTGGCTGTCACAATGCATTTTACTGCAATTATCAATGCGAATTGCAGCAACAAAATTGCCAGCAATTATTCGATTTACACATATATTTCCAAAAATCTCCTTCCCATCGTTATCCTTTATACCCACATCCTGAGACATATTCAAATTGATTAACATTAAGTAGTTTAGTTATCATAAATCATATGCTTAAAGCACAGTGTCTCAAACTACACCTCTCCACCCTCCCTCTAGTCATATGATATGAGATTTGCATTGCCTAAGGAGCAAGTCCTTTTAGTTGGTGTTTTAGTCTCAAATTTGTTAAGGATTGGCATACATTGACATTTATATTGCCTGAATACACATTTTATCCTTTGAATCATATCCTGGCATACAAGTTACTTGTGGAGCTTCTCTATCAGCAGCTTAACCCTGTTACACAGTGTATTTGTTTTAATTTGTTTCATTATATTTCAATTTTACTTATGTATTGAAATTCGTTTCACATATGTAATATTTCCATAAAGATTACTTCTATATATATGATTTGATTTTTTCATTTATTAATTAATAAAAATAAATAAAAAAAAGTTACAAATAGTTAAATCATCATAGTTTATTTTAGACAATTATTAAACCAATAATACATAATTTTAAAATAGTCTAAAATATTTAGAAAATAATAAAAATCTTTATTGATTCATAAATATTAATTAAAAAAAAATAGAATAAAAAATCAAAATAATATTTAAATACAGGCAGCTCATTTAATTAATAAGTTTATATATAAATAAATATAAATAAATATGAATAAATAAATAATATTTAAATAAAAATAAAATAATATTTAAATAAAATAAAATAGTATTTAAATAAAATAAAATAAGATTCAAATAATAATAAATAAAATAAATAAATAAATAAGAAAACAATTATATAATAATAAATAAAATAAAATTATAAAAATTTATAAAAGAAAGAATAAAAAACATGAAAAAAAAACTAAATAAAAACTAAAAAACTAAAAACTATAATAAATAAAATTAAAAAATTAATAAAAATTAATAAATAAATAAAAGAAAATAAAATAAACATAATAATAATATATTTAAAAAATAAATAAAAAAAATAAAATAAACATAATAATAATATATTTAAAAAATAATAATAAATAAAAAAGTTTTATATTTAAATTTAAAAATATATAAAAATATTTAAAAAAATATATGAAATATAAATAAATAAAATTAAAAAATAATAAAAATTTATAAATAAATAAAATAAAATAAAATAAACATAATAATAATATATTTAAAAAAAAAATAAAAAAAAATAAAATAAACATAATAATAATATATTTAAAAAATAATAATAAATAAAGAAGTCAAGTTTTATATTTTAATTTAAAAATATATAAAAATATGTATAAACAATATATGAAATATAAATAAATAAAATTAAAAGATAATACATAATATCAATTTTCAACAAACAAGGCTAAATTAACTTTTCATTATTGAAAGACTTTTCTGTACTTGGCCTAAGCTTAGGTTTGCCAGCTAAACTGATTACCTTTGTAATAAGTAACCCCAACCTTTTAATACTCATACCAAGTATAGTCTCTAACTATAATTTAAGGCACCGTAAAGATAATAATAATATTTTTATAACAGATTTAGAAATGTCGATACAAAATACTGTTATCAAGTTGTATGTCACCAAAGAGATAATTAAAGTGAAAGCTCTGCCATGGCTTTCATTTAAGGCGTTTCCCAGTTTCCATATAGGATTCAATAAGCTCAAAGTATGAGCTGCACCTGTGGCAATCAACACAAATCAAACAGTTTCAGCACAGAAAATATGTTTTAAAAATTTCTGGCACGCATTGGCAGTCACGAGTCATAGTTGGAGTAGGGATTCGACAGAGAGAGAAGGGAGAGAGAGAGAGAGGAATGTAGAATTATTATGGGGAATACAGGAGTTGGGTCAATTGGCTGGCAAACAATAGAAACCGAAATAAACACAAAAAAATAAAAAAATAAATGCCTAAAATTAAACAATTTTATTTTTTGCTGTCTGAAAAATAATTTGCTGCATGTGACGCGCTTGACGATGACAACAAATCATGGCACCAATATTTCTATAGAGTTTGAAATGGGTAGAGCAAGGGGTGAATGTAGTCCAAAAAGGGGGAAAAGGGAATAGGGTTTGGAATTGAGGCGAAACCTGCAAACAGGGAGACGTTGTTGGATCTTGTGTCCGGGACCAAACAATCAAAATCAAATTCAGGCAACAAAACAAAAAAAAAATTGAAAAAAAAACTCATTTTAAACGCGACAAACGTAACGTTCAATCTTCCAGAACATTGCGTACGTGACACGATTGTCACATTTGGCAACAACGGCACCAAAAATACCCAAAACAACAGCAACAACAACAACTACAGATATAGCAAACAAGCAACAAACAACAAACAACAACCAACCAACCAACAACGTACGGTTACAAATGGGGGTTACAATAGGGGCAAGGTTTTCATTTAGGCATTTTGTTTTGCTTTTCTGTTGCTTTGCTTTGCTTCGCGTTGTTTTGCCAAAATGCAAATGAAGTACCTGGGGGTGTGATTGAATGATAGAATGATTCATTGAATGAATGAAAACTCAAATGAGAAGTCAACACTTGACTTACCTCTTCGAGAGAGCATAAAAAACGACCTAAAAAAAAACTAAGAATAAAAATAAAAAGAGAAAATGAAAATGAAAAAAATTAATTGAATTAAAATTTTATTATCTGCGTCGAAATGTGATTTTTGTTTACATTTTTTTTAGCTTTTAACATTTTGACCACAAATTACCTTTCATGATGATGGGATTATCCTTATTTTCCTGATTTTTTTATATATACTTTTTATCGGAATGTTATTTCATGTTTATTCTGTGAGTAATCAGATTGCATTAGCAATTGGCTAAATTAAATTTACTTTTCATCGACTTTAAATAGTATTTAGTATTTAAAGCAGATTGCTAACAATGTCCTTGTTATGTCCTGTTCATTTAAGTAATTGGAATTGATTACAGGTTATATTTGATTTTCCTACAATTTCCACTTCAATTTTCATTCCTTTATGCAATGAATTTCAATATATTTGCTTACTTTCGCTTCTTATTATAATATTTATTTCTCTACTATTCCTTAAATTAAACACTTATCCTTGTTTAAGTCCACTTTGAGCTTCTTCAACTTTCCCTGCTGCAGGATATTCAAGCAATTTCTTCTTACTTGAGGAGACCACAACTACGACAACATTCAATGTTTGCCATTGATATAAATACATACATACATATATATATATATACAATTCATATGCCTGAGATAGACAGAGAGAGAGAGACAGATAGACAGAGAATATAAGAGTGAGATAGTTGCCTTCGGAGAATCCTTCTAGATGACAAACTGGCAAACTCAATTGTATGCAATTTGGGCTAAAATCATTTCAAATCAGTTGAAAACCAATGAATGTCTTTGTATGTGAAAGACTGGTCAAGTGCCACAGCTGAAACTGAAAGGTCACCAAAGGGATTTAAGATAACGGGCGCAAACTTCTATCCATGTGGGTGTATGGGTGAATTTGTAGGCCAAAATCTATCGATGTACCGAAATGCCAGTTAGTTGGATGACCAGCAAGTGCGGACTTGTGTCACGTTCAAGAACTCTAAACAGGGGGAAAATTAGTTTGATGCCCAAACATACACACATACACACACACACACATATTCTTACATACACATGTCAACAGTATTTGAGCCGAAAGTGAAACTCAATCCAACCAAAAATTCAAGTCTCCTCCCCCTATCCAACATACTCCCATTGGGTCCATCGAGTGAAAGTGCCCAGAGCTCAGTTGGCTGTCATTCTCCAAGTGAAATGCCATTCAATTGACGTGTGCTGATATTTTGTTAGCACGCATTTACCCTCTATACTCAAACTCCTACCCCATACACTTAACCCCCTTCACTACTCAACACCCCCTCATCCATGTAGTAACCCCTTCTGTTAGGGGTCTGTAAGGAAAAAAGAACTTTTAACAAATGATGGACGTGCTTTAGTGTTTGGTCTGTTCGCCTTTGAGTGCACGTATTCACGTAGACAGGGGCGTAGGTGGGTATGCTTTTAGATCCCTTTTCATTAATATTGATTAGGTACCCCTTTTTATGCACGCCACTGTGCATATTCATTGGCTTTTGCTGGACTCTGACTGCTGTTTCTATCAATGGATACGTTGCACAAACGAGAATGAAATTTGTTTAACGACAACAGACAACAACCACAATGATGGTTCTACACCAACACCAGTGCCCCACCAGCAGCATCAGCATCACCATCAGCTGCATTTGTATTGCCATTGTCTGTTTTTGGGGATGCTTTTGGTGCTCATATGTGGGGTTACTTGATCGTTGTTTCCATCCATACTATACCATACCATGTCCAGACCTCTCTACGCTTTGTGTATGGCCAGCTTGCTATCAATTCTAATTACAAATGTCTACAATGATTTTTTGGTCCCCTTCGCCCCCTTGTATGGCCGCCCTTTAATGTGTGTGCTGCAAATGTTGATGATTATGATGATGCGTAGCATAATAATCATGCTGCAGGTGATGCCTATGTCGATGCCTATAGCTTTGGCTCCAGCATGTGGAAGTCTGGCCAAGGCTTGATTAATGTCACGCGCAGCAGTGGCATCAACAACATGAGGCAAGCAGCTGACCTGCGTTCGCATAGAGTTCGGGTTTCTGTGGCGGATGCGTTGCCTATTAGAGGTTGCGGCGTAGTTCTAGTTATCTAGCCAACTCTCTGCACAAGCGAACGATAGAGAGAGAGAGAGAGAGAGAGAGATAGAAGTACTCTTACTTCAATCAATGTGGGTAGCTGGACTGGGTATTGATGGCCTGATGTGGTTATGTTAGGGGGTAAAAAGGGGTTTATACAGTTGACTGGCAACTGATTGGCGGCAATGACAACGAACTGAAAAGAGACCCTGACATAGAGATAAGTATGAAACAGAAATGTTACTGATTGACTTCAGTTCAATAATGTGTTTAGGGAAAGGGGGAAGGAACTAATAGTACTCCATGATGAATCAAGTTAAGTTAAAGCTGGTAATAAGAGTAATGCAATAACTAAAGTCAACTGATAATTAGATAAACTAAATGCTATATAAAAACTTAACTAAAATCTCATTTAGTTTTAAACCTTTTTACACTCAAAATCTAATAGGTTTATTTGTATTGAAAATGCGGTTATTATGTTTTATAATTGGTATTATATTGGTACAATTGAAAGTATAAACATAAATTCTATGAATTTAGAAATAAGTTAACCAAAAGAGCCGCAACTGAAATTGCAAATGAAAATAGTAAATATTTATGGCCTAGTTTAGATTTATAGAATACAATTTATAAATTGATAATTACAAACTGTTATATGTTAGTTAGAGTAAACAAACACACATACACACACACAGACGCACAGTAACACACACATATATACGTAATTCAATATAGAGCCTTTTTGGCTGGCAAATTGCTGTTGCAGAAAAATTATTAAATATGATTTGTTTTTTTTTTTCTCTTTTTGAGTATTCATTCTAGAGCAGAAATTGGTAATTAAAATGTTGGCCAAAAGTGTCGGTTGCTCGGCTCGTTGGTTAGCGTAGGCTCTGTGCCTTCTACGAGTGTTGTTGTAGCGGGGAGAGAGCAGAAGGGGTTATAGAAGCTTCTATTGGCAGGAAATTCAATCTGGTCTGCGTTTGCAATCCCATTTGTTTCATGTGTTTTCCAATTACTTTCTAGTGATTGCCAGAAATTTGTATGAAATATTTGTAATACAACTACAGCAGCAACAGTAACAGCAGCAACAGCAACTGCAGCAGCAACAGTCGTCAGCAGTTACAATATTTCAGACTATGAAATTGCAATTGATTTCAAATTACAAATTTTGTTGGAATTTTCATCAAAATGAAAATCAATTCAAATAACATTTTCACCAGCTGCCCGCAAAATAATAAAAAAAAAAGAAAATCAAATAAAAAGAATAGAAAAAAAAGATAGAAAAAAACTTTTCTAATTAATAACTAAAATATCAAATTTATTGCAAAAATATTTTAAAACTTTTTCACTGCGGGGCAAATGCTCATTAAATTCAATGGATGCTTTTCTATCTCAATCAATTATTTTCACATTTTCCGCAACAAATCAATTAAACTTTTCCACTGAGTTTTTCCCTTTTTTATTTTCTATTCATTTTTTCATTTTTTTCTGATTTGTTTTGCTTTTTAGTTGCGTGAGCGATTAATGAATTTTTAATAGCCCGCACTTTGGTTAATGTAAAAAGTTATCATAATAGTTGTTGTACTTTCACTGGAGAAAGACTCTAGAAAAAAGGCGAAGAAGAGGAAGCACATGAACTACTCTGCAGCAAGGAGTAGACTGTAATTATGATTGAGCCAGTTAAGCTGCAGTTAGTTAGTTGAATATGTAAATCTGTCTACAAGTTGCTGCCAAGTGTTTAAAAGAAATCTTTCTACAATAAAGATTAGTTAAAGGTACAAATGCAAACGAAGACGGCGCAACAGGAGAAGAGAAAAGTAGTAGAAGAAGTAAGTAGTAAATTGAAGTAGAAAAAGTACAACTAAATATTAGTTAAACAAGCATTTACTTGCTATTATCTTACACTAAAAGCATTCAATTTCTGCAAGGAAGCAGCACAGGATATGAAATGCATTATTTAACACGTTGAGTAAGCGCACTTAAACTGTTGCATGTTTATTTCAAGGCAGGCATAATAAGTAATTAATAAAGTAAATAGCTTAAATTAACTGGAAGCTACTTAAAAACAAACAATGAATTGACCTGAGATTAGAAAAGATGATTCAACATGAGATCAGCAAAGAGTAGCTAAAATGAGATAGGAATTACAGGAATGAGATAAGATGAGATGAGATGACTAATCACGGAGTCATTTAAGTTCAAATTAGAACGCAAATATGCCAGATCATATGAGATAAGCTAGGGTCATTCAAGATGAAATCGGAAAAAGAATTGAATTTTCAAATTAAAGGATGTTAGCTGAGGAGGTCTGGGAACAACGAAAGAGCAGCAAGGGAACGTTACACAGACATCATTTAGCTTAACAGCTAAAGGAAAGATCAATATATATTGATATATATAAATAAATCTACAAATATATACCTTACTTTCAAATTTAAGCCACAAAATTAAGCAAATAATTTCCCTCAGCGTGAAATATCGCACCAAAAAATGGTTCAAACTTTTTTGCTGTTTATTAAAGGAATTTTAAAATATTTTCTCTTCTACTCTTACTCAGAAAGAGAAAGGCAAAAATATATATAAATATATTTTTTAAAGCAAATTGAATCCCTTAAATAATCTGCTACTCTAATGGCGTTCATTATTTCCGCATAAAGCACAAAAAAGAATTGCAGTAAAAAAGGCATAAGACATAAAATAAAGTAAGTAAAAAAAAAGAAGTTGCAGCATAATAAATTATATAAAATTGTACAATTATGTTAATTAATTGAAGAGAGAGAGAGAGAGAGAGTCCTCAGACCAGAGCCAGCGTTGCCCAAATAAGCTTGCCCAGTAGAGGCTGGTTGGGGTTGGGGCAGGCTTTTTTCCTTCAATCTTAACCAGCTTGTCCATTGCCTGTTGGCAATTAGCACCATAAAACGCAGGCCAAGTGATTTTCAGTGGGCGCCACAACAGCAGCAGAACCAGCAGCAGCAACAATATGGTATAAAAACGTGGCTGTTACCACGCCTCTTTTGGGCATGCGACCAGCCTTCAGTTAACCTTACATAATTAGCAACAAATTCGTTGTGTTTAGAACAAAAGCACAAAATTTTACCAACTGCAAACTGGCAACTGGTTTTATTAATTTCATAATTCAACAGCGACACAATGGAACCCAAAATGGAAAGGAAAGCAGGTGGATGAGGGGTAGGTTAACACCATGTCCGTTCTGTACACTGTATACTGTATACTTGTTTAGCCTGTGCCTTTGGTTAATTATTGGAAAATTAATGAATATGCCATGTAGATGTTTTCATTAGAAAAGTAAAACTCCTGCTGTTTGCCCATAACCCATAACATTCGCTTGATTAATAGCCCAAAAAGAATGTAACAAAAACAGACAGAAAAAAGTATATATTTATATATATATATTTCCATTACATAAAACTCTTAGTAAACCCACACTACCGCCCTTTGTATTTGCCCAGGCAAGCAATTTAAACACATTTCAATTTGGTTGGCTCAATCTGGCAGGACAACACTGTAGCCCCTGAAGGTAGGCAACATATAAAACCATGAAATATGATATGCAGTACAGTAGCTGAAACTGATGCAATACAGCTATAACTCAGTGTATAAGGCATAACAGTTGCAGCAATAAACTTATGTGATTAACTGAATGACTTACTATAGCTATATATATCAGTTCTTATTGGAATTATGATGAGATATATAATAGTTAAATTTAGGTAGAACTTTTTCTGTATAGAAATAAAACATTAGTTGGGATTTCCATTTTGCTCATGTTGCAGCTCATCGAAAAGTCGCATATTACTTGAATTCTGTATATGAATATAAATATATATATATATATATATATATGTATATAACTATATGCATGCTCATAGTATTTGCCAGTTTGTAGCCCGCTTTCATAAGGTAAATATTTGCACTTGTAAATGACATTCATATGCTCCTCTTTTTGCCACTGTTTTTCCCCCTTTTCCTTTATTTTGCTGTTGCTGTTTTTGTTTTTATTTGTATTGCAGGTTGCTCCAGTTTATGTTTGATCGTTATACACCAACTCACATACATATATGTATATATATAAATATATATAAATCCAACATATTGCAACTGTTGTGTATATATATATTTCTCATAAATCGGCTTAAAAATTGTGACTATTAGTAGGGTCTGTCGCTGCTTTGGGGTCAAAAACATAAAGGTACTGTAAGGTGCAAGATATACACACATATCACGCACACGTACACATACACACACAAAGAAAAGGTGTCACCTGGGGGGAGTTTATACCATATACATTCTGCAGTTAACATACGCATTTTATACGCATTCATAAAAAGCATAAAAAATGCAGCTTTCAATTCAAGTGAACTGAACTTGGCTTGACTTATTTTTTAACAACGTTAGTTGACTTACTTTTTACACCTGTTTTGTGTTTGTATATGTGTGTGTGTGTGTGTGTGAGTGTGCTGTGTGTGCTATGCGGGTAGCTGTCAATCTCAGCTGTTCAGATTTATGAAGTACAACATGGCCAAAGGGGATGCATTTATCCATTACTTGCAGCCATATAAAGTGCATTTACTGCCAGTTTCTTATATAAACTCAACCTTGGCACAGTTTTATTTAATACATTTTCCTATAAACGTTTAACTATTAACTACTTTGTTCTACTTATGTGTCATATAAAATATTACATGTCATATAAAAAATTCTATTAAAAAACAGTTTTAAGTTGGGTATAAAATGTAATAGAATCCATCGTTGAGATTCCAGTAAAAGAATAATTTTCACTTTTTCTAGTATTTTTTTGGTATTATTGTTACTGCAGAAAATACTTGTTATAATATGTAAGTTTGTGACTCTGTCTATGACTAGACCCAATCGTAAACTCATGCAACATGATAAGAAGTCAATAAAGTGCTATAAGGATATTCATTTCGATCTATAACAAAACCCATAAGAAATGAGGTAAATCAGCAGACAAAATTAAAGTTAACCACTAGAATATCTTTAAAGTTGAATCTGGAGATGAGCTCAGTAACAAAAAGATGTTTTCACTCTGCAAAAGAATTAGTTTGTTCTAAAGAAAAGAATCGAGAAAAAAGCATAATGATTGCCAGTAAGAAAGGTTTGTTTTCACTAAGAAGATGATGCTTATACTTATGGTAGAAATATTTCTCTCATTTCTATTGTTAACAGAAATTTGCAAACGTTTTCTTAACATAAAATTGCTCCAAGAATATAAAAAGCATTTTCATAGAAAACTAATTGGTGTAGGTAGGGGGTGCTGAACCTTAGAAATATTTGCATACATTTCGATTCAGAGAGAATGAACAATGAACAAATGCTGCGCTAATGAGGTCATTATAGGGATTAGCAAAAAGCATTAAGAAAACAGTAAAGAAGAAGAGAAACTCAAATTTCGTTTGTACGCTTTTTATTTGCAATTAACTTGGCTTAATTGTGGCCAATGTTTCGTTTCACTTTAAACTGCAATTTCATAATTGGTGTAATTATGGGTAAAGTAATATTTTTTTTCTATTTTTTTTTTATTACAGCACGTCATAACCCTCAGGATGATGCTGAGGTAATACCCGTGTCGGAACGACGTCGCCCAACGGCAGAGAGCGAGACGAGCGAAGCGGCTGATCCGGATTTCCGTGATTTTAAGGGTGTTATCGATACTGGCTCCGGTTATCCTTTCCTACAACCGCGTCCATCGCCTTTCCATATTAATGTTGGCTTCTTTGATTCATTCGATGGTAAGTATATATATATGTGTGTGTGTGTGTATATAAGTTGCATGCCACGTGATGCATATAAAATTGCATTTAATGGCAATTTTATGTTGCATTATTTGCTGCCTGCTGTTACCTCAGCAGCCTCATTACACGTACTTTGTATATCAATGTAATTAAATATCGGTGTATATATATGATTGTACATATGTTTATATAGATGTATATAAAGCTAAGAATATTAAGGCAAAAGACAACCAATTAGTTCTGCCCAATGTCCTGCCATCCATTGGGATTTATTTTGTTTTGGACAAACTTTGGCCAGTTACTCGCATAAACTTAAGAGTCTGCAAAAATGTAAACAATTTATCAAAATATTATGTCAAGAATTTATGGCAGGACAAAGTTTTTTTTTTGTTACCCTCTTCTGCTGCTTCTTCTGCAACTTTAAGTTCAACTTTATTTGTGTGTATGTGCGTATTGATATGCATGTGGATTGGGTCAAACTCTCTCTGTGTGTTGACCATTAAAAGTGAAAAGTTTCTGAAACCCAAAGCAAAAAAATATATATAAATATATATATATGTATACATATATATATATAAGGAAAAAAACATTTATAAAATGATGCCTCGCTCTTAACTAAGATGAAGCTAAAGATGTGGCCAAACTTCATAAATCTTTTGCTTTTGCTTTTGCTTTCTGCTAATACGCTGTAAAAGTTCTTGAGCCAATGCCTCGTTTTATATGCATGAAACTTTTATGTGGCAAAACCCCCACAGCTAAAAAGATAACAACTAAAAGAGCCCCCAACAACAACAACAACAAAAACAGCAGTAACTTAGAGAAACTTCCTATTATATTAAACGTTTTTATACACTTCAAAAAAAATTATATCCAATAAATTAGAGTAAGAGTTATAGCAACTAGATTTGTATTGTCAATATTTCTTCATAGTATAATATAAATATTTTTATAATTATAATTTATTTATTTAAAAGAAAAGTGTATCAACTGTTTACAAAGTTTACAGTCGCTTAACAGATCCCTGTTAACTAACATAGCTGTTAAGCGGTGCTTGTGGAACTATCATAATTCCATTTGTAACTTGCCATGCATTAGCTTACTGTTAAAATTTATGCAATCTACTGTTATAGTAATGTTATGGCACTGTTAAGTTAACATACATGTAACAGCAGCAAAACGTTATTAGCCCCTAATAGTTACTTTATGACAGAAGTCAGCAAAAAGTTTATCAAAACTAAACCAGAAGTAAAGGACAGTTAAAAGTTTTTGCACCACATAAAAGTTGCTAGAATTTTCAATTTATATATATATGATTTATGATATATAACCTAGACATACATATATTTACAACTATATACTTTCATTAGTATATTAAATTGTGAAATATAGCAAAATTTCAATTGTTAACTAGGAAAAAAAAAACATTTCTTAGCTCGGAAATCCCTTTTTAACTTAAGGAAACCTGAAGAACCTTGAAGAAAGTTCAAAGTGCAACACTTTAAATATAATGTCAAGTATTAAGTACTCATATTTAGTACAAACAATTGAGGTACCGTTAAACTCATTAGAAATGATAGAGGCAAATAAATTTGCAACATGCCAACAATGCGGTCAAGTATTTATGACAAGGTTGTATAGAAAAACTAAAGTAACTGAAAGACTTAAATCGAATAGAACTAAAACAGAAGGTGTAACATATGTGGCACTCATAAAAGTGGGTGGTGCAACATGGGGCTATGAGCTGGGGGTAGTAGGAGGATTATGTAACAAGCAGACGGCAACCTGTTTGGCGACACAGAAAACACTTTTTAGTGCGTTTACGGATTAAGGATTTTAAACAGTAAAACGCATTAGCAAGGCAAAAGATGAAAGAAGAAGAAAACAGAAGAAGAAGCAGATGTTAAAAAAAAAAGAATAAGTAAAGACAAAAACCGTCTGCTGTTGCTTTTGCCTGCCTGAGAGTGTCATCAAAGAGCTGACGGAGACGGAACTGACGCTTGTCGTCGAGTCGAGTCGATTCCAGTGACAAACTTGGCACTTTGCGGCACCTGCGCCATTTCCCAAGAGTTGTTCATTTTGTTGTTGTTCTTGTTTTTCCTTTTTTTTTTTTTGGTCTATTATAATTCTAGTTTGTTTTGGCGTGAAATTATATACCACAGACAACACAAAATTTTATCCAATGCATTCAATTTTCCACAGACATTTTCCGTCGTCTGCGTGCACGTCTTTGGCCCGTCATTGTAGCCACGGATGATTCTGGTGAAGGTAGCGGTGATGCGAATGAATCTCCTCTTGGCTTTGGCTTTGGCCTTAGACCTTTGCTTCCATTCGATACCAAAAATGGTAATACCACATCAACGGTTAAGGTAAGTTCTAACATCAAAGCTATCTCAAAAAATTCAATTTAAACTTATCCCAAAAGAAAAACCCCCCAAAATATAACCAAAAATATATGAAAATTTATTTAGATTGTGGATGGTCACAAGGTGGAGATCAATGAAACCGTCTATGGCGATGATAATGGTGTATTCAAGGTGCGTCAGGTTAATGTACGTCCATTGGAAAGTGACGAAGACGTTGATGAGGGTGTTACCAACAATCAAGGTGATACCAATTCCATTGCCTCACCTAGCACTTCGGCACCACCCAAAAAACATAGCGAACTCGATGAATCCGATGAGGATACACGTGAACCCATCCAGAAACAGCCTAAGGATAATGAAGTGCGCGAATTTAATGAAGTTCAGGTATAAAAGCAAAAGTTTCCAAGAATATAAATATATATGTTTCCAACAGCTTTTACCAGCATTTTCAAGCAACTAATAACTATTATTTAGCAACTAACCAGAAAATGATGTTTGCGATTTGCCTTGCCAAAATAAAGTTTAAATATCAAATTTACGTAGAGTTCTACTAACCATGTAAAAACAAAAAAAAAATATATATATATATAAACATATAAAAAATATATTCAAACTCTGCTATATATGATACATAAAAAAAAAACTTGTAAAATTGTAAAAAGAAATTTCTAATATTTTTTTCAAATAAAAATAATTAAAAAAAAAAATGTATTTGTATATATAAACTCGAGTATTGAAAAGTTGCTGCCTGCTTTTAATTTACAACTAATGCAATAATCAAATAATAAATCAATTAAATATTTAATTTTTTTATATATTAAATTTAATGCTAAGCAAAGGATCTGGTCTTATTTTTGGCTGTGGTTTGCATTTCTTTTTTATTTTTAAATAATTAAAACTACTTAAATATAATTTCTTAGCCTTTTTATTAGATTAATGGTTGTTGCATTGGCTATGGTTAAATTATAAAAAGGTGAAGAGTTGAATTTTCTTGTTTTTTTTACCCATTTATTAAATATCTTAATATATACATTTTAGTGTTACATATTTGCAATTTATAATGTAGTGAAAGTTGAGACTATTAATATTATTATTATTTAGCATTTTATTATTGATTATAAGGAGAGATGAATTGAATGATTATTTGAAAAAAATGTCCTATTTATAAAAAATATATTTTTATAATATCTTTTAAGTATTAATTTTGAGTATCAACCGTTTTCAAAGTGAGGAAATCACATAAATTTCTATCCATATCCTTGACCCTAAGACCTTTTATATTTATGTTAAACTTCACCTGCTTTTAAGAAAATACACAAACAACACTTGGTGCCATATACATATTAGTTCAACTTATCGTTACCTTACTGTACCTCGATAATAAGCTATATGCAGTTTAATTTTCAGAGGTTGCAATTTGTTTTAGTCGAAGATCAAACTGTTTTTTTTATAAAAAAAGTTTAAGAATATTTGATTTGAAAAATTAATTATATAAATTCAGTTTTAATAAGCTACTGACGAATATCATTAATAATTTTATCAGAATCTTTTCTTCAAATGGAAGTAAATTCTAACCTCAATACGAGTGAATCCAATCAAAATTTACATTGCCTAAAACGTTTAATAATAGTTATAATAAAATAAATATATATTTTTCCGATTAGTAAACATAATTTTATTCTCATTCTGTTTACATTTTTCTCTCTACTCAAATAAAATTAATTTTTTTAATTTTGTCGCTTGTAACGGAGCCATAATTAAGTTTTGTTTATTTGACCAGACCAATAAACAGTCGTAAATATTTTATTAACACGACAAACTGTTTAAATGCCCAATTAAATTCCCTTCTATATACATATATACCTATACGTATATACATCTAATTATATATTTGTTAAATAGATTTGTGTGAGTTGAGAGATTTTTTTTTAATGCTCCCTTTGCATGGACTCAATTGCGTCTAAATTAATAATGCAAACAAATTATACGATTTTTATTATGTGCATTAAATGAAACTAAAAAATAAAACAGCAAAATTAGTTTATATAAAATATAAAAATAAAAAATTTATATATATATTTTATATACATACTAGTTTTAGCCGACAATTAACGTTTGACTAAAAATAAAATATTTATGAGAATTTGCATAATTGAGAGACTTTCTGACAGCGTATAAAAATGCAATTGGAAAGTTTAATAATTTTTTAGGGAGATGCGAGTACAGTTTTATAAAAAATTGAGTAAAATTCTTTAAAAACAGTTAATATAAAGTTAGCTTAAAATAAAACTTTAATAAGCTTTAAAAGCAAACATTTTTCATATTAAAAAATGATTTTAAGCGATTTTAAAAAGGATAAATAAGGAAATGTATTACAGGGTGGCCCATCTAGCGTTTGCTTTTTGAACTATCGATAATTTTGACTTTGATATTTCGAATGTCATTGTCAATGTGTCAGATATTTAGTAGAAGGTTTGCGGTTTACGAAATGGTTAAAAAAATATTTTGAAAAATATATACTCGTTGTTTTTTTATAGCGATTTTAAAATGTAAATCTTTCGTGGACCGCTCTATATATGATTACCTACACTCAGAATATAACATATATAATTATATAAAAATATATATATATAAATCTGATCAGTAAAATTAATCAATTGGATTTCTGTACTTGTCTAATATGCTTCAAACCAAATATTTCATATATTTCATATAGTTAAACTGTTTATATTTAGCTTTTTCCTGCTAAGTTCGTTATGGCTTTAAGTGTTTCCAAACTATGAAGAAGATTTATATATAGACCTTTGGCTTGCTGCAGTTGTTGCAACAATTTAACGCAACATGCATCATATATGCGGTTTTTTTCTGTTTTTCCGTAAGTCCATTAATTACTTTTGTCCATAATAAAAATTAATTTATATTAAAAGTCATGTGTATGCCGGCATACGCATAAATCCTTGTCTTGGCCGTATTTGCCTACAGTCAGCTGCAAGATGGGGCGTGGCTGTTGCCCATATATCCACATACACATCCATACGCTATTTATGAGAATTTATTGTATCGAAATCGACGGTTACACGCGACTTTCCAACATTTTGCGTGTTGCACAAAATATTTTTTTTATTTTATATTATATTCTTACTTTTTCGTTAAGTCATAAATCAATGCAAAATTAATAAATGACCAGAGAGAAAAATAAGCAAAAAAAAAAACAAAATATATATATATATATATATTTATATTTATATTTATATATTAATAAAATAGATTGCATTGTAAAAATTGCAATTATGTTTGACTTTAAGTTGTAAATGACATGTGAACATTTTCATACAAAAAACTTAACTTATAAAGAGGAAAAATTGGAAAATTGAAAACAGTGTTACGAAGCTTCAATCCCCATTTACTCTTTAGCCAATTTTACCATTTTGCTTATCAACAGGAAGCTGAAAGAGGAAAAAACTATTGCATTAAAAAAAAAAAGAAAGAAAAACGTCACAGAACATTTTTTATTGAATTTTGTGCTTTGTATAAACAGTTTTTCATTTCGCGCGGATATTGAAAAGTTGCGGTTTTGGCACCCCAAACTTTTCATATATTTTCATATATATTTGAATTTAAAATTCATGGTTATAAATATTAATATTGAGCAACACAACCAGCCAAACACACACACCAAACACACACGAAACCACACACAAACACAAACACCCCGCAGATATATTGCAAAAGGCAGTTAAACAATTTGTTTCCCGTTTGGCACAAACAGTCAAAAGCTTTCTTCTGCATACAAATATACAAACAAATATATATAGATATATTTACACATTTATATATGTAGTATACACTCATATATAAATACATATTTTTATTAATTTTTTCCTATTAAACAACTGAAAATTTCCAAAACCCAAAGGGTGCTAAAATCTACTGTGTAATCTTGCTCTCATTTAAAGGTTTCTTTGGTTGATGCAATTCTTTCTTTTAAATATCTTTTATTAATATTTAATTTAATTATTATTATTTAAATTATTTATATTATTGTTATTATAGAACAGTTTATATATAAAAATTGCTTTCAACTTAAATAAACAAAACTTTTCCAGCTCAACTGGAAGCCGTTTTGAACTCTTTAATTAGTTGCATAAATTATTGCATCAATTCATTATTAGAAGCAACAATTTTTCTTCAATTTCTCTCTGAAAATTTTAACTTATATAACATTGATCAGTTGTATATATCTAACAGTCAGCCATATATCATTTATATTCTACTAAGCCAAAGTATGCTCTAAGGTGAAAGAGAACTTCTATAGAAAGTTGTACTTGAATGATTGTAGATATATATAGGCAAAACTTGCTTGTTTTGTAAGGGTTTCATGCTCATTGATAATTTGTCATTACTACAGGGTATTAAAATCATATATTTATATTCATACATATATATATATATATATATATATCTCCCTATATATATGTCGACAGTTCTCGCAAAGCGCTTGATAACTTTGTAAAAATTACTTTGTGCATTTCAATTTGTTGTGTGCCAGTTTTGTTTTTGTTTGTTTTAAGCGCTGGTTAAACATGAAAATTGGTAGTAAAATGGGGAATATCCTTTGAGGTGCCACAAAGAGTGTATGGAATGTGTGCACAAAAACAGCAAAAAGTATATAAAAATACAGCTGAAAAGGGACTATTGAAAATGTGATGGAATTTCAGTTGAGAGAAAGCTGCAAGATTATAGAAAAAGTAAATAACTTCACGAAAATTTAAAGATCAAACCACAAAACTATAAAAAAAATCTATAGGAATATGTTAAGAACAATTTGAAATGATATCATTGTTAATATATGCATATAATAATTAATGAATATTTATACATTTAGTTAAAGATTTGGCAATTTTAAGAGAATTTCATTAGAAACATTTGTGACTCAAATTTGAATGCTTTAACTACCAGATTCTGGTTTCTACTTAATTCTCTTTCTGCAGTTAACTTTTGGCAACTAGTTTGCTCGTCAACTAGTTGTATAATTATATCATCATTATGGCTGTACACGGCGGAAAGATTAAAGTGAGCGTAGGATATAAATATAAACGTAGAACAAAGCATTATGTGACAGCTAATGCGCAATTTGTATTATTAATATAAATTTCTGTAGAAATGTTTCAAATGAATAGAATATAGTGATGAATACGATAGAAGAGGAAGCTGTGAAAAAAATAAATAATAAATAAATGAACTTGTCATATTGTGTGACGTCACATTTACAACGATCGACCGAGTGACCAACAAAACTGACTAATGATATACCGGGGGCGCTACACACTTGGCATCATAATTAAGTTGTTTTTTTTTCTTATATTTTTATTATAAATATTTGAAATTCTTTTTGTTGTTTTTGCAAGGTATAAATAAAATTCAACGAAAAGTTATCAGACGAAGGTGAATCATGCGTGAAGCAGCGCATAACAAGCAGAAATGCAAATGAATGAACGATGACAAAACTGAGAGTGACAGAATAATAGAAAGAGCGAGCGAGGGCGAGAGAATGAGCATCTTATGAATGATTAACAGCGCCAGACAATACAATGCTTCGCTTGTTGTTGTCTTTGCTTTGCGTTGAAATTAAGAGTACACATTAGGAAACTTAACAGCAGCAAGAGCATTCTTAGTTGGAGTCTGCTCTTGATTTGGTAACAGTAGCATTTAAAGCTTGACTTAACAGCGTTGAGTCATTTCTAATTTGTATAAAAGTTTAAGCTACGCTTTACAGTTGATTAGTTGAAACATTAACTACGCCGCGTACAGTTATCGTTTACTGTAAGTTTTTTGTTTTGTCGCTTAGAAATTAACAATTTGCATGCTGCGACTGCTTGTACTGAAAACTATTCACATAATTGGCAATTAAAAAGTAATATAAACTTTTATTCAATTTATTTGCATACTCACACATATACACACACTTACATATATTCGCACGCAAAACGTTGCACCCACAACCTATAACATAACAGAGCACCACAGCCACAACAACAACAACAACAACAACTACAATAAAAGCAACTACAGCCCCAAGCACACTTGCCTCCAGCTCATCTATAATAGCAACAACAGACGATTCCAACGCAGACAGTAGCACTGACATCAGACATTTTATAATGGCCGACCAAATGGTAGATATGCAACAACAACAACAGGAACAGAAACAGCAAGAAGAACAGGAGGAGCAGCTGCCCGCAGTTCAAGATGCCGGCACAATGGCGCATAATGAGGAAACGGAAACGCCGCTGCATGACAGCGACAGCCATAATGCGGCGGACGAACAGCAGGCGCCAGAGTCCTTGGCGGCCATTGAAAACTTTGGCGACGATGCAGAGTCTGAGTTGGTGTTCGACGACACAGAGACCTTAGCACAGCAACAAATGCAATTGCCACAAAAGCAAAAAGAACGCGAAGAACTGGAATCCTCAGATGATGAAGAAGATGCTACAGCGGCGCCAGTCGAAATGGGTGAACTTTTCAACGAAGAATGGGCAGAGCATTCTGATCCAAGCAACGATTTAAATAATCACATTGACGTCTTTGAGGACTATGATCTATCCAATGATATTGCAGTCAACGATATTGCTGCCGCAAATCCTGACTTTCCATATAATCCGGATGCTGAACTGATTGAAGTGCCTGCAGCTGGCCAATTGATGCCAAAGTTTGAAAAGTTATCCCTAACGCCACCGCTAATGAAGTGAAGTGTTAGTTGTTATATCCGGATATAGTTTAGTAAATTAATTTTAGAGTTTTAGTTCATAAAGAGAACAACATTCAATTTCATTGCCTTAAACAACTTTTGGCTGCGGCTTTTATCATTGTGTGATACCAAAAAAAGAAAAACAAAAGCAAAAAACAATAGGCCAAAACATAAGCAAAACAAAAAATACTCATTAATTTATTTGACATGCTTTGATAAAATGCGAGTATTAATTGCATATAAAATTATATGCTAATATATTTATTGCCTTAAATATATAAATATAAATATAAATATAAATATATATAAATAAATAAAACCAAAAATATTGCATTATTTACATTTAATATTTAAATTGTTAAAATAAAAATAACTATAAAATTGTTCAGCCCACATTATGTTGCCAATTAGACCTTGCATAAAGGCAACTCGATTAAATGCTTATACATACATTTAATTTTTTTACCATAAAAAATGAGTTGTGCGTTTAATTATTGGTTAACTTATGGCCAGTTAATTACGCATTATCCTTTTGTATGGCTTTTTCAATAACAGTTGGCGCTAAGCCGCTTATTTTAAGATTTTTTATTTAATGCTGCAATTTACAGACAACTCTTAAATCCACCTCAAAGCACATAAATAAGAGAGTAATGATATTATTACGCAGCAGCTTTTAATCTCAGCATAAAATTCTTCACCTCAATAGTTTTAGTACTAGTCGATCGCTCGTGATGGACATATCTGATCGAATTATTGTGCCGAAGGTGCGTAACGTAGGTCGCGATTTCTTTTGTAACCGATGTGAGAGTGAGATAAAGCGTGGTAGAGTTGTAATTGCAGTGTGTGTGAGAAACACATACATGCACGTGCATATCGCGTGATGTACGAATTTTGCCGAATTCAAAGTGTTGGGTAGGCGTATCGTGTATTCTAACCGTTGTTTTGCTGATTGTGTGCATTGATTTGTATTGTGTCGAGCGCATGTGAAAAAGAAAGAATATTGGAATTGAAATGTATGATTGATACTTTTGCATATGATATTTTATATGGCATGTAAAATGCATGTATATGGGTAAGTAGCATACTTATGCATACATTAATATAAATTTATATATATATGTATATATAGAGTATAGGGATATGGATCTTATAGCAAGTGTTGATTTATGTTGTGCAAATAACTGTAAAGCAGTTGTTATATTTGCCATTTCATTTTATATTTACCTTTTTAATATTTACACATCAATTTCATTTTGCTTTCGCTTGTGTGCAGACACTTAACGAATTTTTGTTTTACCGCTGCTGTTCTTGTTCTCGATGTTGTTGTTGTTGTTGTTGTTGTTATTAAAGGGGTATTCCGGGACTGTTGAGTGCACAAGTGGCCAACATATTTATACGTTATGGTGGAGTTATGCTGGTGAATAAACAGAAGTGAGGGGAGAGAAATAAATGAAAGCAAGCGATGAGTAAGTGGTGGTAAGCATACAAGCAGAGCCCACTGCAACTGGCCAGTTGCCAGCATTATCATTGGCTTTTTAACTTTAAATACCCTGTAGAAAATGATCAAACAGGGTATATACTTTCGCTATTGTTATTCTTATTAAAATATGCAATACAGCAAATAGCGTATAGGACTTCTGCTGTGCACTTTTATAGCTGGAACTGCTTGAATTTTGCACTGCTTGTTAATTATGTATTTATATACTTGGGTACAGTTGAGTCGTATATACTGAGTTGTAGCAATTTAAGTTGTTATGTGTCTGCTTGTTTGCATAAAGCATAAAAATAAGTAATTATGACTTTCAGCTCCTCCACTTGTTATCCTGTGGCAATTGGCGCCTTTTCAAGTGGCAATCGGCTGCCCCGTGATGCGATGCAATGCAATGCGTTGCGTTGCATTGCAATGAAATGTGTTGCACCTGTCTGCTTCATTCCCCTGTTTGATTTGTATTTACATAGTAGGGTTCTGTCTGTTGGCCTTCTTGTTGCATGAAAAGATGATTGCAACTTTTTAATTTTTATATTTTCAACTTGAAACAATCGGAGTTCATTTGGTAAATAAAATCTCTTTGAATAGTGCAACATTACATAAAGCTTATTAATATAATTTAATTTGCTTGCAATAATTAAGAAACAGAAATATAAATTTAATTTACCTTTTCTCTTTATTATTTCTTATTTTTTATTTTTTTGATATTTTTTATAACTTTATTTAAATCTTACATAAAATGAAATTTTTAAACAAAAAATTTGTTATATAATTCTAAGCCAAGTTGATGTTGTTGTTGTTGTTGATTTCAACACAGCTGTTACTGCTTGCCACACACGTGCCACAACCGCAACGTAGCGGCTTGTGAGAGTTCTACCATACAGCATGCATACACCCATACACACACACACACACACACACACAACAGATACTTAATGATGTGTCCGTCTGGACTACATGTCCTTTGGCACTGGTCGTTTCCCTCTTCCAGCCTGGTTATAGCTAAATACATAGTTTAATTCGTTGGTAACGCTTTGTTGACGGCGGCAGATTTAGTTCTCGTTTTTAACTCCCGTTACGCCATTGTGGGTAAAGTAAACAGGATGTTGGTAGCGTGTAACGGGTTTTTGGGAGCATGAATTCGGTAGAGATTAGCTCGAGGTCCTTGTGGTTTCAACGTTTGGGTGTTGTTGCCAGTTGAACTTAATTAATTTTCGCTTATTTGATTGTTTGCCAGGTTTACGCTAAGCTCTCTTTGCTCTCTCTGTGTAAATTTGTTTAGGATACAAATTAAATATGCTATAACGGTATACATTTTATTAAAATTTTCCTTCAAATACATAAGAAAATGGAAAAGAAATGAACATAAATATAAATTTCCAACATTATAGCATGCTTTATGCTTCCCTTAGTCTTTATCTTTATCTTTGCCTTTCTTTTTTAACTTTTCAACGCGATTCAGTATTCTATCCATATTGGTAACCAATTGCTCCAAGATTTCTTCCAGCATGGATACACGATTAGTTAACCTGAAATATGTCAAAAGATTATAAGAATAACTTTATAGTTACATTATGCTCCATTCACCCACCGATAAAAATCCCTATCTTTCACATCCGGTGGCACATCCTCCAAATAACGAGCCCTAAAGAAAATATAATTTAATCATAATTCTAGATATATATGTATGTAAATTTGTTTATACTCGGCTGCTGTCATATGCTGCCGCGTAACAACATTGCCCTGTTGATAGGTAGTGGGTCTTAGATCGTAGAACTCTTGGTCATCAACTTCTTCGCGCTGAAGATGTTCCCTGGGACGTCGTTTACGTCCACAGTGAAAAATAAAGTAAAAGCAATTTGCTATTTTTCTATAGACATAGGCGCCAAGTTGACTACGTCCTTGGGTTATTTCACTTTTAACCGTATTATACGTTTCCATAATGATGGCCAAAAACATATTCTATGAGTATGAGTGTATGAATATATAAATAATGAATAAATTTCAATCAATAATCGATAGGTTTACCAGTAGAATGAAGAACACTAGTAGAATATATGTGAGAAAGTAAATTGGTCCCAGGACACGATTTGCCTGCTCGATGAGATTGTATTGAAAGTCGCCCAATATCATGCGTATCATGGTCAAAACGGATGTCATAAAGTTACGAAAATCTGGATGCTGGGTACCAAACAGTAATAGGCCCAATTGAGCATAAGCTAAAAATACAATGCCAAACATAAGACTGAATCCAGCCAAGTCCTTAGAGCACTGTAGGCCAACATTTAATTAAGTAAAATTTGGTAGTAAAAACAGTTAATACTTACGCGTTTCAAAGTTGTCGTAAACTGCACTAGAGTTTTGTTAAAACTGATAAATTTAAAGATCTTGATCCAAACCAGAAATGCCAATATAGCCATCATATCGACATATATAATATTCCAAAAACATAAAACATCCAAACTTAAATAGGTTGCCTCCAATTTCGCACGTTGGATAAGTTTTCTTATAGTTAACGTATGCCATATATTATATATTAAAGCCAGATAACAGAACTACAAATATATATAAATATATATTAGGTATACTAAGAATCATCTATATATATGATTATACTTACCATTAATATAAATGAATCCAATATATTTATTATAGAACTAAAATATTTTTTAAAACCAGATTTACGTATCTCATTGACTTCATATATATTATAGTATGCAACCATTATATACCAGAATATATAGACAACATGCATGAACAGACTTGGATCTGTTATAAATGAAAATCGTTTTACTGTCTGTAAATGATTCTGTGGTATAACACCTCCAGTTGGAGGTATTTCAGCTATTAATCTAGTTAATAATACAAATAATAATAGTTAATTTCTAATATTATTTTATACTATAAAACTCACTTGGCCATTTGAAATATATCCGTATTCTCATTATATAGATTAAATTCAACCAGACATAAACGTGATCCACGATCTAGCCAATGATTCGCTTTTAATTTTTTTATTATTTCCAAATTCTTTTCCTTATCGTAGGTTAAATCGACCGTATATCCACCTGTTTTATAATAATTGAGCTGTGTCCATAAAGGATATGCATCCAAATCGCTCATTTCCCTAAACCTAACACCTTTATGCCATTCTGCTTTATCCTCCGCTGATCCGGAATATGCCGCATAGCATGTATTAAAGTAACGTATAAAGGCATCATTCACATAGCAGCTATCCTTGAGTACACGTATCTGTCGTAAACGTGGGGGTCCTAGCAGTAGATTCTCATGGAGAAATATACGTCCATCTAGATGACGTTGCTTATGTTGTGCATTTATTTGTTCACTATCCCCACTTGTATCACTATAATCACTATATTCATCATCACTGCTATATTCTTTACTTTCATCACTGGCATCACTACTAACATCTTCTACCTGCCGCTTAATGCCGGAACGTTTGTCAGGAGGAACTGTTGTCGTTGTATTTGTATTTGGTGCTTGGGTTGTATCGGCAAATGTCTTATCAGGATTAATAATACTCATATCGCCGTGCAGTGTGACCAAAAAGTTATATATTAAATAATCCCACCAGTCTGGCACAGTTAAAAGTTTCTCAAAGCCCACAGTTACCGAAGGAACTATAATTAATTCACGTTGGGTAAATAATTTCTTCATTGTATCATTGAAATAGAACATATATGCATGTCGAACGGAAAGCGTAACTGTAGGAAAATGAGGAAACGATTCTTAGATTTAACAGTGTTCTTATAAAATTAGCGTTCATCCTTACCCAATGAAGTTAGTATTAAAAATATGATAAATACTGCAAATTCCAATAGAGCTTCACGCACTTCCTCATCGGTGGTATAAAGGATACGTGCGGTTTTTACTTTTATTTGACCCGGACCAACAACTGTGGATCTACTACGACGATCATCTACAGATCTACTACGACGAGGATCTGTAGATCTACGACCCTGACTCAAAGATGGTTTTTTGCGTTGAAATAATTTGCCAAATCGACTACCTTTTTGACGTTGTTGTTGTTCTCTTGCTTGTTCGCGGTCATTGACCGATTCGGCATCATCATCGCGTGTTTCTGTATTCAAATCTTGATGGGATGTACGTAGCGTTACATGCGGTACCTGTTCAGCTCGCACTTGATTAGCATTAGCATTCCAGGATGAACGCGGTTCACTTCGTGAACGTCTACGTGGTTGTACGGGCGGTGGTGATCCACGCTGTGCAGCGTTTTGTCGTAAGGATCTGCGTGGAGGTGGGCTCTGATCATTATTACCCATTATATATATATATAGATATATATATATATATATATTTATGTGTTTTTAAAATTCTAAAATATTTAGTATTTTTATAGATGTTGTACTTCGAGTGGTTACTTAAGCTCAACTAACATTTCTATGACTTCAAAGCTAGTAGCTTGAATTTTGAGCAATGTTTGCTTTGACCTGTCGAGATATACACATTGAATGTGCTCTTGGGTGAGGGTGGGGGTGTGGGACGTATATAGCACACAAAAACAACAACAACGAAAATGTAGAAAAAAGAGGAATAAAAAAAATAAAAGAAGCAGCAGCATTCAAGAAATTGCAGCCAACATCTGCACAGCATCAGCATCCTTCTCATCCAGCTCAAATACATCCTGGGGTCATGCATATGCATATTTCATGCGTTAACGCCAACATTTGAATTGCTGCAGCAGTAGGAGTAGCAGGCAGTGGGATAGAAGAGAAGAAAGGATATAGAAGAAAAGGATAGAGGAAATCATAGTGGGGGAAGCAGAAGCATTGCATGGCCAGTGCTGAAACTGCAGGCAGTTTTTGATTTATGGTCCTCGTTGGTGCAACTCAAATGCTTGCACTCCTTTTGGACTATCAGCAGCCAGTTGAGTTGTCAGGACACATAAAAAATGCATGTACAATGGCATAAATGTGATAAGAACCTCAACAAACTTACTTACAATGGCTGTCACTGGCTGAAGGACATGCATTCTTTTCCTTTTATCATAAAAAAGAAATATAAGGAAAATAAACAACAAATTTCGATTGAAAACTTGATAAACTTTGCTGTTGCTTAAAGTTTTATTATTATTTTATTTATTATTATTATTATTATTATTATTATTATTTTAATAATTATTAAGTATAAATACAAACTAAGAAAAGCTAGATCATTTGATTTATATTTAATATTATATTGCAATAATAAAATCCTTTATACTTTTCAAGGATATTTTATTGCAATTTAAGTACACTTTTTAAAACATCTTTTCTATAGTTTAAATAAAATAGTTTTTAGCTATTATTTAAATTTAAATTTAAATAATAGTTAAAAGCTGTTAATTCCATTTAATATTTTTGCGACTCTATTTTAGGTTTCCTTAGACAATGTCCTTAAAGTTTTTCTTTCCTTTTCATATTTGCACGCTGTGAACGCATTTTCGAATGTTTTGTGCCATTAATATTTAATATTTAATTTTAAATATTATATATTTTTTTTTTATTTTTTTAAATATTAATATTAAGAACTACAAATTATTTTGCTAATTTTTTACGTTTTTGTTTTTTACTTGTTTTTATTTCAATTTGTGAACTTGAAATTTTCATTCTAAAAACCCATTGAAAATTATTTTTGTTTTTTTTTTTCATAATTGTTGCTTAACTATTTGGCTTTGAAAATACTTTGGCGCCACAACGCAGCTTCAGTTTCATTTTTGAATTATTTTTATAAGTGTTTTTTAATATTTTTTCTTTTAATTTGTTTTTTTTTTGTTTGCCGAGCGCATATTTAAAAATAATGCACTAAAAATGGTTCAGCAATTGTGATTACAACAAGGATGCAACTTTTAAGCTACTTCTTTGGTTGGGTGTTTGTTGTTGTTGTATATGTATATATGTATATATATTTATATGTATTAATTGTTTTTTCTTTTGTGCACGAATAAAAATGATCTACCTCGCCTTCGTTTTGACTATTTGGTGTATAACTTAAAATTAGTTACATTTTGTATTTGGTCCTTTGGTTTATAAAATATTTTTAATTTTTGTGTTTTGTTTTTTTACTATAAAGGCACAAATATGCTCGTATTACATTATATACTATGTTTCTTATATGTGTGGGAGTCTGTGTGTTGATGTGTCTAAATTGTGAGCCACACCCATTGCCTTTAGTACGGCTTGGCCGCATCCTTGGAACGTTTTAATTGCACCTTTAAGCGTTTTGTGCCTATCTGAAATCCATGCATAGCCTGTATGGCCGCATTTGCGGAATGCGGATTATCGTAGGATACAAAGCCAAAGCATTTCGATAAATTCGTTTGCTTATCGATAAACACCTTGGCCGATAGCACATTGCCAAAGGGCAAAAATGTCGATGCGAGATCGGTATCTATAAATTCCTGAGGTAGATGATAAATAAATAGATTACTGCCGTCGGGACCTGAAATACAGTATAGAAATAATGTTATCAATCTATCGATTATATCAATTATATATATTAAGACATACCCTCACTCTGCTTGCCTGCCACAATGGCGGCGGCTGACTGCAGGGCGTTGGCATTCATTGTCTGGGCGGTTCCAAAAGCGGCTGCTCCATTGGTCAAGCCACTCAATGTGGTTGAACCATAAGGATCTGCACTGGTTGGCCCTAAAAGAGCAGAATATAGGTTATAAAAATATCCTTAAAAATTATATGCTAAAGTTGCGCTAAGAGGAAGATAAATATATATATTTGTTGTTGTTGTTGTTCTGGCTTAAGTCTATAATTGCTGTCGTTGCTGTTGTTGTTTATGAAACAAATTACACAGCAAGACCATTGAAATAGGATGTTCAAACACCCACAAAACACACATACACACATATCTGTATAAGCACACATACTAATACATAAAGTAATACATATATATATATGGTGAAATATCTGAACAATAAACGAGCTACGTCGTACTGAGTTGAGTTAACGCATATGGGAAATTGTTGTCTTTTCTGTTCCATTTTTTCTGGACTTTTCTTTATTTTTCTTTTTGTTTTTTTTGGTGGATTTTCGCTTTGTTTTTTTGTGTTGTTTTTTCTACGTGCTTTTGTTGTTGTTTGGCCCTACATTATTAAATTTTATATCCTTTTGTGCATCATAAAAAATTTGTTAGCCTTTGTTGTAGGATGGCTCTGCGTACGATGGCTGCTTTTTAATTGAGCCACGGCATGGGGCATGTGGCATGTGGTGCACAGGCTTCCTGTTAGCTGAAGTTTTTACTTTGTGCAACACACGAAAATTTTTGTAATCTACTAAAAATTTATTACATTTTCTCCCCTTTTTTTTTGTGTTATTTACATACATGGAAAAACGCAAGAAAAATTTTAACCCAAACCCAAAAATAAAAGAGAATAAAATAAAATAAAATTAAATAAAGAAGTTACGGAATAAAAATTTTGCAATTCATGCACTTTTATACACATCATATACTATATATATATATATATATATATATCAAAATCATTTGCACTTTTTTTTTATATATATTTTCCTCTTGAATATTACAAAAATTATGATTCTAAATTTTTTATGCAAACCATTTATAATATTGAACACTGTGCACACAATTTGGCCAAATTAATTTTTAAAAGCCTCGTGGCGTCAATTCAATTGAGAATAGTGAATTGAGAATTGAAAATTTGAGAATTTATATTTGATAATTGGGAATTGATAATTTGAATGGACCAATTGTTAATTGAAGTTGACTCTAATCAGGCATAGAATATTTACTATAAATTAAGCTGGTTTATGGCTTGGGTTTGGCTAACTTTTTGGCCATATATCAAATAAGATTCCTTGCCAAATTTGACTGCATGTTATTCTTAGCTATTTTCCACTTTAAAAATTAGTTTTGGCCAATGTGTGTTGACTCCATTGAAGCCATTAAAAGTCCTACGCTGAAGGCAAACTCAGACAGCGGCTTAGAGCAAGTGCAAGCAATGCTTGTATTGGCTCAATAGGCACTTCTCTTGTTTTGGCCATAATAAAAGTTTATATTTAAACATTTGAAATTGTTTTTTTTTTATAGTCCGTTGCCAATTTAACTCTAAAAAATCTTTTGCTATTTGTTTTTGTTTGTTAAGATTTGCTTTTTTAATTTGTGCATTTACTTTTTTGTTTATATTTTAAAAGCAATCAACAACTTTATATGCGGCAACTCTATGTTGCAATATATTTTACATACATTTTTATATATTTTTAGTATTTTTTTTTCGCAATTTGGTTGCTCTATGTTGGTGTAGCAACAAAAATTGTAAAATTGTTGCACGCTTGCAGCTATTGTTGTTGAGTAAAACAAAAACTTTTATTGACAGTGTTTTGCTTTTTTGAATAAAAATAAAAAAAAAATAAAAATAAGTAAAAGTAATATATATTGCTGTTGAAAACTAGAACAAAGATTTGTCTATTTGTCTATATAAATATATATATATATATATATATATTTCTCTATATATATGTGTGATTTTTTTCAATTAACAGCAGCCTGCACATTGCAGAGTTCCAAGCGAATAGGTTAGCATAGAATTGAATAGAATTGACTTAATTTGCTGTAAAAAATATTAAGTTATAACAATAACTATATTAAACTATAGTAAATTGTTCTAAAAATAGTTTTCATTTTAAGAAAATTAATACCAGAATCCTTTCAGCCAGATAAAGTTTACTTTTCAAGAGGTTGTGTTGACTTTTTCTAAAAATTTCAATAACTTTTCAGTTAACTAAAACTTACTGGTAGAAGTTGGTATATTCTGGTATTTATTTGGTATATATTCAAAAGATAAAAGAGTTTGGTATATATAGATTATATAGAATATATATATTTATATATACATAGAAATATTGTGCATTTGTGTAGATTTTTGTTAGTTTGATTTGTTGTTAGTTTGGGGCAAGGCGCAGGCAGGCAGCGTTTTGGGTATGGGAATTATAATTGTGGTTGTGTGTGCAGCCGTAGTAGCTGCTACGGTTTTTTATATTTAAACAAAAAGTATATAATATATATATAATAGAGTTAGGTACATATCGTATTTACAGACACGCCCACTATATGTTAGATACAAATATATATATATATATATGGTATACTTACAAAGCGCGCTCAGTGTGAGCGTTTGACTCGCACTTGGTGGTGGTGGTGGGGGTGCCACGCCCATAAGCTGAGCGAAATTCATGGCAGGATGCGCATGCGTGACCAGTTGTCCAGTGCTTGTCACAAAGGTACTTGTGGTCATCTGACGTTGTAGCCTATTGCTAGTTAGGTGGCTATTGGTGTTGCTGTTGCTATGGTTGATATTGCCAAGATGTTGCTGATTGCTGTTATTGTTAATGCTGATGCTGTTGCTGCTGCTGATGCTATTGTTGTGAAGGCGTTGGCTGTGACTTAGGCTGCTACTGTTGGTGTTACTGCTGATGCTGGTATTGCTGCTGTGCTGTGTGCTGTTTAATAATGTTACCAGATTCTGCATAGACATGGCTGTATTGGGGTACAGTCCAGTGCCAGCAGCATGCCCGGCGGCAGTGAGGCCGCTGCTGTAGCCGGATGTGGTTGCGGATGATGGTGGGACGCTAAGTGTGAGAGATGATGATGATGATGATGGTGCTGTCCCGCTGATGGCTGATGCTGCTGCTGCTGCGGCGGCTGCAGCTGCGGCGGCGCTTGCAGCGTTGACAGCCGAAAAAGTTGCTGCTGTGCTGCCGACAGCACCTGGTGATGGGCCGTGCTGGCTGTGGTGGGCACTGTTATCCGGTGGGTGGAAATTAAGTCCTTCATTTCATTTTCCATAATTTTTTTTTTATAATTTTTTGTTTTTTTGTACAATTTTTTTTTTTTTTTGAGTTTTGGTTTATGGTTGTAAGGTTTTTGGTTGAGTTGGTTGATTGTTTGATTGATTGATTGATTGTTTTTTTTTTTTTATTTTTTACATGACCACAGAGTCAATCATAGACATACCAAAAAATGTTCAACGAATATTTATATATATATATACATATATATAAAAAAAAACATAGAAGAAAACACACACCCAATTGGATTATTTACATTTACAAGAAATTAAAAATTAATTTTGTTTGTTTTTTTTTTTGTTTTCAAGTAAATTCATGTAAATATTTATAACATACAAATCATAACAGAAACATAAAAAATAAAAAGGATGATAAAGAACAAAAGATACAGAAATAAGTTAAAAAAAAACAAATTTCAACAGAAAAGTAATAAAAATTAATAAATAAATGATGAATGATAATTAAAATAAATAATAAATGAAAAGTTAAATATTAGACGAAAAGTTAAATAATAAACGAAAAGTTAAATAATAAACGAAAAGTTTAAATAATAAACGAAAAGATAAATAATAAATAAAATAAAAATAAATAATTTAAAAGAGCAAAATAAAATTAAAATAAAAATAAATTGAATAAAAATAATAATAAATTATAAACAGAAAATTGCAACATTAAAATGCAGAAACATAAAATTTAAAATTGATTGATATTTTTTTTTTTTAAATGCAGTTAGAAATATTAAATGTAAAAATAAATAGTTTTAAAATTATAATTAAAATAATAATTAAAAATGTATTGAAATTTGCATTAGCATTCAAGGCGCTGCTTGCAATGAAAGGGCGTGGCTAGCTATGGGCTCTCTATTAAAACAGGCTAATATGATTATAAATGAAATCGCTAACTAAGTTAATTGGCAAGCATTCTACACAAATAACGAGTATCCTAAACATAAAGTGAATAGTTCGATTGTTCTTTTGTTTAATATATAAGATATGAAGAATGTGTGTGTGTGTGTGTTTGTGTATGTGTGTAGGTATAGATGTGTTTATGTTTGTATGTGGCATGCCCACAAATAACTAAATGAGCACAAATACTGACAGATAGTAAGAGAAAAAGGGAAAGAGAGAGAGAGTGAGACAGATAAACAGACATTGGCATACACAACATACAACAAAACAGGCAAAGAGTTTTAGATATCAGTTAAGCACTTATTATCCTTTTTTATGAGGATCCTTTTTCACTTTGAATGAGCTCCAAGAAAGCCTTCTACTACATCAACTATTATAAGTTATATACAGGACTTTGTCGGCATAAGTGCGCCTGCCTGCGGTTAGACACTCTTAATTTTTATACCCTGTAACTGAAATGTGCTATAAGAATGGGTATGCCAAAGCTGTACTAATGTATAGAAGAGTCTAAAGTAACTTTTAATGTTATATATCCTTTACAGCAGTATCCTAGTTTAATTACTCTACCTACTATCTGGATTACTCTATGAAAAACTTTAGTTTAGTTTATGTAAAAGGAAAATGCTTGCTGAAGTTTGTTTAGAGTATCTTTTGGTAAAGATAAACTCATTGCATGCATTTTCACTTGATTTTCTTTTCATGCTGTGCTGCTTTTAGCTCAAACGCCTTTGCATTTGTTTGCATGCCCAGATCCTTGTCAGAGACCTAAGGCTATTGGGCATACACCTGGCTTATGGTACGCCTTTGATGCTGTTGCTGCTGCTGTTCGTGTAGCTGCTGCTGCCTGTGGGCTTTTGGCCTGGCTTATAAAAATTGCAACACAGAAATATGCCAGACACACATGTGGGCAAAAAAAGACACCTTAAAAAAATATGTAGATAAAAAATGCAAGAAAGTCCTTTTTGGCAAATGCTTTACATGCTGCTGGCAGCATTACTTTGACTATTTAATAATTAGCAGGTGGAATGCCCAACGGAATATGTCTTTGCCTTTAGTCTTTGCTTTTGTCTTCAACTTAAAGTTGTGATTTTGCAGCTAAGCTTTTGGCTTTTTAAGTACTAAGTATTCATTGCTCTTAACACAAATTGGTTAAATCAGCAGCGTTTACAGTTTGCACACTTAACGGTTTTTACTAAACGTCAACAACGCACACACTAAAAAAAGGCACGTCCCATACATTTGCTGACCATCAACGCTGTCCACTGCTGTCCAAGTCCAAGTTTGTACTATGATTCCAACTATGGCTTCAACTGTGACTTTAGGTTCAGGTTCAGGTCTCTCTCTGTCTCCCCCTTTCTCTCTCTCTTTGAGAGTCTTTGCTGACATTTAAAAACGTCATTTGTTATTCAAGTGGCATACGTCGCTCTAAGTTGCCTCTAACTGCCCAACTGCCCTTACAGTTGTCACCGCTTACCGTCGTTTACTCTTTCTGATTTGCTCTTTCTACACTACACTAACATTTACGCTAAGCATATGCACTATGAAACATAGTTTGACTTGTACTATTCTAAAATAATTTTAAGCTGAAAGTGTAAAGAATTCTAATTTGATTTTCCTGGCTTTCACTGCGTAGTTTATTTTTTTAAGTGTATACAAAGTACTCTATAATTTCTGGTGTTATAGTATAACTATTTTTTTACGATTACATCACGCGTCGCTCAACATTTGGCTGTCTGTGATGCTGTTTTGCCTGCTTTTTTTTTTGCTTTTTTTGTTTTTGCTAGCAGCTCTTGGACTTGATTTGTTATGCGCAAAATGTTCACGTTCATGTCGAGACTGGCCAGACGACAATGGTGGGCGTTTTGGGTGGGGATTGGGGGGCAGTTGGTGGTGGTATATTCGCTGAGCAATGTCTGGTTCGGGCTATGGGTGTGGCATGTTGGTCATTCTAATGAAGCACTGTTGCATATGCAACACGTTCACATTGATGCTACGTGTCAATGTATGCTGCTTCTGTCAGTCTGCAGCAGCAACAACAACAGCAGCAGCAGCAGCTGTACAACTATATTTGTATCTTATATCTGTCTCTGCATGTTATACAGAGTCCAAAATCTGTGCAAAGCATTTGCTTTTGCCTTTGCCTTTGCCTTGTTTCTGTCCACCTTTTTAATCCTATTACAATTTTTGTTTTATTCATCATGCTCTTCACTTGGCCCTCTGTCACCTTCCACTCGTAGTTGCTCCCCCCCTTTCCACATTTTCCCTCATTTTTTCTTTATATTTTGTTTTTACTTTTGCACTGCTTCTGCTCTACATTTATGCAAATTTTGGTTGCTTAAATTGAAATTAATTATTTGACAGTTGTCGCTTGCAAATGACTCTGAAGACACCAAGAACAGTTCTATGCAAAGGCATTGCCTGAGGGTTCAAGTCTTTTGTGAGTCACCCTGTAGACTTGACCCGAAGGTCGCTTGTTATAAATGAAGCAACGACAACATTTCTGCTTCTTTCATTCTGTTTTTGTTACTTTTACATTAATTCTTGTTTAGTTTTTTAAATGCTCAACAAATGACTGCAGTGTCCAGGAGCATGAAATATCATTTATCTTCTGGACAATAAAACAATAAAAAAATTCGCATGTAAATTTACAAAAGGATATACCACAAGGATTAAGTATGAATAGAGTATAGTTTTATATAGCTGAAGGATAAAGATAGGTTTAAAGACTTTGCCTAAAGACTTTACTTCAACTCATCCTCCTAATCTGTGTCCTTAACTAAAAGTTAAGAAACGATTCTTCTACCTTTTCTTACACATTCCGAGCTCATTCAAAGTCTTTGGTCTTTGGGGTCGTAAGTGACCAATTCTATACAATTTTAATAGCCTTCCATTGGCAACACACACACACATAAACTTACACACACAAAGGCTAATCAATAATTATTTATAATTTCAATAAAGAAACAACAAATTGACGCACAAAACAGTTAAACCGAGTATATAAAGATGGTTAAGAAAAAAGAGTTAAACAACGATAAATTTATACTAAACACGTAATTAAATAAAACATTTACAATTTTTTTTTTTTTGGTTGCACTTAAAAAAAAAACATTTAAAACATAAAAAACACAAATTTTGTTTTGATATACGAAAAGTGCGTGAAATTAAGACGAAAATTAAACAATAAGTTATAATTTTTCCTTTTTCTCTTTTCACTTACGAAGAAATTACAACATGAATGTAAAACATTAAAGAAATAATGAACTTCATACATAGAGAGAGAGAGAGAGAGAGAAAGTATAATTAACATAGAGAGCAAAACATAAGAAGTGAGAAAGAGAAACACTGTGGATTTTCTTTTTTGATATTTGATTTTTCTTTTGTCTCATACTTTTTGTTTTCGTATTTTCTTCGTGATTGGGATCGACTAACTCATCTGTAGGAACGCTTAGAGGGGTAGGACGCAGTGGCGGGAGGAGTTTATAGTACTAACTTATAGCTAATGAATCCAAATAGATCCATCTGCCACTTACCTTGCAGATAATGAGCCGGATGTAACCCATAGGCCTGCATCTGTTGGTAGAGCTGAAATTGAGCTGCCGAAGCCTGACCCAATCCTCCCGTAGGATCTGCACTGAGATAGGCAGCTGCTGCAGCGGCTGCAGCAGCGCCCGGTGTTTGATGTGGATTGCTGGTTAGCAGCGTAGGTGCTAGTGATGCATTCAATGCTGCTGCCGACGACATGGGCACCAATGCAGTGGACTGAGCTGCTGCAGCGCTTTGTACTGGCTGCACGCTGGCCAAGGCAGCGGCCATTGAGGGATTGGTGCGAGCGCCTGTTGGGGCTGCAGCAATTAAGGCAGTGGCCGTATTTGCTGTGGGTGTGGCAGCGACTACGGCACCGCCACTGGGTGCCTGGGTTAGTGCACTGATGCCACAAATGGCATGCAGCTGTTGCATCTTCTTTTGGTCCTTCTCCTTTTGCGTGTCCGCAAATTTAACGACCAAAGGCGCTGAACAGCCATCCATGGTTTGGCTCTGATGCAGACTCTGTTTGAAGAGAGTTTATACAGAGAGAGATAGAAAATAAAAATCTAAATTAAATAGAGTATAAAACTATAGTTAAAGCAATAGTTAAACTTATATAAAATTCATTTTTAGTTAAACAAATTTAAATACATTTCTTTATAAAACTTTATGGAAATGTTTTGCCCCAATTACCTGACTTGATGCAAAGCCAGCAAAGCCCTCAACTGCAACACAATGTTTTACTAGAAGCTCTGACGTTTGCAGCTTTAAAGAGCATTATGAGGGCAACTTTTAGCTGTTTCGATAAGTTTTATGGCCATTGCGGCAGTGGCAACACCGGCAACGGCTTACAACATCAAAATAATGACGCGCACTTAGGCTGCAAACCGCGAGGCAATAATAAACCCGTTAGTTGTGTACCGCTTCCGTTGCAGCTTCTGTTGCTGCAGGAACAGACCACAACATTTTACACGTTCATTGAGCGTAGCTCTTACCTCTTTTGGTTAAGCGACTTAATTTACACCTTTACACTAAGCCAATGCCAAAGCCATAGTCAAAGCCAAAGCCAAAGCCAAAGCCAAAGGCAAAAGCAAAAACAAAACAAACAAATGGCTAAGCAAAAGCGTCAAAAAACTAAACTAAAACATAAACCAGGCCAAATACTGTTCAGACATTGAGCGTGGTATTACGAGCTGCAGTTTCGTTGTTGATAGGCAAAGGGATTGTACAGAGGGGGGTTGCTGGTTCCAACATGGCCGGAATGGGCCGCAACCACTTTAGTCATTTCCCGGTTTATGTAGACTTTATCATTGAGAGGCAGGCGAACGAGAGCCCAGCAACTTCCGCTGAATTGTGGCCAACGTCGACAGTTTTGTGTAACTGAACCAAGCTCTTAGAATGAAATTGGCGTCACAACAGTACAGGATGAAGGAAGGATGAAGTCGGCTGGGGGGGGGGGGGTGGAGGGGTGAGTGGAGAGAGGAACGATACGACGCCATAGAACGTTGGGCAACCAAGAGAGAAGTGCTCTTTAATTACATTGACTATAATTCTTGCGGCTGTGGCGCGACTTTTATGACCAACTGTCTACTCTTATTGTTGTTCTTGCTGTTGCTGTTGCTGTGGCTGTTGTTGCTATGGTTGTGTGCTGTTGCAGTTGCTGTGCTCGTGCTGCTGGCAACAAAGTAATTAGGCAAATTTCCGCCTTTTTAAACAGGTCGCCAAAGTTGCCATTACATATAAACATTTTGATAGCAGCTACAAAGGTAACTTACTATCATAGCTCTCCCTCTACTTTTCGCTCTTTAAGCAACGTACTCTCTCTTTTTAAAGTGATTTTCAACAGAGTTCTGAATAAGGATAATAGTATATCTATGTCTACAATTTGATTGGAATAACCCAAGAGTAAACTGCTTACATCATTCATTTACTACTACTACTACTAATACTAACACTACTATTCTTTGGCGTTAAAAAAAGAGAGTTAAATGACCTGGCAATCAACATGAAACTCAACTTAAAGCCAACAAACTTCTTTAGACCAGCTCAAAGCAGAAGCACTTGACAAATTAGCGACGAGCGCGAAAGAAATCTGCATGTGATGAAAAATATTATCATCATTTGCTCTACACATTTACCATTCAAGCTCAAGAGTTCTAAACAAAAAGTAGTCTGCTGCCAACAACAACAACAAACAGTTAACAAAAAAGAATTGTACATGATATGATGCACTCTGAGATATCCTTTAAAGCCAAATTAAGGCAGAAATATAAAGCAAACTGCAGCTACCTAAACTGTAACAAAAAGTATCTCTAGTATGAGCAAATAAAGCAGCTTATAGACATGGCTTAAAGCTCACTTGAAGTTATATCCAATACCTGTACTAAAGTCAATAACATATTGCCTTAGTGCCTATCATAACCCTTCTGCTGTAATTATTAATGAGTACAGGGTGCATTGGCAAACAAGCGACAGTTGCCTGCGTTGACTTTAGTCAATGGATGAAAGTTAGAGCGAGGCTGTGGGCGTTTCTGGTAAAATAAATTGCTGGGGTTATAAACATGGCACATTAATATTAAATGCATTTTGTATATACATTCTATGACTTGGTTTTATATTCATTTTGTTTTTGTTTTTCTTCCTTTCGCATTTTTTGTGCTTGGCAATTGCATACTTTCAGGCGTCAATGGACTGCAATGACTTGCAGTTTCTAGTTATACTAGAACATTTATCCTTAGCTACAACTACTTCTCACTCTTCCTCCCCATCTGCCACTCTCTTTCCCTCTCACACATACTCATGCACTCGTTGAACAAAGGTTTTCCTTTGCCAAATCATTTGGCCGGGGCAGCAGCTCATTGGGTACGCTTGGTGCGTGCCTGGCATTCAGTAATTTGACTTCAAATGCATTAAAATTGCACATGACACACACACACGCATATATATTAACACACATGTATATAGTACATAAGTTTATGCATTTATATGTATACATGTGTGTGGGTGTATTTATATGTATATAATACAGACTGCCCGCAACACATTCATCTTGCAAAAGGCGACAAATTATGTGCAATGTACAGACACAGAGACAACATGTTGAAATAGCCCACAACTCCTACGCATACACACACACACACACACACATTATGTCCTATGCTTCTGCTCAGTCGCTTTTGGTGTGTGCATTACATGTGTTTGTGTTTGCCTGTCGGAAGTTTGTAATTTTGCCTGTTTCCGGCACAAAACTTATATTAGTGTTAGTTTACGTATGTGCGTGTGTGTTTGGGTGTGTATGTATGCATTCATATGTGTTTGCAACCGGAGAGTAGGTTTGGAAATGGGTTTTGCTTTGGAATCTGTTCTGCTCTCACTGTCCCTTTCTCTCTCTCTCTCTCTCTGACTCTCTCAGTGTCTCCCTCTGCTACTGAAAAGCATTGCCATTGACTTCTTCCGCTGCCAGCGGCGGCGTCTTGCTTGCATTTCCACTTCCTGTTGCTGTTAGTGTTATTGTTGTAGTTGTTTCAGCTGCATGCGGCTTATACTTAGTATACTTAGTTAAAATAGGGTATATTGCCTCATATACTACACATGTTTGTGTGTGTGTGAGTGTGTAAGTGACAAATGTTGATGAACTAAATAAACTATGTTGTAATTTTAGGCTTACTTTTCCACAGTATTAATGTTAATGATGTACTTCAAAATGATTCAGATAGTACTTATACGAAAACAGTTTTGCATACACAGTTATATACAGTAAGCTCTCAGTGAGATGTACACTTAAATATGTATAATTATGATGCGTTTAATGAGGCCAATTACACTATAGAAATTTCGTTTTTAAGAGTTTTCTGACTGCTTACAGAAACCTTTAATTGGTATGCAACTCTCTGTCCAATTGAAGGGTATCTGAAAGTTAAATACCTCTAGTTTTTATATTTATATATATGTCTGTGTTCGTGTGTGTGTGTGGCTGTAAGAGAGCATCGTGTTTTATATGCGCGACTTTTGTTGCCACAACAATTAATCATTGCGACAGTTTTGCGACGCGGCCAACACAGATACTCTCTTACACATATACAAACACATACATATATTTATAGTATAGTATGTACATCCCAATAATGATATGTTTAAAGCTTTAAAATGCAATATCATTGCATTGCCAAAATTTGCTACTTGCCACTGCGTGGCTTGCCACTCACCTTGATCGCCCCAATGGCATTCTGTTTGGTTGCGAATGTTACGAATGCACAGCCCTTGCTTTGGCCCACCTGATCCCGTAGTACGGTGCACTCCTCGATGGTTCCATGGCCCGTAAATAGTTGCCTTACATCGGCTTCGGTATATTTTTTATTTAACATGCCAACAAAAAGTTTACGCTCTGAAAATAAATACACAGGAAAAAAAAAGGAAATAAATACTGAGAGAAATCATAATAAATATTTCAAACATAAAGAAAATTTATATAAAAATTCTTTTTCATAAAATTGTTGTACAAATTATAACAATTTTGTACATATAAATGTAAAAAAGGTTCAAGTAGAAGAACAATTATGAAAAATATGTGAGGGAAAAATGTTGGAAAACATTTTTACAACAACAACAGCAACAACATTAACAGAAAAACAAACAAACAACAAACATGGCGACAATTTTCATTGTTTTGGTACTGTTTCCTTTTTTTTGTTTTTTGTTTTTTGTTTCATGTTTTTCTTCTTTTCTGTACAAGTTAATGAGCTGGCACTACAGTCAACTACTTATAATTATGTGTGTGTGTATATATGTGTGTTTGTTTGTGAGTGTGTATATTTGTGTGTTGGGCTTGGCACTTGACTCCAGCTTCAAGCGGCATTCATGGTTATAAAACTGTTACCAGCCCCAGGTTGACTGAATGACGGAATGAGTGAAGCATTGAGCAGCCTGTAGACCTCCCAAAGAGTGAAATGAGCATATTAAAAGTGGCATTAAAAAACTGGTAAAACACATATAAAACACATACAGTATATATGTGTATGTGTGTATGTGTGTTGTTCTTGTTTGTGTATAACAAGTGCCACCAATTTGATTTAATTTTAAAAACTAAGAATTTTATTTCAATTTTTTAAATGCACAATTTAAGAGTATTAAAAAATATAAAAATTTTGCACATAAAAACTAGAAATAAATTTGCCTAAAGTTATAACAATTTTTACCGATATTAAGCCACACAGCTTATGGCTATAAACAGCAATTTATAACTATTTTCAGTTATTTTTTATAGCATTTAAAGTCAAATTTGTGGTAAGAGTCATTTGATTGTTTGCTCAGCTTGTTCACAATTTGCGTAAAAATAAAATTTACTGTGAATTTTTATGTACTCTCTGTTGAGTTTTTATTACCCATACACACACACACACACACACATAGTATGTGGGTATATGTGTATGTGAGTCTTATTCTTAGAAACAACCATTTTTATTGTTGCTCACAGTTTGATTGAATAACGCGCTTGAGCTATATTTGTAGGTATAATTTATTAGACATTATTAATCAGCATGTAAACTTCTGTTAGCAGTTTCAAAAGTCATTTTCTGGCCAATTGACAAAACAGCTGGAAGCAGAGATATGGGAGCTGGGAGTTGCTAGGTTTATAAGTTGTTAGATCTCACTTGTAAGTTGTAAGGAAATAACTTTAAACTGCAACAATAAATCCAGGTTATAAGGGCTCACATGTTGCCCAGCAGCAACTAACGTGGCAAAGTTTCTTCGCAATGGAAATTGTATGCTTTATCTTGGCCTTGTAACAAAGCGTAAAAGAAACGGAAGGGGAAATGGAAGTGCATGCGGATGTAGATGTGGAAGTGGGAATCCATTTGCAGTTTTCTCTCTTACTATACAAACTATGAGCGTGTTACCAATTCGGTACCTCAAAACTTTCAAACTCACATGCAAAAAACGCAATCGCAACAAATCGAATCTATTGCACAACAACAAAATGCATAAAAACTTTTCATTTTGCAACACTTTAGAAAAGATACCCCAAACCATTCAATTGAAGTTTACTTTACCCCTTTTCTCTCTTCCTTTTATTTTCTTTGTACTTCTGCATAGACAATACACATACGCAACGTAGTGCAATCAGCCTGGTGCGGCGGGTAAAGTAGCTTCGGTTAACAATTTGAATTTCAGCTGCTTCTAAAACAAACTAAACGTTTATATAGAACACTTTTTATATACCCTATAATTAATTATATTATTTATTTAATTTATTTAATTTATTTTATTTATTTAATTTATTTAATTTATTTAAAATATATATTACTTTCTTTATTTATTTTATTTATTTTTTTTATTTTTGAAAATTTATTTATTTTATTTATTTTTGAAATTTTATTTATTTGTTTTATTTTATTTATTTGTTTTATTTTATTTATTTTATTTATTTTATTTATTTTTGAAATTTTATTTATTTTATTTATTTTATTTGTTTTATTTATTTTATTTATTTTATTTATTTTATTTATTTTATTTATTTTATTTATTTTATTTATTTTATTTATTTTATTTATTTTATTTGTTTTATTTATTTTATTTATTTTATTTATTTTATTTATTTTATTTATTTTATTTATTTTATTTATTTTATTTGTTTTATTTGTTTTATTTATTTTATTTATTTTATTTATTTTATTTATTTTATTTATTTTATTTATTTTATTTATTTTATTTATTTTATTTATTTTATTTATTTTATTTATTTTATTTATTTTATTTATTTTATTTATTTTATTTATTTTATTTATTTTATTTATTTTATTTATTTTATTTATTTAATTTTACTGGCAATTTCTTTCTTAGTTAATATATTTTTACATTTCTTTTATCTCTTGAATATAGCTTACGTTTGGGTAAAGTGTATAAAACTTTCGACTTCTAAATTATTCCAAAATTTTTTTTTTTTAGAATTTTTCACCCTTCTTGGGCTACTGTCGTAAAGTATAAATGTAGAAAATTGTGTCGCTGCAACGGAAGTGATTGGAAATTGTTGCGTTCGGTTAGCTATGGTACAGGTTTGGCTGGGAATTGCATGAGAAGTGCATGGGAGGGTGTTGGAGTGTGTTTTGGGGTGGGTGTTGCATCAGTTTATGGCGCAGAGCACTCAGTTACAGATTCTGGTTCAGCTTTGGCCTGTCCGTTGGTCTTATCGAACTCGAAAGTTTTTCCACACAACTGTGCTAAGTATACACACACACACACATATATATAGATATGTATAGATGTGAGAATACATATGTATAAAATGTATGGATAGTTGTAGGTTTATTCTTTTGTTTGCTTTCACCTGCTCTCACCTGGCTGAGACATGTGTGAAAATTTATTTGAGGTTAGTTCAGGTGTGACACAGAAACTAACATTTTATATATTTATTGTATGGATTTGCCATTTCAAGCTGTAACTTTGCGTTAGCAAAAGATAACTGAAACTATGACAAAAAAAAAATTAAAAAAAATACTGAAACTTATTGCGTTTCACTCTAAGATTCAAACTTGGATGTTTTACAGTGAACAATGTTCCATGGTCCTTTATATCCTTTATATATATATATATATCTATATGTGTATACCTGTACTTCGTTTTATAAGTGAAGTTGATGCTGAAGCTGTTGCTGATGCTGCTGCTGATGCTGTTGCTGATGCCAATGCTGAGAGCTTGTTAAGCACCTCTTTTGTACTTGGTATTGGCGTGTGTGAGAGAGAGAGAGAGAGAGAGTGATAGAGAGTGAGAGAGAGTACAACGCTGATTGGAAAGTTTTATGCGCACGTGATTTTGCAGCGATAAAGCGGCAAAAGTTGAGCCAAGTAATATTCGAGTATCTGCAAGTATCTACAAGTATCTGCAAGTATCTGAATGTATCTTGGTGTATCTCAAAGTGTGCGTTTGCTGCTACTGACATGCCGTAAATTGCACCAACGATAAAGGAAGATAAATGTTAAAGAACTCCTTTATCATGGTAGCTGGTCATTGAAATAGGTTAACTCGCAAAACGTACTTCAATTAAGTTATATGAAGCATAACGAGCATGTAATGCATGTTATACACCTTATCATATATATCGAGTAGATATATCATTTAATATACTGACAGTTATTTGCGATTCATTGGTTCTTGACATGCACATGTGCCTCATTAAGGCTCCAATAACTCAACATTCATTAACTTTAACGTCCACTCTATCATATCATCAAAGAAGCCAGAGCCATAGTCTCAACCATAGACACACTGCAATAATAGTTCACAGTTCCTTAAGGAATCTCATTTAACCATGTCACGCTTCATGCTCTCTGCCTCTCTCTCTCCCTCTATCGCAGTGCGTTTCTCTCTCTCTCTCTATCTCATTTGCCATTTCTATCTGAAGCTGCAAGCCATTACAGTTGCAGAAATTGCAATTTCACGACAATTACCACAAATTGGTTTCCTCAACTGGTGGCATACACTTCGTCCTCGAGTTGCATCTTTCGTGTCTTTGGTGTCTACAATCTCTTCGTGCCTTCCGCCTTACAATTATGTACACAAAATGAAATGCACATAAAGTTCACAGCACTACTGTACGCGGCATATAATTTTTGGAAGTAGTAAGAACTGAACGTAAATTCATCTGGCCCCCGTTGTCCTTAGTATGTTTATGAGGCAGCTATCCTTTTCATACTGCCACTGGCATATGATGTCGTTAACTGTCTTAAGATTTATGTGCCAAGTCAAAGGCGGAAACTGCACTTATGTGTTATCCTTCTACCCTCCGTTCTCTCTCTCTCACACTCATTCTCGTAGAACATTTCTTAGCGCATTTGACTTCACACTTGAGACATCAACTTTTGTGTCAAGTTTTGGGGCTGCCCAAAAATAGTTGTGTGTTTCTTCCCGGATAAACTTTCTCATGAGTAACATTCATATATATATATATATATATAAATTATATATATATATAACTGTTGGATCTTTTCTTTTTATTGCCGTTGCAGCTTGCAATTGTCGTTACATTTATACTTGCAGCAAAGTTAACTCAAGCATAGGATTGCATTCAATTTGCATGGCAATTAAATTTGTATTCACTATTCACTATTCACTATGCAGTATTCACTATTCAGTATTCAATATTCAGTTGCTTTAAGTCTTTAAGAACTGCTATTAAATGCAGAGGCGTTGATGGAATTTTAATTATTTCAACTATTTGTTTGTCATGCAAAAACAAATTAAGCTCTCAATGCAAATGTTTACAAGGCTAAGCAGCAAATGCTAAACTATACTTTCAGGCAAACACACACACGCACACACATACATAAGCACACATGCAGACACGCACACAATGATATGGAAATATGGCAAACATTTACATGAAACCAATGACAAATCAAAGTCAACTCTAATGAATACTAGATACGCTATAAAACAAAAGGATATATATAGAATCAAAGCTATATAAAAAGGATTAAAATTATATATGTATATATACATATCGGAAAGAAAGCGCATCTATAAGTTATGTTAAGTTAAATCTGCAGCAGAAGAACAAAAGTCAATGCATTAACCAGGATAAATGCATTCAACGTTTTGAGTGTGTTGCATAAAGTTATAGCAGAAGAATTTCGCCACAAGCAGTTGAAATTTGCATAAATATATATGTATGCATACAATATACACAATACATACACACACACACACACATAAACACGTATATGTAGAGATTTTATAGTTTGCAAGGAAATCATCTCTAATGCGTAGAGCATTAAAATGCTTTGTTATTGTGCGGGGAGCGGGGAGCGGGGAGAGAAAATACTGAGATAAATATGTAAACTTATATGCGACTTGCAAGCACTTGTTAAACAAACCAGCCAGAAACTTACACACACACACATACACACACACACACACACATACATACAAAAGGATTGTTAGTCAGTTGAGGTTTGAGGTAGATGTATAGCATTATTCAAAGCATTGCCGCAAGGAGCATTTGGCAAAGCTATAAAGGATTCTGCAAGGACATGTGTAAAAACATATGTGAACAAGCAGTTAATGGCTTTGATTGTAATTGTGTTTCTTAGCCTAATAAATGCCATATAAATGCGGCTTAAGTACAGCTCAAAATATATATATATATATATATATATACATTTGGTCAATGCATTTTCCTTTTGTGCCCCTCCCCATGGGGCGTATACTTAATATTTGCTGTAATTTAATTGAATTTGCGTTCGGCTTTAAATTAATTGTAAATTCCGCAAAATTTTTATCACTTTTTTATTGTCTTTGGTTCTCTCTTACTTGCTTTATTATTATGCTATTTATTCTTAATGAATTGTATACGAAATTTTCTTCTCTTTTTTTTCGTTTTTCCTCTTAAAACTTCGCATGGTAAATTAGTTGAAATTCCGTTTTAATTTCCGTTTCCGCATCAACATTTTCCGCTTGTCAATTATTGCAAAATTATGCAAATATTTTGTCGGCACAAAAGTCGCGACTTCCAGCTGCACAGAACATATATATATATATATATATATAAATATATATTATATATATATATATAAAAACTGTTTGAAAAATGTCGAGAATGTGCGCATTAAATGCGTCGTCGCCTGTGGGTTGTCGGGTTTGTCGGGTTGGTGGATTGGTTTGATGTCAGAAGTTTGCAACCACAATACTGTGTGGGCGTGGCCGGGAGCCTAATTGAATTAAAACATAAAATTTTTGCACCGCAATAAGTTTGCTTGCGTATAACTCATACATATCGCCACCATACTCCCATTTGGAGGCTATACATGCTCCAAGGACTTGGCCATAAAGTTTGCGAAAATCCAGAGCAAAGGATATACGTAGGCGTCTCATGAGATACAAAATTGAGAAACTCGACACGCATGTGGCTATAAAAGGTATATATACTTCTTTCTGAGGCATATGATGACTTTTTATGACAATTTAATAGGTTTACAGAACCCAGGCAAGTCCTTAATATATATATCCTTAAACTGTATATTGCTATAAATTGTATATAGAATATATCATAACAAAAGAGTTTCGAGTTTAAAGCTGCTTTCTACCTTACAATCAACTTTTATTTCCACTCAATCAATAAATTTCTAAGTTCTTAGCAATTTCTACTAACAGAAAAGATAATTCCAATTATTTTTAGCTTTAGGTAAATTCCTTGGCTTAAATCCTTTTCATAGAGATGTGCTTTTCATCAGGCTGCCTTTCTCAATCAATTTATTGCCTGCATCTATTTGAGGCTTAAACAAATTGTTAACTGCATGCATTTGTTCCGTTAAGTGGCTCAAATGAATGTAAAAATAAAACATATGAAAATTTGTGTGTGTCTGTGTGTATGTGTGTGTTGCTCGTTCAACATTTTTAGCAACTAATTTGCAAAATATGCAATAAATATTTATGCAGCTGAGGCAGCAACAGCAGCAGCAGCAGCAGCAGCATGCGGCGGCAACTACTTAACAACACAAACAGATACAAATATGTGAAAAGTTGCTCCTGCTGCTGTTGCACACACACACACAGCGCACACACACACATTGGCATACACTTAAAACAACACACACTTCAAAATGGCGGCTCCACATGTGCATTGCATTTTCATTTATTAAGTCTGCTGCATTCGCTTAATCCGCACAACAAACAACAGCAGCAACAGCAACAGCAACAGCAACAGTCACAGCAACAACAGCTGCCGCTTAGCTGCTGCAACAATAGCAATAACAATGAGCAGGCAGCTTTTGCATTTTGGAGCCTTGTGGCAAGTGTTTATGTTATAATTGAAAACGGTAAACGGTAAATGGTAAACGGGAAACGGTAAACGGTAAATATCTTGACTCAGCGGCTCATGGAAATTGCAACCACTCCATTTGCACTTGCAACTAAGCAACGCAATGTTTTATGCAAAATTTTAATTGAAACTTAACATGTCTGCCACATGTTGCAACTTGCTAGTAGGATAATACACATTTTGGAGTAACATAATATGTTGTTTATAATTTTAATTATCTAAAAAATGATATCATACAAAAGTACAGTTTATACACACTATAAAGTTCTATCTGTATACACTTTGATCATAAAATGCTTCTATATAAATCCTGAGGAAAAGTTTTAAATGAAAGTAAAGTCACAAATTACTTTTGATGTGAATTCCCGCAATTGCAATTTCTTTGCTTGGGCAACAATGTAATCACCTGCCACACCTATACACTATACTCCCTCTCACTCTCTCTCTCTCTTTCACTCACTTTTTTATCTGTTTTTTGTCTCTTTTCTCATTTGACTCTGTAAAGATGCCCCCTGCTGTTTATTATGCAAAGTGCATGGCGTATAATTTGGAGGCAAATCAAAAAGCAGCTCACCAAACGAGGAACGAGCAGAAAAGTTACAGCTATAAAGGAAGAACTAAGAAAAGAGAGAGACAGAGAGAGAGAGAGAGAGAATGAGAGGGAAAGAGAAAAGACTGAAATATTTTACGATTGTCAGCGACAACGTTGAGAATTTTGACTGCATTTGCTTTACGCTGCTGACAGTGCTACACCCTAACCAAAAAAAAACTGACAAATTGACTAACTGGCAAGCTGACTAACTGACTGACTGACACATAGAGTGACAGAGAGACTTAGGGACAGATTGTCAAAGCGTTTTTGATGTGACGTGACGTTACCGACAAAGCCGCAAATATGCAGAGCACCTCAACTTGAAATGTGCAGCTTGGTGTGGCGTTAAATAAAATGACATAAGATACTATGCGACGTCAGGTAAGAAGTAAATGTATCTTATGGATACGCCGCATTCATTGTTTGCCCCCCCCACTCCACACTCCCCACCCCCCAGCACAGCATCTGGCAACAGCACGTGCGTCATACAACCAGTTTTCAGGTAAAGACAATCAACAGAAAATGCAAAAACCAAAAACCAAACCAAAAAAAAAAAAAAATGGAGAAAAAAAAACCAACGTCGAAATAATGAGATAAAAAATATGCTCAAAGCTGTCAGTAATAAGCGTTCGCATTTGTTAAATGTATCTATGAGATACAAATACAAACTCTGCAACAAATTTCCACTTTCCCAACCATCCTCTGGGTGGAAATCATGCAACACTGATTGCCACTTTAAGCTATGTGGCATTTAAATTGCATTTCAATAATGAAATGCACAATTTCTGTCAGATTTCCGTTGCAGTCAAGTAAGCAAAATTATGAATAATTTTGCACAAAATGCTCAATTCAAAAGGATTTGAGGTCTTAACTTGTTATATCCTGGCAGCACATTGCTAAGGGGTATATTAACTGGGCTAACAGTGGTAGAAATTAATGATAGAAGCAGAAAGTTATTCCCACTTAAGCTGTTTCTTTGTTTCTACTGAGCAGCCTTCAATGTATACCCTATCTAGCTGTAGTATTTTATAGGGTATGCATTGATTCATATAGTATTTCATAGCTTATACCCTGCTAGCTTATTGTTGGCTTAATTTGTTAATTCAGCCATGTATTAATGGCCAATATATTAAACGCAATTGATCTGCTGCAATTTATAGACCGTTTTGAACAGTTATTAGAAATAAACTTCTATATGAAATACATTTTAATTTATATGTTTTAAGTTGTTGTTATTGTTGTTGTTATTGATGATGTTGTTCTATTTGTAGTTGTTTTTGTTATTGTTTTTTTTGTTGTTGTTATGGTTTGAGTGTTTGCCAAGCACTTGAGATACAATATACACTTGTATGCACTTTCAACTCATTTCAACGACATCAAAGTGCTTGTTTAGCTATATAGAATAAAAAAGTATTGATAGACAGAACTATATATATATATATATATATATGTATATATATATGTATTTATACATTCAAAATTATAATAAAAGACTTGAAGCTGTAAGCAGACCACACCAGAAAACAGACCCATTCAATATGCTATCCGAGACTATAGAGTCGCATTTAGTCGCATGCAAAGCCTTCCCCGGCACATGATGATGAGCTTGGGGCAATGTGCCAGGCGACCACTTGAGAAAATCAGTTGGCATATTGTGTGGAGAGGGGGGAGGCGAGGGACAGATTGTGGTACATTAGAATAGGAATAGGAATTGCTGACGGGCAGCGGTAATTGAATGAGCCAGCAGCACAAAGCACAGAGCACAAAGCAGTCAAAGTGGTCGGTCAAACGATACAAAAAAATAATATTTATATACATATAGCATACACATGTATATATATATATATATGTATATAGCATACACATATACATATATACACATAGTAAAAATGAACCCTTCAAATGTAGCTATAGTAAAATGAGCAACTGCAGCTGTACAGATCCTGTAGCATAGATTCCCTTTCGCGTTGACTTTGGCAGCTTGCCTATTGAATACCCCCAAACCTCCCCAACTTTCTCATTCTCATACTCTCTTAGTCTGTGGCAAGAAGTACGGAAATTGTGGCGCTCGCGGCCCGGAAGTGTTGCCAACGTAATCGAAACGTGCTGGCTGCTGCCTTCTGCTGCTCTTCCTTCTGTTGCTGCTATTCCAATCGCTGCTGGCTGTCGCCGTCGCCGTCGCCGTCGCCGTTGCTGTCCAGTCAATGAATGGCAAGCGGAGATACATTTGTATAGCTTCTCTTTTATATATATTTTTGGCACACCATTCACACGCATACATAAACACACACATACAGAGTCAAGCTTGAACCTGGCTAGGATATATTTTTGTAGGGGCAGTTTCCAGTTTTTTTTTGGCATCGTAGTCAAATGGCAGCTGATTTAAATGATTTTGCACATTTGTCGCAATGGTTGGCAACGCGAATGTCATTAGCTTTTATTAATGCTAATTGTATTTGCGGCTAAAAATATTTGAGTTACACAAAATGATGAGACCTCAATTAAATTACCTTCAACGTGTCAAGGCAAATATTTAATTTATTTCCTCTTCCACCGAACGACATTGAACTGTGACCTTTGGTATGGAGCTTGGGTCGCTTTGAAGTTGTGCTTAATGCATTAATTTATTCAATATTTCAATTAGTTTTATACGATTCTTCATTTGTTTATCAATTTGTTGTGTTTGTTACAAACCTATAAAATACTTTCCATAAAGAGAGTTGCTTTGGGTTGCCTTTAACTACCTTTGGTTTGAGGTTTTAATTACCAAATACTTTACATTCCTATGTAGAATATATACGGGAATACATATAAATCTATATATCTATATCTATATATCTGTATTCAATTGAAAATCTATGTTAAACATGCGTCCCTTAAGCGTAACTCTTCATGCAGAATGCAGTCCAAAATTGCCATATGCAAAATTCAGAATGCTTTCAACTAGAGAGAAACAACTGCTCTTTGTTCCCTTGTGCTACATACCTATATATGTATATGTATTGGTTTGCTCATGAATAGTCTCAGTCGATTGCTCAGATAAATAGGCAATAAATGTGCAAAGACTGCGTCTTGCCTCTACCTCAACTGCCTCCAGTTTTGTGTCAAAGTTTATGGAGCAAAAAAGAAACAGACGCTATTCCAATGTAAATATATGCAGACACAGATACAGATACATATAATAGATACGCATATATATATCATATATATATATGTATATTTGTATTTGTATTTGTACTTTTAGCGTTGCCGTCGACAATTGATTACGTATTCGACATTGTCGCGACAGAATTTAATTTCATTCTTATGGGACGCTCGCTGCGTCCATCGATCGATCGAACGAACGAATGTACGAACAATTCTCGCCTAGCCTCACCTCATATGAATACGAATATCGAGTGTAAGTATTCAGTATTCAATACTCACATATCTGTATTGTACTGTAATGAATTGTATGTTGTTGTTGCTGTTGTTGTTAATGTTGTTGTTGATGTTGTCTGAGTTGTCCATCTATCGCAGTATTGTCTATGTTTTCTGTATTGTTTTGTTGTTGTTGTTGAATTTCTCGTATTTGTGTACTTTGGTCACTTGTCTGTCATTTGACATTTGGTATTCTACTGTATCTGTATATTTATATATATGTATGTATGTGTGTGTGTGTGTGTTGCATAGTAAAATTGTGAATTGTTCGGGAAATTAGCTGCAAACAAATTGCCAGCTGAGCTACTCACATGAGGGAAAACCAACATTTGACATTTGTCGATTTTAAAATGAAAAATTACTTTTCCAAATCTAAATAACTAACAGATAACTCAAACTTAGCCTCAAGTTTAACTTTAACCAACAGTTAAAAGTAAGTTTTAAGTATATAAATTGAGTTTGCCTCAAGCTTAAACTTAGTTGAAGCAATGATATCATATTGGAGTATATATTTTAGGATATGTTAATGGAAAATTATAAAAAATTTACTATAATTTTACGCTTAAAGCTTTACTAGAACTCTCTGCATAAGTTAACTGTTGGTTTATAGTTTATTTTTAACTTTTATCACTATTTAACTTTGAGTTTAAAAGAAGAATCTGAAAAGCATAACAAAGCTATTGGTAGATTTTATAATATAATTTTCTTCTACTATTTTATCTTCTACTTAAATATTAAGCTAATATTTTGTAAGCTTTTTTTACACTTGTCTAATAGTTTATATAATCAAACTTACACCTGCAATACACTAAAATAGATTTGTCTGTTGGTTTCATTCGTTTCATGTCAGTTTCAAGTTCATTTGAAGATTGCGCAATTTGCGTGTTGTATGAATTAACAATCAGTTGCTAATACCCTAAACTATCATATGCATATCATCATTATCATCATTATTATTAACATCATCATTTGAAACATCATTATCAACATCATTAGAGTTCATCAGTAGTTACTTGTATTCAAATTATACATCATATATATATATATATATACATATATATTGAGAAAACAATTTTTGAATTATTTTGCGGTGTGGCAAGCAGCAAAAAGTCAGCCAGCAATTTCCTTGACACACTCCAATGTGACAGTTACGTTTCCTGTTAAAAATCTTTTGGGGCTTCCCCCTGGCAGTTTTCCCCGCCCCATCCCTTTGCACTGATGTTGCTGCTGCTGTTGTCCTTTGCTCCTGCTCTGCTGCTGTTGTTGACATGCAAAAGCAGCTACGTGACATGGCAACGTGTTAGTATTGTTGCTATTGCTCGTGGATTGTTGTTGCTATTGCTGTTGTTGTTGTTGTTGCTGCTGCTGTTGTTGTTGCCACAGTGAAACGTGTTACATTTATGTTAACACATTTGTGCACGTTGCGTATGAGTGAGATAGCAATAGTGGCACTTGCAGATTATCTGCTGCTCACTCTCCTGCATTTTACCTCAACAAAATGCTTTGCCACAAAATTCTAAAACAGACAACCTTATGTAACACACCTTCACATACACAAACACACACACACACACACACACACACAAACACACGCACATACATGTGTGTATACTTATGCACGGGCTGCTACATTTCACTTTGAGTGACAGCCATTTTGACTGTGACTGTTGGACACAGTTTCACTCCTCATTCTCTCCTTCATCCACGCGTTCATCACTCATGCCATGCCCTTACTCGACATTTGATCCGCTCATAAAATTATTAGTTTTGCTGCTGCTGCTGCTGTTGCTGTTGCTGTTACTGTAGTTGTTGCTGTTGTTGTTGCTGTTGTTGTTGCTGTTAGCGTCGTGAAACGTGTCTGCTGCAACGAATTGCTTTAAAAAAAATTCAAATACATTCAATGCACTTGTTGTGGTAGTTATACTACATGTGGCTGCTATATGAGTGCACACACACACACACACACACACAGCCACACATACAATATACAGAGAGAGTGTAATATTCAGTCAGTCAGTCAGTCATTCATTCGTTCATTCATTCAAATATTTCTTTATTTATAACCATTTTAGCCATTTTGACGCTCTGCGCTGCTTATTTATTATTGTTATTTGCTGCCTGTCGCTTCTTTGTCGCCTTTAACTTTGTTGGTCACAGCAACAGCAGCAATAGCAGCAACAGCAATAGCAATGACAACATCAGCTCCAACAACAACAACAACAACACCAGCAACAATAACAACAACAATTCATTTCGCATATATCGCATAAATATGCAAGTCATGCGCTTAGTTAGACGACGACAGCGTCAACCTCTATGGCAAGACGCATAAACGTCAAACCTAGGGAACCAACCACCTCCCTATCTACTCTCCTACCCACCTACCCACCTATCCACCTCCCTCTCAACTCAACATACTCCTCCTATGTCTTATACCCATACCAGGGTTAAGTTACGCCCCCCATTTACAGATACAAACTGCAATCCAGCAATTCCCCAAACTCTACTATTTGAGTATATCCCAAATGAGTTCTCTTTCTGTGTGTGTGTGTGTGTGTGTGCGTGTATGTAGTGGTATGTGTGTATGTTGGAGGTTAGAAATTTTGCATGTGGTTTCGGCCAATGCCAAGAAACTTTTTAGATAAAGTGAGTTTGAAGCAACACAGAGAGTGAGAGAGAGAGACACTCAGAGAATGAGAGTGAGAGAGAGGGAGCAAATGAAATATATGAGCAATGATTGTGGCAACATTAGGATATATTTGGAGCAATCTGTATGCAACAGTCGTATGCAACAGCGGAAATGGATTGGATCGTTAACTTATTGATTTGCATTCACAGTATTCATTTGGCATTTTGACTTCAAATTGCTGCTAACAGCAAACAATTTAAAGAATTTCATTTCATTTCGTTTCGTGCTACAAATACACAGTTATAGTAATTTATATATAAACTATATAATATCTATATATATAATAAAATATATAAATATATATATATTTATATAGGAATTTGTTTAAATTCATAGAAAAGCCAAAACAAATTGACTAATCTTTCTATTTTTGCTGCAAGTTGCGCACTTTGTATGATGTAATATTAATATATAGCTTAAGATTTCTATAGTTTACTATATAAAGATATAGAAAACTATGGTAGAAGTAAATATATTTATTTCCTTTTAATTAAACACAAATATCCTTGAACAAAGTCAAAAGGTTAAGTCTCTCTAATAAGCTTCAAATTTGTTTTATTAAGGGCATTTTCATTTTTCATTTTGCTTTTCTTCGCTGCATTTTTTGATTGAGATTAAAGTTTGAAATAATCTTACACATTAGAGATATATATTTTATAGAAAACATATATATTTACTTAGGTTTAATTTATAAATGTTAATTAGAATGTCAAATATATTCAGTTAAGTTGCCTCTCTAGCATTTTCACACATCTGAAATGCTTACACTCCAAGAATATTGAAATCAGATGGATGAACCCTTTATAAAGAATGCCTAAAACAATGTTTAAACTTAAACAATTGTATAATAATGTTTAAGCCTATAGTTCCTTAACTTGAAAAGCTTAAAAAGAGAAGTAATAGATTTGTTTAAAAGTATTTAAAAGGCAGAAGGAAACATGCACAGCCCCATAAGTTATATGCGAGCTTGATCAATAGCAAAAGTTTACAAAATTTTTAGACTTTACAATCCTTTCTGTCTATTTGGCTAACCGTCTAATTGTTTCTGTTTCCATCTCTTCTTCCCTTTGACTTTTCCTTTAATCCTTTTCTCTATTTCCTTTTCTATTACTGAATACAAAAGCGAGAATTTCAGCAGCTATAAAGTTAATTAACGCAACTGTTGAGTGTTTGATTTTAATTTGAAAATTTTGTTTGGTTTTTTTTTGGTTTGTTTTGTTTTGTTTTGTTTTGTTTTTTGTTATCTATTAGACTCCCTCTTGCCCGCCCCGACTTACAAGCACAAATTGTTTACAGTTGTAAGTCAAAAGCAACAGTTAAGCAGCAGCAACAACAAGCCCCCACCTTCCCTTTCCCCACCATCCGCCTTACCACATGCAAAGTGCAAATCCCCAGACAAAGCTAAAATTTAATTAGCAACCAGCAAGTGGCGTTTGCAAATGAAATTACACGCAAAAACGAAGCGCCTCTCTGTTGCATGCAACCTATTCTAGTAACAAACACCCACCACAACACATACGTAGTTGTTTGTATATACATATATGTATGTGGAATCTATAGCTGCCCCTTAGCATTAAAATCCAACCCCAGCTTCACACACTGGCTTAACATTTTGCCACTTGGCAGCTTCGCTGGCTAAGCAAAAAAATAAAACAAAACAGTACAAAATAAAATGAGAGAAGGACGGAAATAAAATACACGACAACAACATACACACATGAGCAGACACACACGGAAACCCACACACACACATACACATACATAGACATGGACATGAAACACGACACGGACAACGTTGTTGGCATTGTTTGCCCCTTTTGCCATGTTTTGTAATCCTCGCGAGCTTTACAATAAACACGAAAATATAATTTGCAACGTTTCGAGGCAGGCAACGCGCTTCCGTTGCAATCGCATAACCCCCATTGACCATCTCTTACCCAACTATTATAGACTGACTGCACTTGCACTTGGACTGGGATTTTGGGTTTGGATTCAGGTTTAGGGTTTGGGTTTGAGTTTGGGCTTGGGTCTGGGTTTGGGTCTGGAGTTTTTTGAGTTTGGGCTTCTGGATTTGAGTATAACTATGGGTTACGACTACTGCAAGTAACACTAATTACCTGGAACTAAATATGGCGCCGGATTTGGTGGCGGCAGCCAATAGGTTGCCGTTATCGCCGGATACGACTGATGGCCATTTGTGGCCATGTTTGTGGATTGATGCGGAGGTGAAGGTGAATGGGGTGACATGCCGTTGCTGCAGTTGCTGTTGCTGTTATACAATTTGTTGCTGCTGTGACTGTTGTTAAGCTGTATTGTAGCGACTGCTGTTGCCGTTGCTGTTGTTGTTGTTGCACATGTTGTTAGTAGTGTTTTGGTCGACAGAGGGCGCAGCTGTAGCTCACTAACATTGCCATTTCCGTTTCCGTTGATATTGGATGCTGTTGTGACGTTTTTGTTGCTTTTGTTGTTGTTATTATTATTATTGTTGTTGTTTAAGCCATTGCTGCATTCCATGATATTTGGATTTTTCATAGCGTTTTATATTTATGGGCCGCTAGATGGCGCCACATACACACACACACGCACACACACACAACACGTTACACACAAAGAGAGCAACTTGTTTTTATGAGCCACTTGGGTTATATTAAAAATATCAAACAATTTTTGGTCTTTTTTTTCTAGCTATTACAGTATGTACATAAAACATATATTCTATAAAGATATAGACAGATATATACATATATATATATATATATATATATATCGATACAGTATGAACTCGATTAGTGCACAAAGTCGAAACTTGCTTGTAGCTTGGTTTGTGCTTTTGGTTTTTCTGCTGAATTTAAGGGGAAGCCCCGTTGAGTTTTTTTTACTGGAAATCAGTGAGTAAAGGAATGTTTTTAAAGGGAAGTACAGTCTATCACAAAAGCTGACAAAATGTGAGTTAGAAGTTCGCCTGAATAGTAAGTGCTGCTTTTTTTTTGCAAGTATCGAGTTACAACTGTATATGTATATATATATAGGAATATATCGATATATTATAATATATTCATTTATTTAGTTAGCTGCCACAATTATTCACTTGTGCATAATTTGAATTTTATTTGCAAATCACAGAGGAAAAAGAGCACAACAACAATTGAAATTGTGTTTTTTTTTTCAATATATTTTATTTTTATTTTTTTATGGTTCACCATTTTTTTTTGTGTATAACTAATTAATTTGCGATATTGTCAGATTGAGGTATGTATGTACGTCGTTTGCTTTTGTAATAATGTATTTTAATAATTATTTATTTATATATATTTTTGTTTTTATTACTCTTTGCTTGTTATTAATATTCTTTATTTATTTTTTTATTCCTTTGTTAACGTATTTTTTTTTATTTTATTTACTTTCAATTTGCTGCATATCATCGCAACATATTAAACGTTAATGTCCCGGGCATGTCATGAGTTTTGACTCTTTATTATTGTAATATGTTTATACAGATATATATATATATATATATATAGATATATATACATATATATTGGATATTTGTTTATATTATTAAGATTATTATTATGGCGATCACATACGAATTGCAAAAGGGTTATTTGATTTTGCACTTAGTGCCAGTTAGGAGTCAGCTCATAAAAATCATTTGTTGCCTTATTAAAATAGAGCTGAACTCAAACGATAAGCTTTCGCTTCAACTATTTTAATGTGCATTTAAAGTCCATTTATAAATACTGCGATTAATAAGCATTAAACGATAGTGAAAATATAACCAAACGATATATATCGAGACACGAGACAAGCCTTGCACAAGGCAAAGCAGCGTTAAAGCTTTGGTTTGTTCTATTAACACTTGTGCTGTATTTAGGCCAGGTAAATTTGACAAGTGTTGAGCCACACCCCAGACATATATGCTACATATATACTACATATGTACATGTATACATACGTATAACCAACTGTATTATATACCCTTATTTACATACACAATTTGTCACCTGTTGGAAGCTCTAATCAGCTTGCAATTAGCTGCAAAGAAACGATCGTCTGTGTGTATATTAACTATATACTACCTATACATATATAGTATATATACTTTTGCTTATACAAAGAAACTATACTCTGTGTGGGGAGTGTCTGTTTATAGGCAATACGAACCCAATTCCCAACTTAAACTCAAAACTGAAACTAAACAACTGACGCCAACTGTTGATAAACCACATAAAAACAGGAAAAAACAAAAAAAAAAACAGCAAACTGAATTGTGAAACTTTAAGTTTATTTATTTTCCATACAGAACAAATAACAACTTGAAAGAAACAGCAACAAACAACAATAATAACTGTTGATTTACTACTCAATGTGAAATTCTTAGCTCTCTTTTTCAATAAAGCTAAAATAAACAATAATAGAAGAAAGCCGAAGTTAAGTCTAGACAGGCTGATCGAGCTAAAGTTACGCACATATACACATATACACATAGATATATATATTTATGGCAAAACTAGTAAAATGAGTTCTATATAAATAAACTGAGTTTATTGTTTATTAATTTATTGAACTTTGTTATTATTATTTTAAGTTTTTAAGTGCTAAATTTGCCAAAATCGAAGCAAAGTGCGATATTTTTTCGACATGTTTTGAGCACCAAAAGTGTCTGCTATATACTATTATTATATATAGATATAGTAGATATATATATGTAGTGTATATCTTGATATCTGTCAAAACTTATAGATATATATATATATATATATATATACTCTTTGCTGTTTGTTCAGTTACAATCGATTGTTGCTGTGCGTCTAAAATATATTTTGTATTTTAGATTTTTCTTTTTTTTGTGTTGTTGTTTTTCTTTTGGGGAAAATGAAGTATTTTTTTTGTGTCAACTATTTTCTAGTTTTTCTTTTCTTTTTTCCTAGTTTTTTTTTTTGTGTATACTTTCCACAACTTGTCGAAACGCTGTCTATTTTCAATTTCTTGTGGCATTCAACTAAATTGACGTTTCCCCCATTTATTGACAGACTTTGCCGGCTCTTTCATAATAATGATGATGTTGTTGATGTTGATGATGATGATGCTGATGTTGGGTCATGTTGTTTGTCTTTGGTCAACATATAGACATAAATATAGGTAAATAAACGGCAACACAAATGCTTATAGTTAGTACAGTCTACAGTGCATTGGAAAGTGCTAATATTGATAGAGTTTTTGATACTGCAACACTCTAGCAACTGTTTGCCACTTGCAACATATGTAACATATGGCAAGTAATACAATTTTCAAGCATATGTAATAGTAATAGCATAATGGTTATACTAATAACTGTCATTTAACTCATTTTACTTTAATCTCTTTTATAGCCAATTGTCAGCGACTGTTTTGACTTGTTTATAATCAGTTTATAATTTTCTGTTAACGCTTCGTTGCACACTCAAAGCTAAGCAATTTGTCAGTGTTTTTCAATTGATTTCTATAGAAGTTACATAAAACAAAGAGACAAATGCCACAAGGTTGCATAACATTGTCAGCTATGTGCTATAACTTATTACCATCTAAGCCCACTTTTTTAGGGCCAAGAACTTTGGTTAATCATTCTATATATCAGCGTTAACCTTATGCCCTATGCGCTTACTTTTGCTTTTTATGTTGCGGTTCAACTCACCTCAAAAAAAAAACTATAACAATTATCACATAAGCCTCATAAACTTAATATATTTACACTCTGAACTTTGAAGTTTGTGTTTTGCTTTTGCTTTTTGTTTTTGTTGTTGTTTTTTGTGGTTTTGTTTAACTCTCGAGTAAATCACAAAAAATATTCAGAGCGTAAAGCGACGCACTTGAAGCATGTTAAATTTTAATAGTCAAATATTAGACAGTAGAGAGAGTATGTTATATATATATTATATATATATAAAGAGGGATTTTATATATCTATATAAGTTCAGCTAGGCTTCTAAGTCTGCTGTCAAACTGAAAAAGTGAAATGAAATTTCCGTATAAATTCATTTCATGCGAAAACTTTGAAAACAATTTAAATAAAATTTCTGCTTTAGCTTCACTTCTTTATTTATATATTTACATAGAAATATACAACTACACATACATATATAAATATACATACATATATATATGTATATATATATAGTATATATATTTTTAGTATACTGTTTTGGTTTGATGAGCCGCTGACATTTTGTATTTAATATGCCGCACACCTTTTGTTGCTTCTGTTATTTTTGTGTGTTGCTTTTCAAAATTCTTAAATGAAAAAAAAAACCGAGAGGAAAAAATTGACAGTTGACAATTTCCGTTTGGCTTAAGCCCTAAGCAAATCATTAAACTGGTTTATTTTTTTCCTTCTGTCTCATTTTCATTTTCAGTTTCATTTGGAATTTTAGTTTTCGGTCAAACTTCATTTTAATTTTCCTGCTGAAGCCAAGAAATCCATTACGTGAATTTGACGCGTGTTTTTTTTACTAAATAACCAAAATACTTGAAGATCATGTATACACACACACACATACATATTTATATGTGTATATAGGTATGATGTTATACATGTTTTCAATTTAATGACACTTGTTCTAGTTCTATTTCATACACATTTGCACAAATGTTGCTAAGTACACAGCAAATGAGACGAGTCAGCTTATATATATATATATATAGAGAGAGATATATAGAAATATATGTTAGATTGTATCATATTTAAGTATGTAGAGTTGGGGGTGCAGTCATGTACGACCTTGAGTTACGCTCATACCACAGGTTTGTATTGATACAAACGATACACATCGAGAAGATGTCTATATGGTAGGGCACACCCAATTTTATATAGACAGTGAGGCACCGAGGCGTAACGCGAATTGGATCGGAAATCGCTTTAAGCCTTATACAATGCCATATATTAAATAGGTATATATATATATAGTATATATAGTATATATAGTATCTATAGGTGTGTAACTTTTGTTCTATAGAATTGCAATCAGCTGTTGCTACAGTCTGTATAGAAAATTTATGTAAAAACATTCGACACGTTTGTTAAATTAAGTTTATCAGGCACTGCACGCAAATTGCTACAGTGATAACTGCCTTTAATGGAATTCCATTTGTTGCTATCAGCTCTTGTACAAAATTACTTTTGGGTTTCTTATTACTAAATTTGTTACTTCACATTCTACTTTACTTTTTACTTCACTTTTTACTTTGGTTTTTTTGTTAAATTTTAAATTGAGTCACTGATTGCGGTATGTGCAATACCTTTTTAGTCGTATCTCATAGATACATTTGCATTTAGTGCTGTGTATCTTAGAGGTACATTTGCACTTTGACTTTAAAACCCGCGTGCGCAGTTCAAATGTAATTTTCGACTGATTACAAGCAGCGACGCGCGCACGTCTTAGCAGCCAGTTGTATCTTTGTATCTGTTAGATACAGCTGTATGCGCGTGTTGCTTAGGCGGCGTTCTATGCTCCACCACGACTACTATAACGTAGTACCAAAAAACTAAAACGCGACTGATTACTGAGCGATTGAGTGACAAACTGCTGGCGTCGCGCTATTTCGCTGCTGTTTTGCGCTTTTGTGCGGTTTATTTTTTTACTTGATTTTATTTTATTTTATTTAACTTTATTTTTTGCTTTTTCATTTTTGTTTTGTTTCTTTCGTATTTAAGTTTTTTTTCTCTTTTTTTCTCAGCTGTTTAGGTATTATTTTGTTGTTGTCGTTGTTGTTGTTCGTATTATACTTAGTTGTAGTTGTATCGGGTACATTTCTCAGCCGTTTGTACTTTAGCCATTGTGTACTCAGTTCACGATGTGCCTGTACCAAAGGTAGAAGCAGAAGCAAAGGCAGAGGCAGTGGCAGAGGCAATGGCAAAGGCAATTCCAAAGCTTCATCGCATTTCAACGTCGACATCCGAATACTAAATTATCATCATTATCATTATTATTATCATTATTATTATGATTGTTGTTGTTGTCTTTAGTTTTTTGGTATTTTTTTTGAGTTTTGTTAAATGGCATTTTGTGACAATATGAAAACCACAGCATAAAATGCATTACGTTCAGAAAATACACTAGGAAAAGGCAATGAATTGTAACAAGTTTTGGGCATGGCTTAAAAAATCAACTTTAGACTATAACTTATGCTAATATATTAGCCATAAACTGTAGTTAATTAACTTTTAACTGGTCTAAACAGAGCACAGTAAATGGTTACATAAATACTACACAAAATGTGTTTACTTCTAGTTAAAGTTACAACTTCAGTGGAAATATATAGAAATATATAGAATTATATATAATTATTTCAGTAAATACCTGACAAGTCTAAGCACATTGAATTCTGTACCGTATCTTGACTTTTATATATACGAAAGTTTGGAAAATTTACGGTTATATAATACGCAGACAGAGTTGTGTATCTAAGGCTTATGCCCCATTGCAATGTAAGTGTATCTAAGTCATAAATTGCCGAGGCTCATCGAGTGACGCGTGCTGAGCAGCGTTGAAAAGAGCTTCACCTGATCACGAGTAGCTGAATATTTGTTTTAATGTGTGTGTGTGTGTGTGTGTGTATTACAGATACATGCATACATTCTGCCGGCTTTATTAAAGTATTTTTTTTCTTTCAGTTTTTAGACATTTTGCACTAAGTTTCTTAACCAAGTTTGCCAATGCATTTGCAACGTAACGTGTGTCTGTCATTTAAGCTAAGCCGATAAATATCGCATATATATATACATTTATATATATATATATATATAGAATCTTATGTATCTGACTGTTTGTATATAAGTACTGAGACTACCTGAGTTGGCAGTCGTCTCTATGGGCATTATGTTTATTATTTTTGTCTGTTTCGCATTTCGGAGCCGGCGACAGTTGTTTAATTTATCAGTTAACAACTTGTGGCTAAAAGCTACAAAAGCCCCACACTGATCATATTACAGTAGATTTTGTTTATGGCAAAGATCTGTTTCTGTGTGTATGTGTGTGATTGTGTGTGTATGTGTATTTATTTTTCTTCTCTCTTTTGTTCTGTTAAATTGTCAGCTGACCTTTACATAGCTACTGAAAAAAAATAAAAAAATAAACCCATAAAGAGAAAACCTTAAGCGCTGAGCTCGCCCTTGTAACAGATGCCACACCATACGCCCCTTAACTGTACTATTTGAAGCTTCAATCTGCTTATCTTGGGAATAAATGTAATTAAAAAAAAACCATATGCTGCAATTGAAAACGCCCCCTAATTAAGTGTGCCCCAATACACAGATTCAAATACAGAACATATTGAACTACAGGCAGATATAATACTATTGCGTGGGGGGAGGGAAAATGCGAACTCAGTTGCCGTAGACGCACTTGAGAAGTAAATTCAAAACGACTACAGAGGAAAATAAAAAAAAGAGAACAGATGAAAGAATATATACAGAAAACTTAAAGGAATATGGAAACAGACGCAAAAGCATTTTCGATAATTGAAAATAATAATTAAAATTCTCTGATTGAAGCGCATTTGCCTTTGTGGCACCACAACTGACGTCCACAATTGGAGTGAAAGAAGCAATAAAAAAAAGCAACAACAGCAACAACAATAACTATGACAAGAACAAACATGCAACAACGATACATAATAATTTGCTATACAATTTGTTATTCATTCCTTTAATACCCTAACCAAAAAGTACTTAAATCATTATAAAGAGCTCTGTAATGCATTGAAAAGTATACTTAATGAGTTGAGTATACTTATACCTAAGCTGATAACAGTTTAGATATATATAAGAAGTGATATATACAATGATTCTTGAGGTGCCAGATAGACATAACTTTACTTTATAGGAACCTCCTTTGAAGGTTTTTCTAATTAAATTCTATAAGCTGTAGTTCAAAATGTTCAGTTTATTGCTTTAAACTTGGCCAAGTTTTCTTAACAATTCTCTGTATATATTACCAACTGTAGCAGCGTATAATCCTCGTCAACTATTTTATAATTTATATTCCTTATTTCTCTGTTGTTTTGCTTCATTCCTTAGTGTCTCAGCTTTTAATATGCAAAACTTGTCGCCTGTCGTTAAGCTTGATTTTTTATTCTGTTTTGGTTTCTAGTCTTTTTTTTATACATATTTTTTTATTGTTTCTCCTTTGTGTTTCAATTGTTTGTATCATAGAGCCCGTTAGCCGTATTTGTGCCTGTCCAGGCCATAGAATTTTGTCGTTAAATTCTGCCCCCAACAATATACATGCTATCTCTATTGCTCTTTCTCTCTCTCTTTCTTACTATAACTTACTTTGTCTGTATTGTCTCCATACTTGCACTAAGAATTTATGAGCGTTCTCTGTTTGGGATTCAAAGTGCGTGATTTCATCAATTAATTGTCCACTCGTAGAGTTGCAACAGTTGCTGCATTATAAGAACACTCTATGTATTCTCTTCCATAGCATTGCAACATGTGGCAAAGACACAACTTGACTTAAGACTTGACTTCGACCCTAAATGTATGAAATTCTGTATATATATGTATATCTTAAGCTTGTTCTTAGTGAAAACTCACAGCATTGTCTATGGTCATTATGCCACACAGACTTAAGACTCTATTGACAATACTCGTATAGTTCAAGTATGACTTTTAGCATAATTCTCAGAGAATGACAATGCTATAGCATAGTACACAATTGTGGCTAATTAGGGCTAGGTAAATGAGTCTGGCAACTTGTGTAATATGCAACAACAAGGAAAGCAACAAAAGATTTCCTCTTTTTCTTAGATTGAAATATAATTTGATGAATTAAACGATTAAAAGTTTAAGATATAAGTAAAATGCCTCAAAGCATTTTCATTCCAACTGATGAATGTCATTAGAGAGCAAAGATCTCATTAGCTTAACTCAAAATAGATGTTTGATCTGCAACATCAAGCGCTGCGTTATAAGGCTAAATAGATTTCTTCAGGAATTCCTAGATATATCTTGGCCATTTGTGGGCCATAGTACAATTATGTGCATATTTCAATTGCCACACGTCAAGCGTAGTGGAAATCATTTGCCACATGTCAAACTGTGCAGTTTGTTGCAACAGCAACAACCACATAATGTTAGCTTGAAATGCAACAAATTGTAACGCACTTGCAACACACGCAAAAAGCAAAAAAAAAACTAAAAATTTCTCCACTGGTGGCATTCCACAAATGCTTTGGCTTTGGCTTTGCACCGACACACGCAAGCTCAAATAGAATATCTTTGAATCAGATACAGATGTATCTGTATCTGTATCTCAAACGTGCACTTAAAGCAAAACAGAAAACAGCTGACTACACATCAGCTCAATTGCCATTTCTGTGTCTTCGCTGTATATATAAAAAATGCGAAATCGAATTGAAATCGAAATGGAAACTGGTTGACGTTTTTTCTCTCTGACCAAAGGGGTAGCGGGTGTCGTTCGTCATTTTGCGGTAATTAAGCAGCTGAGATACTGAGAGATTGAGTTACCGGCTGAATGAGTCAGTGAGTCAAGCTTCTGCTGCATTTGTTCAGATTTTTTTTTTAACTTTTATATATATATATATATACATAAATATATACTTATATATATTTATATAAATATTATTTATACTGCATATATATTTTGCCATTTTGCATTTAATTGTTTATTATAAAGTATTTTGTCAATAGGAACGGGCTGATTTGCATATTGTTGTTTACGTTTTGGCAATTGGCAAATTGAATAAGTGAGTAACTGACCCATTCAGTCAGCACAAAATGAGTACATTTAACTTTAAGTATGTTTAACTTGAAGATACCCTGCACTCAGTTTACCCCTTCCTTAACTTATATTTATCCTAATAAAGCATATTAGTTAGAGCAAATCATTGCACTCGATCCATGCCAAGGATCTGTTTTATAGAATTTATATTAATTTCACAAGTTTATATACCCTGTATACCCTTTAGGTCCTTGTCTAATGGGTAGAATGCTTAATGACTTTTTGAGGCATAATATTTTTTTGTTTGTCACATTTTAAATTTGTTTTGTTTTTTCGCGTACTTAAACAAAAATATATTTTCGGATGTTACGTATTTAGTTTTATATATATATATATATATCTGTATATATTTATGTACGATCCATAAAACTATATATATATGGATTTTATGAGCACTTAAGTAATTATTTTGGTATATAATCACATTTGAAATTACAATTGAATTTTCCTTTTGTAGATTTTTCACCAAGCAATTGACAATTTCGATATATAATTGGTAATTAACTTTTGGCTATTTATTATTAGTTTATGTGCGCGACGTATTCAATCAATTGACCTGCAATAGTTGCTCGATATCTTTTAGATAAAATCGTATAGGAAATTGGTTTTTTTTTTTATATCTCTAACTTTTTATTTTTGTTTTCAATTAACGAACACAATGTAGTTATTTAATTACGAGGAATTTCATTTATTGTTTACTTTTCGAGGCTGAATAAACCGCACGACGTACCAGCGGGGCTTGTGATCGTGTCTTGAATGAATACTAATGTTTACTGGAACTTAGTACTGTGGGTACTGAGTACTGACTATTGGGTACGTTGTGATCGGTATACGGTACTCGCCATTCGGTACTCAGACTGATGACAAATGATATTCTAGTATTGAACACGTTTGACAATTGCAAGCGAGCGAATCGGGGAGCGAGCGAGCGTACGAGTGAAGAGCTATCGAAGCGACTATCGACCGGCTGACTGAATGACTGAAGACTAAAATTGACGTCGCGACGTTACGGCTGCGACAACGGCAGTGGCAGCGGCAGTGACAGCTACTGCGACTGCGACTGCGATTGAGACTGGTACTGTGACTGTGACTGTGACTGCGACTGTGTTGGAGCGGCGTCCCCAATGTGTGTTAACGCTAGCCGATCGTCAATTGCGTTGCACTTTGAATTTCATTTGTTTTTTCGCCGTTGGCAATGCTTACGCTATGCTTATGCCGGCTGGCGGTGCTCTCTCTCGTTTGGCTGTGCTCTTTATGACTATTGGTACAGCTGTTGTTGTTAGGCTTGCTCTCTCTCTATCTCTCTCTCTCTCTCTCTCTCTTACCCTCGCTCGCTGTGTGTGTATGCTATTTGCGCTCTTTGACACTTGTGGCTAACTTAAAGCCAATTAGTTCCGCTCTTTGGCTGCTTTCTGTTTTGTTTATTTATGTTTGTTTGGTAGTCGCATTGCCGGTTGACTCGATGAGTTTCTGTTTGTTTCTGGCGAATTGAGCGCGCGTACAAAATGATTGACTAGCCGCTCTTTAAGTAACTTGTAGGCTGCAGTAACTGCAACTTAATGTAGATAAAAACAAAGTGCTTGCGATAGAAAAGAGGTGCGGAAAGCTAACAGTTAACAATGCGCGTGTAACACCTAACCTCAATTTTGCACATGTTTATAATTGCAGGCAGGTTAAATTGCAGCTTTTGCCTTCTTTGTTTCTTTCTTTCCTACTGCCTGCATGTTTATGCAATGAACATTTCATGAAATGCAAACAAAATGCATGCAACAAATGAATTAATTACAATTCGTTTCTTTCATATCATTTTCGATGGGAATCTCATAATATTCATGCCATAAACTCCGGCTTAACGTGGCTTTTACGCTCTTATCTAAACAAATGCAACGTTTTACCTTACTTAACACATTTAACGTCAAGTTAGAGTCATTTGACGATTCATGAACAGAGTCGCAGACCCCTCACAATTAACATTATGACTACAAAATTTGTAATAGCCTAACGAACTCAATCTATTTAGATGCATATGCATCAGTGCTCCCCGAAGCAGTAGCATTATCTAAACATGTGATCACGTCAGGCGCTAAATGAGCAACAAATGTGCGAAAATCAATTGAGGCGCGCACAAAGACTTTAAGACAAAATGGAAAAATGAAAAAATTAAGAGAGAAAAAGAAACTATAGCTTTGAATTGCTTTTTCTTGAGGCATAGAAAAGCGCTTTGTTTTCCATTCATATGAGAACGACCCGTAGAATTTAAATAATTGAATTGAAAAGTGTGTTAATGTGACCAGCAGTAAAGTATCTGTAAGATACACAGTGCAATTCGTAAGCATGAAAATGCATTCGATTCAAACAAACATCTAAAGATACCGCATACAAAATGACTGTCATGGCATTCATAAAAATGCACTTAGGGTAGCTAAAACAAAATTTGATGTTTGTTTGTTGTGTGGCAACATTAGAAATGGCAACGCCTCTTGATGCTGTCAACAACTGACAATTTGTGAATTAATAAACTCATTAATTATCAAGTCAAAAGGCATAAATAAATGTGCGTAAATTTGCAAGCTGCCTCAGCATCAAATAATTAATTTGCCATGATAAGAAACGTTAGCCAAAATAAGACACACACAGCTAGTTTGGGTAGAGAGAGAGAAAGAGAGAAAGCAAAGAAAATTTTGCCAGAAATTCAAAGCAGCCACAGGAAAAAGGGCACCCAAAAGGCATCTGAACGACAAACAGCTAAAAGTGTTTAGAATTTCTGGCATTTTGTCAAGTGTCGCCAAAACATTTTGCCAAACATGCACAGTGAATGTATAGGTAAGGATGTGGAGAGAGATTGTGGTGAAGAGGGGTGAATAAATGCTAGAGCAGTATACAGTTTACACTTGTTGCATCTGTGAATGTTGCTTGGCATTTCGAAGTATTTGTCTGTTGACCAAAATAAAGCAACATTTTATAGGGTATGATAAAAGATATTAAGCTTAATTGGAAATGTGTTTTAGGATATACATATATATGCTTTTAATATATGACTGATAGAAAGGTTTAAAGGGTATTTATGAATTCACAACAACATTATTTTCCCACACTTTTCCCTTAATTGTTTTGTTACAATAAATCTTTTGGCACTTTAAGAACAAAAAAGAAAACATAAACGAGAAATTTTGTTAAATGGTAGCTGCTGCATTATAAATAATTGCACTATAAAACATTGTATATAAATATATATAATTTCTAAATATATATATATATATATTTGGTATATTTATGAGTTTTATGTGATTTTCTTTCCAAGCAACCGCAACAGCAAATGTTGCGAAAAGAGATTTTCCGTTTCAATTTCAATTTCATTGAACGACTGAGTGACAATTATGTTTACTTTCTTTAGTTTGTTTTGTTTTCCGTTTTTTTATGTTAATTTTCTATAAAAATTTGTATATTTTTTATTTTTAAAATTTTGTGATTTATTTTTGTCACGCGTCAAGAAAAATGACGCACAAATAATTTGTTCGCTTGTTGAACACTTTAAGTGATTTAGAGTAGAGCCAAACGATATAGATAAACGAGTGTATATATAAATAGATATTGAGTCAAATTAAGCCACGAGGGTTGCAAGCAACGTTCTACTTTAATATATTTATTAGAATTGAAAAATCAAATCAAAGTTCTTTACGTACGCTAATTGGTAACATGGAAAACCAATTAGGTACAGTCCAATTTAAAGGGAAAACCATATGAAGTAGAAATATTAGAAAATGCCAACGAGCTATACTAAAAATATGCTTTGCATAGCAAAGAAGGATACAAGAAAAAACCTAACTGAAAGTACAAAAGTTATAACTATACCCACACAGACACACACGTATACACATATAGCGGAAACGGAAGCGTATTGCATAGCAAAATGCTGTGCCATCAGAGAGGCGTCGCTGTCGCTACAGTTGACGGCCATGGTTAAAACGGTAAAAGGCTCAATAACGATTTTCATTTTGGGATTCCGTGCGCAGTTAGCAGAACGCAAGGCTTGTTGGCTTGGCTGACCAGAGTTGCCACCTACTCACTAACTTCGTGTTGTGTTGTTGTTGTTGCTTTCAGTGGCTTTGGCTTTGGTATTTTAGTGTTTGCCTTTTCAGTTACTGTTGACATTGTGAGTGCGCTGTGGGCATGCCAATATTGGGTTACCTACAATATTTATTGGCGTTTTATTTGCCCGCATGTGTGTGGCAGAGACAAAAGTAGAAAGAGACAGACACAATGGGTTAGGAAGAGTAGAAGAGTAGGAGAGTAGGCAGCTATAAGCTTCGTTTACAGCTGTGCGCTTATTGAAATTGTATTTACCCAAAGCTAGTACCAAGGACTTTAGACAAAGAGACAACTCTAATCGATTTAGTTGGCCTCCACAATCCAACTAATACCATCTACAAATGACCCTTTCCTTTCTTTTATGCTCTTCTTTTCTCTTTGTACACTGTACCATCTGAGCATTATTCATTCATTGGATAGGCACATGGCCCTGATACAAGTTGTGATTAAGCCCACAAGCCGTAGAACAAAAGAAAAAGAAAAAAGTTAAAATAAAGGAAAAAAAAGAAACAAAAATGGGAAAAAACAGTTACAGTCTAAGCAATCAGCCAGACAATAGCAATAGTTGCCCAACACTAGAACTAACTTGTACCAAATAAAAAGTAGAAAAAGGGTAAAAGCATATGCAACTTACCATTTCTGTTCTCACTATCCGCAGGCTTCATTTGAATGGGATGATGCATCTGAAAGGAATGAAGGAAATCAGAGTTTGAGTAAGAATAGGTATAGACAGAATATAGACAGGTTTGTGCAATGTCCTGCTAGTTTTTAATAGTTCAGTAGCTGCTGAATTAAAATTCAGGCTCAACTTCAGTCACAACACACACACATACACACACACACACAGAGAGATACACATATACAGATAGGAGGAGTGTCACGTTGTTCTTCACATGCTCCTTCAATCCTTTGGGGCATACTTTAGAGATTTCATTACTTTGATATAGACTAATGCAACAAGTTCGAGTACCTAGGAATGCAGGGAGCAAAGGCTAACAAATGTTCATAGAACTAATGAAATAGCCAAAAGACAGCAAAAGACAACAAAGAGAAACAGTTGATAGAAAAAGCACAAAGGGTGGAGAACAGAGAAAAGTTGGGTCGATGGGAATGTGGAAAATCAAGTAGCCATTTCATTAACGTGGCCATTAGCACTTGCAATTGAATGCGCTGCTTTTAACAATTTTAATTTATTTTACATTCATTTGGCAAACTGATAAGGCTTTTGCTGTCCTCTGGTACGAACTCCTGTCGTCTCCTGTCTCCTGCTGACAGAACTGGTTGCCATTACTTTGATTTCAATTAACTTTTCATTCAGTTAAGAGGCAGCGCAATGATAATAATAATACTTATACTTAAAATGTTATTAGAATTCCAGCAATTGCTGCCCCATGTTGCCGCTGCTCTTTACAGTGGTCTGTCTAGCAAAGGGTATAAAAAGTAAAACTTTCGATGGGAACAGCACTAAGTGATTGAATGAATGAATGAGTGCTGGCCTGACTGAGTGACTGATGTGCTGAAATTGAAATGAAATGCAGCAACAGGAACAGCAACAGCAGCAGCAACAGACTGGCAAGGACTTCGACTTGTACTCAAACCTAAACTGTACATTTGTCTGGAGTGTTGACCAGTCTGGCCTACTAGTCTTGCTCGTCTTGTTGGCCAGGTCAAAAAGGTTTTTGCACAAATTACGAGTAAAATGTCACTGAGTCCTTCGTCTAGTATCTGTTAGTCCACTCCAGCCTCAATACCAACACCCACTTCCTTATTGTTATGTCATTTTGTTGCTCTATTATTCAAAATTGACAGTTGAATGAGTTAAGTGGCCTACCCAGGACACAACTCTGCTGCTTTTCTTGTCCTTTTTTCCATTTTTTCTTCCCTTTTTAATACCACTGTCCATTTACCCGGCTTGTAAGCCTTTTACATACTTGTACCAGTACAATTTTAGCCCTCTATCAATTCAAGCTGTTGCCCTTTTCACTCTAAATGTCATTTCGACTCTAATAGGATTTCAATTTGAAGTTAGTTTTTGTTTTCCTTTTTTTTTTTGTACTTTTGTATTTCCATTATTGTTGAAACTTTTCATGTATGTGATTGCCATAGAAATTGCCAATTAGATATAAAAATATTGTGGCTAGTTTTAGTCCCGGGGAGGTAAACATTTCAGTAAGAGCTTAAATATGGCATTTCAGGTGTTTAAAAACACTGACAAAAGCTTTTCCAAAATTTATAAGATTATATTTGTTATGTAAATGATAAAAATCATTTAAGAAATTGTTTATTTGATTGATATACCTATTATAATATGCTTTATGTTGAAGGCCACTCTCTTTTTTCTCAAAAAGAAAAACTGATCTCTGGCAATACTTGATAAGTGCTGCATACTTTCAGGCTGTTCATGTAAATTTCAACTTCTCTGCATTGTAACAGTGTAGTCGCTTTTCAGGCATTGCAAGTGCGTGACAACTGCGTCTTTTCACACGTGCCACACACCCAAGAACACAGACATGAACAACCAACACACACCAGCATACAATCACAACATTGAACAGAAAAAAGAAATAACAAATTGGTGACCAAAAAGCTGTCAGACCACTTAACCCATACAGTGACATAACAAGCACACAACACAGCTTACACACAAACACACATGCATATTACATACACTTACACAACCAACCAGTTGTCTATATAAGAGAAATGGTCACTTCAAAACAAAATATTTATTGTAGCCGTTGACAAGTTGGCCCAAACACACACAATCACATATGATAATACACCTGTACATGTATATGTATATGTGTATGTTTGTGCTGTGAGAAAATGCCGACGTTTTAACGTCTGTTTACCTATCGATTATTTCAGGTAAATTAAGTAGCTCTTGGCACAGACGACAACGACGAGGACCACGTCGAGGATGTCGATGGGCTTTGGTGGTTGTTCAGGCAGCCTGCCAAATGCATTAAAGGATCAGACATACCCTCAAACACATACACACATATGCATACACATACTAGCACACATATACAAACATATGCATAGCTGGGCACTTACTTATACAAACAAAAGCTTCCTCTATATGGTCCTTTATATATATATCTATATATATATATATACGTATGGTCAGGACATTGGTCATTATTTTGACAATTACACAAGTGGCGTCATTTGCCTGTTAGCCTAGCCCCAAAATGTACTAGACCCTGTTTAACTCGCAGTGTTAGCCAATGTGCTGTATGGATTTTCCATTAACAATTTGAATATGTAAATGAAATAGCCTATGATATAAGCAAAAGGAGTGCAGGGTGTAAGTAGAGGTAGCTATTGAGTAGAAGTTCACCTTCAACTATATGTGTTTGTGTGTGTGTGTGTGTGTGTATATGTGTATGTTGGCTATGTGTGTGAACGCTTCATTTAATACGTTAACAATGAGATTGTCCTCAATAATTGAATCCACTAATTGACTGATGATTACATTTGTGTTGGCCACACACCAACAAACCAATAGCCCCACAAAGCCACGCCTCCCAAACATAACAGTCATACGTATGCGTGCGTTACTCTATGTTTATGCATGTGTGTGTTTATATATATATATAATGGTTGCCGACTATTAGATATTTTAACTGGATACTAGAATAGAAACTGTGTCACTCGAACGATCGATAGGCGCAAGCGGTTGACTTTCTCAAGCTGCATTATTGAAGAGCACAAAAAGTTACAAAATATTAATTATATTACATACACTCACACATGTACGAGTCACATACATACTCACACACATATACATATACAAATATATGCACATAAAAAACAAAAACTTTTTAACGAGCAACTAAAAAGCGCTACAATATGCGTGGTACATAAAGTTAGAAGGATGAATAACAACATATACATATATATAAACTATATATGTATATGCTATATACTAGTGTATTATGTATAAATATAGCAATACTTACCCCATCCAATGTTTTGATATTGTGTAGCGCATCCTGGGCCCGCAGAGCCGCTTTGCGCGTAAAGTAGGTGACAAAACAGCACCCTGTAAACGAGAGACAAAGAAAACAAAACAATCGATACAAATCGATACATATATAGAGGCAAGTTAACAACAATCAACAATATACAATTGATAGACGACAAATGCACAAACTTTATTATGTTACAAGGACATGTTAAGGACTTGCTCATAGCTATTGTAATGATTACTCTATATATATATATATATATGTATGTATATCCGAGCTCATAACAATTTACAATACTATTTACTTATCATGCATGTGGACACCATCGATTAAATATCGATTATACTTTGGCATGCAACGGTACTGTTTATTTTTTACTTTGTTTTTAATTTAAATTTTTAATTCGTTTTTAAACATTTACGAGGACAAAGGACGAGCGCTTCATGCGAACCATGCAAATTTAATGATATAGGCATATATTTAGATGGGATGGTAAATAGGATCCTTATATGTATATATATATATATATATGTATCTAACTATATAGCATAGGCACAGTATAACAAAATACGCATTGTACAAAATATATAAACTATAACCAAGGCTAAGCCAGTTTCGTATTGATTTGGCTAACATTATTCCATATATCAATATTTATATATTTTATATATAAAAACGCTTTTGATATAATTGGTTTTGTTTGGCTCAATTGATATTAAAACCTTTTTGAATTTATGGTAAAACCTTAATCTAAAAAGCCTCAACATCAAGTGTAATCCCCTTTTGTTATCACTCAAACCACTCAAACTATATTATCCTTATGTATGCTGCGTATGTCCTAACACCTTTGTGTTGTGTTATAAGCCTAATCTTCTTATATGAGCACACAAATAATAACACACACTCACTCACACACTCTCCAACAACCACACACATACACGATCATTCAGACCCAAAGGCACGCATGGCTATAAATATGCATAATACAATTTGAACCTTTCATAAAAGTTTGCAAGCAAATGCTCATATTATTCTAATATACTACAGAATTAACCAGGCCAACAGTTCTCTCTCTCTCTTTCTCTCTCCCTCTCTTTTTGTGTGTATGGATGCCAATTATGGTCAATTACCTGATGTGAGCGAGTGAGCGAACAACAGAGAGGAAAAGAATGTATCTGAAATGAAGAGGAATAACTAAAGTCAACACCTGGCCAATGCCCCCAGACGATAGGTTTAATGCTGATGTGTTAGCCATAATCATATTACTTGATGTTGATGCGCGAAGAGCAGCGCGCATTAGGTACAACGGGGCAAGGCTACTGACAGTTTACTCTAAGGACAAAAATATTCTTATGTTTGTGGCTAAAAGGGTGTGTATGTTGGCCACAAATTGATGGTTATTGTAAAAATTAAGTGAAAGCTATGCCAGTTGCTCAGCTTCTTGTAGTTTTACGTTCACTTCCTGTTGCTATTCCCTTTTGCTTGTTATCGTTTCCTTTGAATTAATTTCATACATTTGTATGCATACACTTACCTCGACTAATCGATGTGACCTTATCACGCAGGACATTGAGTGTGTGAACGCGTCCAAATTTCTCAAATAGACAACGTAACTTGGTCTCATCCCAAGTCTTTGGTATTTGGCCAACAAACATTTTGATATTGTCTGCATCTGGCTGATCCTTGTTCAGTTCCGTATCAATTGTATCCATGGCATCTATTTCATTCTTAATGGCCAGCATTGGTAGCTGCTTATCCTTGCTACTTGAAATGCTGCAAAATGTAATAGAAAATTTTATATAAATCAAAAAGCAGCAAGAAATATCTACAAGTCGTTAGTGTGTTGCCAATGTTCAAAGTTTTTCTCTGCCAATTCCATTGAACTTTTATGGCTAACATATTGTAGTTTTACCCTACCCCCTCGCTATCTCTCTCTGTGTGTGTACGCTTTATTAGATAACTTCATTTGGTAATGACAATAAAAAACAACAAGGACACAAGTTGTGCACTGCATAAAATACAAATACTAATTGTTATTAGCAAACTAATCTAATCTAAAAAGTTGTAAACGTTTTTACTTTGTTTTGTGGCTGACCAACGAGTTTGTTAGCGTGTGTTAGTATATGTGTGTGTGTGTATGTGCGTGTGTATGGCGTAGGGTAGTGAATTTGAAGCTAAAAGTAGCTGGCAATGCCAATTGAATGGTCTATTTTGGGGTCACTCGAATGCTTCAGTTGGGTTTTTGTGTAATGCCAAAAAGTTTCTTCTCTTTCTATATATATAGACTCTTTATGTGTGTGTGTTTGTGTGTGTGTATTTTGGGGTTTATTGGGTGTTGTTGATGGCACACAAAATTGACTTTTGGTTGACAACAAATTGCTTGCTAACAAAACAACTACGAGCACAAATAGCCACAACAAGTTGAAGTTGAAGTTGATTTCAAATCAGTTTGGAAGTTTTCAACCAGTTTAACCAATAAATTTTCAAATCTAATTATTAAGCAGTTCATTCCTGTATATGTGTATGTATGTGAATAGGTGTTTGTGTGTGAAGCAAAACTAATTGAAAATGGAAAATGAAAGCATTAAGCAGTATACATTAAGCCAATGCAATTGAGCAGACAAATTTCAAGCAACAAGTTCAAGTATATTGAAAATTGTTTAAATTCTTTGTAGATTCTTGTAGATTTACTTAATATGAAAGAATTTATTATTAAAATGGAATATATTAATACTGCAGTATGTTTCCATGTCTTCTTTTGTATAACATTCTATTAAGGAAGTCCTTTAAATGATATTGTTCCGGAAATTAGCTCATCGCACGCTGATGTTGTCTGCTATAATTTTTCACTTTCCCTGAGAGTATTTATGAACTAACAAACACTTGAATGAGATTGGTATCTAAGGGTGTTTATAGCAGACTCCAATATTAGGCAGATGTATATAAATAGATATACATTTATATATATATCCGTTAGCCGGAGGCATCAAATGACAAAACGAAGTTAATCTATTAAGAGTCAGAGCGAATCGTTGCCAAATGGGCCAGTGTCAAGGTGATAAATTTGCCTACAAGTCAAATGCAAAGTAGGCCAAGGCAGGCTGTAATAGTAGGCAGCAAGGACAACAAGGAGTTGGCAATTGCCAGGACATAGCTAAGCAACAGGGAATCAAATCTGCCCTGTAGGCATAAATCAAAATCCGCGAGCTGTACGCATTCGCCAGGACCACTTTGTTGCCTACTTTTCAGCGCACGAGTTTCTTAACAAAAAACGAAGAGAGATTGAAGAAAAAATCGCTAAGCGATGCGACTGACAGGAGCAAGCAGGCAGCATGCGGCAGGCGGCATGCGGCATATACAATGGGGTAGGAGTGGCGCGACAGGTGTCGCCATAGCCCCTTAGGCAATTATTTCGCTTTCAAAGTCGCACAGCCGCCTGGGGAATACGTCAGAGAGCAACGACGCGCAATGGTTAGCCTTGGGGGAGGAACAGCAATAGCAACTACTTGCGTTGGCAACAGTTGCTGTTGGTGTTGCTATTGCTGTGGCATCGCTCCTTGGCGGCTTTCTTCGCATTACTAATTCAGTTTCATTTAAATGCGCCCGAGCTTAATGAGAAAATTGCCTGCGGTGGGCGCCCAGTGGGATTCGTTGGATTCTGTGTATCCCGTGTATTTGGTGGATTTGCTGGATTCCTTTGGCTTTCGCAGGTGTTGGATTGTGTTGTTGGCAAAGCGATTTGGTTGTCTGCGGTACGTAAAGTGTTTTAGCTGCAGGCACATCAAGTTGATGCAGATGCCAACATCATCATCATCATCAGCATCATCATCCGCATCAGCGTCATCATCATACCATACCACTCAATGGACAACTCAACGCGAGGCGTTGCTGCCACGCCTACGCCTACGCCTACCAGTAGTAACATCATGATGCCAGCAAAGCCATGACGCAGTCTCTAATTTATGATGGCAGTTTGTTATGTCGCGCCTGTCACAACAAAAACAAACAGTTCAGGCCAAAGATAGAGGCAACAACTGACACAGAGTCGCACTCACATAGAAAGAGATAGAAAGAGTGATACAGAGAAGGTCGGAATAGTGTGAAGAGTAGCGATAACATAGCCTGTGGCCAGTCGAGGCGCAGAGGCGTATAAAAATGACCCAACATAAATTTAATATTCTTGCTTTATTATTTAATGGCAGCGAAACATTCTGCGAAAAAAATAGCAATAAAAGATATTAAGATAGACAGAGAGAGAGAGATATGGATAGTGCAGAAGAGAGATAGATAGACAGCTAGCTGATTGATTGACGCAGAACGTGGTAACTGAAAATCGGCCAGAGGCAAAGTTGACATTGGTTATGAACCTTGGATTGTGGCTTAATGCCTGCAGTAGTCGACTTTTGCTTTGTTCTTTTTATCTTATCAACCACATGTTCATTATGTTGTATCATCATTATCATCATGATGATGGCTATCATTATTAATGGCATAATATTATATTATAATTGACCAAAGTGTCAATGATCATTAGCATTTATATAGCAAGTTAATGAAGCAACTCATTGGCACTTGTAAAATGTCGTGCCCCAATGGCTTGATGAATACCCTACGCTCCCAGCCATTTCCAATTAATAACCTTAATGCAATGCCAATTATCGTTAGTCAGCTGCTGCTTCTTACTACCAACGGCACATTGTCACTTATTTTAATTGAATCGATTTCACAGACATCCACCCCCCCCGCCAAAAAAAAAAAGAAAAAGAAAAACTCGCAAAGTTGAAAATGTTTTTCCCCCATTGAAATGTCCACTTCATTTTTATAATTTCCGGGCAAAGGAACTCGTGCAATGAAAATGGAAAATGTGTCCACCGGTCGTCGAATAATAATAATAATAATTTGATACTTGATATTTCAGCATTGAGTGTTAAAATGTTATTTTTAGAAAGGAAATTGAAATTTATATCGCCATGTTTAAATGCAAATTCATAAGATATTTTAGCCAAATGAAAAACTACTTTGAGTGTGGCCAACAGTAAGCCTCAAATTTAAATGATTCTCCTAAAGGAAAATACTGAGAAAACTTTGCTAATACAATTAGAAAGATCTTCCTATGACTTGCTTAACAATTCCTATTACCAAATTCATATCCTTCTAAGGAATGTCCTTATTGGAATGATTCTCTATTTAAAGCTGCAAATGTTAGTTAAAAATCATTTGAATACAATTTGCAGTCATTAGGCAAACTTTGTGATATAGGGGGATAAAAAAAAAACCAAAAGTATGCCACCTAAAATGTGGCAAGGGGGGGGGGGGGGGGCGAGTGTGTGGCTGCAACACTTACCATTTTGTAGCACCGGCGGCGCTTTGGTCAGCTAATGAAGTTCTGGAATTAATGTTGGAATTTAGCAGCGTCGACGTCGCAGCTGCTGTGGTTGCTGCTGCTGGTGCTGCTGGTGTTGCTGCTAGTGTTGCTGCTGTTGTTGCTGCTGTTGCTGCTGCTATTGGTATTGCTGGTGTTATAATTGTTGTTGGTGCTGATACAGCTTCTGTTATTAGTGTTGCCGTTGGTATTGCAGCAACAGCAGGCACAATGACAGCAGCAACAGCAGCAGCAGCAGCGGCTGCATTGGTTGTAGTTGCTGTGGAATTTATTTGGTTGTGTAAAAGTGTCGAAATGCCGACGCCGCCAGCAGTTTTGGTCATTGTCGTGGGTGGTGTTATTGGTGTTGTTGTTAATGTTAATGGTGCTGCTGATGCTATGATGCTGTTGGGCCGCAAATACGGATGATAACTTTTAGCAGCACCTGTAAAAGTTGTTGTCGTTGCAATGGCGCCCGTGGCTGGTGTCGTTAGATTTTCCAAATACTTTCCGGGTTGTTGCTGTTGTTGTTGTTGTTGTTGTTGTATTTGTATTTGTTGTAATTGTAATTGTTGCTGTTGCTGTTGTTGTTGTTGTAGTTGTAAGTTGTTATTGTTATTGGTATTTAAATTGTTACTGCCGTTATAGAGAATGCTGCCATTGGCCATACCATTAGCGACATGGGCAACAGGTGCCGTTGTTAGCATTGTTGTTGCTGTTGTTGTTATTATTGTTTCTGGTGCTACTACTTCTGTTGCTGTTGTTGTTGTATCTATTAGTGTTGCTGTTGTCTCTATATCCTCAGCTTTTTCTATTTTTATTGTTGTTGCTGCTTCTGGTGCTGTTGCTGCTTCAGGAATGACGCTTAGTTTATCCGCGCGTTGTTTCAACGATTGCAACATCATTTATTTTATTTCCTTTTTATGATTATTATCCTCTCTCACTCTCTCTCTCTCTTTATTTTTTACTCTTTCTTTCACTTTAACTATTTGTAACTGTTTTAAATATTTTATATTGTTATTATTGTTGTTGTTGTCGCTAATTACTTTAAGTGCAACTGTTGGACAGTTGCTGCTCTTCGTGCGGGTTTTTATTTTTATTAAAATTGTATATTATCTCGGTATTTAATTGTTGCTTCAGTCGTCGCTTCTTTCTCCTCTGCTTATGACAATTATATCGCTTACTTTTTAGTTTATCTTCTTATTCATTATTTGAGCAACACTTTTAACACTTTTTGCATTATTTTTTATCATTTTTTACACTGAGCAAATGGACGTTTTGTGATTTTGTTGAAACTGTAATTAAATAAGAAAAAGAAACAAATTCTTTGTTGTTAATTAAAATAGTTAAAGTGTAGATTAAAACGTGATAAAAAATATAAAATAATATATGTATCAGATAAATTTAAATGATTAAAATGGACAAAGTCTTCATTCATTTTAATTTAATTTATTTATCACTCACTTAAAAATTATTTAAAGTTTTCGTTTTTATTAAAAAATTATTATTACACTTATTTGTAGAATTTTGAAATTATTTTATTTCTGTATTTATCTGTTTTTCTATTTTTTTTTCTTTATTAATAACTTTTATAAATTTTTTGTTTGAATACTTTCATTCAATTCATTATTTTGAGCCACTTTTTTAACTATTAACATATTTTTTTTTTATTTAAAATAATTTATTTATTAACTTTTATAATTTATAAATGTTTTTTTTTTATATTTAAAGAAATTTTTTATTTTGTTATATATTAATATTTTATTTTATTATTTTCTATTTTTATAATATTTATTTTATTTTTTGAATAATAATTTTTTATAGTTTTTGATACATTTATATATTTTAAATATATTTTCTTTAATATATATATATATATATTTAAAACTAATATTATATATTTAAAATTAATTTACATTAATTCCTATAAATGAAATTTATTTTTAATATTTTATATTAAATAATATATTAATTATTATATTAAATGTTGCCTAACTTTATACTAAATTCTTAATTTAACATAGAACCATTAATTGCAGTTTTACTGCTTAAATTCTATATTAAAATGACCATCAACACTTAAGTACTAAGTGCAGTTAGAAATTTAATTAAAGCAGTAAAATAAAATTATGTTAAACAAAACAAATTTTCAATGATTTTAGTTAGCCAAAAAAAACAAGTGCGTGGCTGCAAGTACTTCAGACTAATTCAAGTAGTTAATTAAATAATTAATTTAAAAAAAAATAAAAAAAAAAATATACAACGAGGCATTCAACTCGATTTTAAATAAAATAAATATATGAACAGATTAGTTGAGGATTGGGCTGAAAAAGCTCAGTCAGACTGTGCATATCCCGCTCCTGTCTCCTATCTCTTCTTGCCTACTTGGCCTATAGTGAAACTGAGCAAATGCAGTTGCATAGCTTAACATGTTTGAATGGACGGATATTGACAGACTGACCGCACTGCCTAGCCACTGGGCATACTTGACTGTCTGCATTGAAGTGCTTGGCTTTGATAGAGTGTTAACATCTGCACACACACACAAATATATATACACACAGAGCTGTATACTGAGTGGCCAGTAAAGTCATGATATGTGTGTGTGTGTGTAGCTGCAGCTAAACAGATAAGCATTTGAGTGCTAACACACAAACACACACACATATATATATACTTATACACACACTAACATGTACTAGACTGAGAGCAAGAGCAACCGCATAATGTTGAAGGCCCCAACTAATTAGTTAAATTGAAATCAAATTATTTGTTGTCGCACTTGACTGGCCACAGGCATGGGCGCCTTAATTAACGCGCTTCAAATACACATATACACACTTGTACACACACACACACACAGATACAAGTACACATACTTAGCATTCACTCATAACATTTGCGATTACCCTTATTATTATGCTTTGATGTAACCCGCAAGTTATAGCGTTCTACATGGCGTATACGCAACGTTGGATAACAGTTTGAATTGAATGTTAAAGCTGTTTGAGTATTTGGCTATATTTTTCCCTAGATAATCGCAAAGAATTTCACAGGTTTTTCTATTATTTTTTAATAAATTTTACGCAACGTTTGCATATTTTTCGCGCTATTTTCTATTTTCCATTTTCATGTTTTTGTTTTTGGCGTCCGCTTCACTTGGCCAGACGCTGGCAACTGGCGACGTGTTGCGAAACGCTTGTTGCACCCCACCAACAAAGGATACTAGATGTCGATGTTTTTCTACATTGTTGTTGTTGTTGTTGTTGCTGTTTGTTATTGTTGTTGTTGCTGGCCTGCCAGCTTCGGTTTGCCAGCGGCATGCTCCTGCCACATCGCCACACGCTTATCCAGCGTCATCAAACGATGTCGACGACAGCATCGACGCCAACGTTGTTTCAGTAAGAGTATTCTATAGAATTTAGCTTGAAATTTTCATGCAACATGCTACATGCAACATACAATATTTAACATGAAACCCATTGACCCTTTCACTATGAATCACATCATAGGAATTTGGTAGTTCTCAATGCTATTTATTGACTTTTAATCTTATCTCTGACGGATGTGAAGAGAAAGTTGTTTTATATTAGGTTTAACAGCTGATAAACTCTATAACGAATTCATTTTAACTTTGTTAAGTAACTTAACAAGGTTAACGATAAGTAACGATATTATTTTATATGTATATAAATATTTAAGTTTTTTTTTTAAATAGATAAAGAGAGTATCTAAAGTTCGGTTTTGCAATTTGTATAATATAATCATAGCTATTTGTTTTTACTGCTGCTGCATTATGAGCAGTTAACAGCGCCTGGGTGCTACTGCTATTTGCTGCTCCTGCAGCTTTAACAGTTAGCCCACCCACAGCAAAAGGAGACACCCAACGGTGGCAGCTGTTGTCATCCTCTGTGGTAGCTGTTGCTGTTGCTGTAGCTGTTGCTGTTGCTGTTGCTGTAGCTGTTGCTGTTGCTGTTGTCACCTTGTAATTTTATTTATCTATTGATTATTGAGTATCTGTTTTCTATTTATTTGCCTTTGTTTGCACACGCAGCGTGCTGACATACAAGCCAAGCAGGCGATGAGAGTGACAATCCTACCCCTTGCATTACCCCTACCCCTTTCCACTTATCTATAGCTACACATCCTTTGCCTGGCATTTTTATTAAAGTAGATAAAACGTTGGACAGACAGGGTAGCAAAAGCCAACAGTCTTCCTGCCTTCCTCTCTATCTCTCTCTATCTCTCTTTCTCACTGTCTCTCACTGTCTCTGTGTTTGTGTGTTAGTAAGAGAACATTACATACATTGTGCCTGTTGTGTCTGTTTTTTAATTAACTTTAGTGACAATATTTAACACAGTTGCCTTGACTCTCCTCTATTGCTACACCTTACTTATTGCATGTCCTGATCTGTCCTTGCAACAGCCACTAAGATTATCAAACTGTCTGCCCATTGTATGCAAATTTAACTTAGGCCTAGAGCCTGACCCAAATATATGTGCCACTGCCACTGCCACTGCCACTGTCAGTTACACTGTGTCTGCCTGTTGCTGCCTCAGCTACAATTTTGTGGCACTGACAAATGCATCTGACATCTCACAACTTGCACTCCATATAAGAGTCACATGTCAACAGTATAGAACTGACATTCTCTATAGGGTGCATTGCACCGACTACTTACTATATATAACACTATATATATATATCTCTCTCTATGTATATATATATATACATATATATGTGTGTATATGCTTCATTCACTTGTTGAACGAGTTCCCTTATCTTATCTACTGCTTTATACTCGTCGTTTCGTTTATTTAGTTTAGGTTTATTGTGGTTGCTTTCGCTCTGTTTTGCTTTGCGTTCAAATATTGGAGCTCTCTGGCTGGGTGGTTAGAGTTTTTGGGTAACTGTATAGCAGTATAGCTTGTGGCAGATGGCTAGCTGCAATAGTTAACTGTTATCTAGATAACAAGAAGTTATCATTTGTTTATCTTTTTGTTTTATGACTTTAACAGTATGTTATCAGCTTTATGCCACTTTATGAACAACAAGCGGTTTACCAACTTTTTAAGCCACAAAAGTCTATTAAATATTTTATATAAAAGTCTTGGGTTTAACAGTTATCAGTAAATGCATAGAAGTAGGTATTAACTGAACTAACAGCTGCAAGGAAATACATGCAATTGCCTCGGTACTTACTTACTAACAACAGCGATCTCTAACCGTATCTCAGAGATACATTTGTATCTTAGGTTTTTTTAGTTTAACTTGATTTGTCAACTGATTTTTGTTCTTTGTATTCCGTTAACTTATGGTTACTTGCGTACAACACAAAGTCCAATTAATTTTGGATATATACATTTAGCACAAGTACATATAAGCACACACACATACACACATACAGATACGCATAGAGATATGGATACTATATTGGAGTACTCCTTCAATTGTGGATATATTAAACGACTGCAATATGAACCGCACGACAAGCCAAGCGAAAGGCAACTAACAGACCCAAAAGTTGGTTTCATTTTCTCTCTGATTTCATAATTTTCACCTACACTTGGTCAGGGTTTACTCTCCATGTACGTATGTGACATGTGTGTGTGTTATCTGTGTGCTGATAAGAATGCTTATCAGATAATTGTTCGCTGATTGTTGTCAGCAGGTAAACTAACGAACCACAACCCGATTTCGAATGTGTCTTTTCTCACTCTCTTTCTCTCTCTCTCTGTCACTCTCTTTGTCTGGTGCTTTGCTCTCTGTAGTTATGATTTACAGCTACTATTGATAAAAGAAATTTACCTTCTTTGACTTCTATAAGTCAAGTGCAGTCGCCGTAGGGTGAAATGTAAAATTCAAAAATAAAACACAGGTTGAATTACTTTAAGCCTTATCACGAGCAAGAGGAAGCACGAGCATATATCATAAATAGTACACTTACATGACAATTTGCTTAAGAGTGTGTGTTTATGGCACAACCAATGTTCTGGTACACACGTGGATATAGAAATTTATCATAAGTATTCGCACAGTTTTGTGTCCAAACAAATTTTGTTGACAACATTTCTTATCAGTGACGCGTTAGTGAAATGACAACAATTTTTAAACCTAAAACTTTAAATCCTGTACAAAATCGAAATTAAAAATCTCGTTGCATTTGCTGGACGAGCAGCTCGTTACTCGCGCGCGATATATCCGCACTATAATGCTCATAAATATAAACTAAACTGAAGTCAAGCAGCGTGCACAACTCGTAATATGTGTGGGAGTTGCTCTATATATACATATATATATAAGTATATATATATATATAGGTATGACCATATATATACAAGTATTCTTGTAACTGTATCTATGTGTGTGTGTTGTGGAGTATAGGTGCACGAGGAGGGCAACCTGTAAAAAAGACCAATGGGCATGCCACGTAGCCCAAAGTATCGATGAGTTTGAAGTGCTCAAAAGCCTGTATTAAGGGGGCAGCGGGTTGTGGGGTTAGAGTCGTGTGACCGGACAGCCGTTAAATGTGGCCACAACAGACAAGGGTTAGAGCGCACTCAATATATATATTATATATATTGATATATATATATCAATAAATATATATATATATATATATACATTCTAACTTTACATGTAAGTACATAAGCTTTGCATATAGAGAAATATTACATCAAGAATAGTATGGCCTTTGGCTATAGCTTTGCCTTTACCGTTATTGTTGCTGTTGCCACTGCCGTTGCCGTTGCTGTTGCCATCGCCTTTTGGTTTTGCCTTGCCTTTACTTGTCACTGTGCCATCAAATTATAATGTGCGTCGATTTAGTGGTAAATGTGTGTCATTTTACATACCGAACTAGATATAAACCCTACGGCAGTACTTAGTCAGCCCATCCGCCAAATGGTATAATTATATAGAAAGCCTTTTCATAAGGAAAAGAGCAATCAAGGCAAAAGGTAAAAAAAATGTAACAAATTGTTAATAGACAGGACATAATTAGCCTATATTTTATGTATTTCAATGTACAAAGACAATTTAAATACCCTTTAAATTAAATTAAGAGAAAATTATAGACTGCATAAAGTTTATTATACAAATTACTTGAAAGATTGTTAACTCTTGTTCTAAGGAAGAGTTGGTTCAAATACATTTGCTTAATTATATAATTTAGTTGTATATATAGTAACATCTGGTTATCTGCCTATGACCTGTTTACTGATTAATCTTATCTCTAAATCTAATCACATTATTTCTAACACTTCCTACAATTATCGACCAGAATGCGTGTTACTCTACCATAGAGAACCTATGCAATTAGCAGCAGTTGAATATGAAAACATTTCTATATACTGTAGCTATGTCTGTGTATATAGAATATAGTATAGTATATACTATATAAAAAAACCAAAACTCGTTATGGGCTTTCAGTTCTAACTCTCTCTTTCTCTCTATATATATATATATATCCTTCTCTGTAGTCTGCTTTTAGTTAGAACACGTATCGAATTTTTGATGTCCTTTCATTAGGCTGTCCAGCGATCAATATGAAATTGGATTTTAGCAATTGTTACTAGGGTTAGTACAAGGTATATATATCTATATATATCTATATATATCTATATGTTTATGTGTCTGCTTAGGTGTCTGCTGAGCGTGTTAGTTAAGCGAAAAATTTAATTATTTATGCCATGGGGAATGTGGGGTTAGTATTTTGATTAAGAAAAGGGCAAGGATCGGATTTTTTTATATATTTTTAAGTAAAATAAGATTACTAAATACAGGGTAGATTATATTCGTATACCTTAAGATAAAGCTGTCATAAAATTCATGTATTTCGGGTTTTAACTTTTAACTAATTGGTAAACTGACATTTCGACAGTTGATTCAGAACAACCTCCGGCCATATCATGATTTAAACCCTTAAATGTTATATTAAAGATTGTCTTAAGGGAGAATTAAATGGAAAAACAAGTTAAGAAATAATATTATGAGAAATCAAACTAGAAAATCGAAGATATACAAAACCACGAAAATGTGGTTGTAATGTAACAAAAGCCAAAACACAGTTTAGTGGTTGAATGGCAGCAACAACCGCATTGAACAAATGAGACAGAGCACTGACAATCGAATGCAACAACAAAAACAACAACAATAATAACTACAATAAGAACAACAACTAACTAATAAAGCCGCCCAACGGACAGGTAAACAAAATGAACAGCAACAAAAGGAGAACTGGGAGAAGAGCAAAGTAAATGCCACACAAAAGGAAGCACAAATAATATAAATTAAATGTGTGGCTGTACATAAGTGTATATATGCTTGTGTGTGTATGTGTGTGTGTGTGTGTGTGGGTTGTTGGAATGTATGTTGTGGGTCAGTCAGTAGAGCCAAAGAAAACCAACAGAGTAATTATTTCCGGCAGAGCGAACAGCAAGGTGGCCGCATGGCCCACTGATTCCGAGACCAAAACCAACTTCAAGTCGGAGCAGGATACTGTTCGAGGCTGAAGCTGGAGCTATGGCAGAGGCAAAGGCGGAGTTCTGCGGTTTTGACTGCAACACATGGCCGGACATTTTAACCGAAAGTGCCAAACGGACAGACATCGATTTCCTGGACCAGAAGGTAGTCGGAAAATCTATCTGGGCAATAATTTCGGTTGACATGCTTGCGGTAATTATTGACCGTAATGACAAAACCAAAACCCAACAAATTGCTTTAGTTTTCGACTCTTGACTTCGTATTCCATTTGTATGTGTATATCTTATATATATGTATGTATATGTGCGTATATGGGTGTGTCTATATTATGTTTGACTCTACATTTTAATTGGATTCTGCTGACGAAACAGAAAACAGCAATAAAAAATTTAATTGATCTGCTTTTGAGTTATAGGCGAGCCTGGAAAATCAACGGAAAATGCTATGAAAATGTCTCGCATAAATTTCAACACAATGTCAACGAAAATTAACGCCATAAAAATCAAATTCTAAACAACATATTTAAATCATGCAGAGCATAAACAAAATAACCACATTGAGCGAGAAATATACACAAAGAGATAGAGAGATAGAGAGAGAGAGAGAGTGTGTATGAAAGAGATATAGTTATGGATACCTGGACAGTTTTATGTACTTTGATGTTTGATGTTCATGATTTGTCAGCTAAACGTTGCCACTGTTCCAAGATATATACTTATATATATATTTATATATATATATATATATATATATATACATAATCAGATCTAAAAAACATACAGAAATATTATCAGTCGACTATTTAGCGTATGTCCAATGCATATTTTATATATATACGAATGGCAACTTGGTCTATGAGTGATGTTTGTCTATTGGCTATTGGCTGTTGGCTGTTGCTCTGTTCTGTTCTTGTACCACACGCATATGTTGTCCAAAAGGAAACAAACTAATTAATAACATGTTTCTATCTATAGGTTATTTTTGGAGCCCCCAAAATATGGCAAAGTGCTAAATTTAATTCAATGTCGACTATTTTGGACACGAAGTCAACCCATTCGAAGCAAACATGTGCAACTAGTTCCTAACATGAATAATTACCATTTATCATGCATATATATCTTTTGGTAAGTCACTAGTTGTATAAACAGATATCTGGTAGATATATAGCTTTATTATGTATACTATGGAATATATATAAGTGGCATATGATTGAACAAAGTATTGCATTCAGCAACACTGGAGCAGTTGTGTTCGTTTGCAGAGATTACTGAATATAGAAATACAGAAACAAAAAATTATTAAAATCTGATTTTTTATAAGGATTTATAGTAGATAAAAGAATTGTATTATATACTAGAATTTCTAGATAATATATAAAAGGCATAGGAGTATTTAAAGTACTCCAGTAAAGTTGAGGTTGTTTGCAGTTTCCGTAGATTCTGATTCTATAGAAATATATAGTAAAATCCATTCAATTCTTATTTTTTGTAGGCAGCTATGTATAGATATCTAGTAGATATTTAACTTGGTGATATATATATTATTATTTGGTACTTTTGGAAAGATTCTAAGAAATATATAGGTGGTATATGAGCGCTCAACTCTGGAGCAATTGCGCTCAATAACAGATGGTTATAGAAATATATAATAAAATTTATTTAAATTTGATCTTTTTGAAGGAGTTATATTAGAGTGAAATTGTGTATTTTTAACTATCGCGTTATCTATATATTTAACTGGTTTACTATAAGCACTATTTTCATACTTCAAACTCAATTGAAAGCACTTTTCATGCATATCAATAGAAGACTCTTCTCCTTTCCCTGTCTATTATGAGCTGCTGTGTTTACAATCATATATCGATAGCTGACTGTATTATCTTTTATAAAGTAATACACACTTATTTCTATGTTTATACTTAAATATATTTTTAAGTTTATTAGTTTAGTTCGTATTGTGTGAGTAGCTCACTTCAATGCAATTGAGTTTGGAATTACAAACGTATTATGTGAATGCTTCCGCAACATTCATTGAATAAGTAGAATGATCTCTTTGTGTGACAAATTGTCTAAGGTTTGTTGGTGAGACTTACAGCAGTAGGCGGGAAGAGGTATAGTTGAGTTGGTGTTGATGTGCGGAGTGGGGGTATTGCTGTTGTACGTTGATCACTTGTCTTCTTTCAGTGCTGCCGCTGCCGCTGCCACTGCCACTGCCACTGCCACTGCCACTTGTTCCCTTGTCCAAGTTATGTTAATTCACTTGATGGGTGAAGTGCGAGGTCAAATCTTTCAGTTGACATAAAGTGATTGCTAACAGATGCAGATACACACACACACACACTTTATATATGTATATATATTGTATAAATATATATGTATACAGACACATAAAAAGCACACTGGCATATAAAAGTAAACATTAACGTGTCGATCGGTCTAATTGCAGGCACTTAAAATTAACTTTATTTGAAATTTTAACAACTTTTTTGTTGTTGTTTCTTTTCCCACTTGGCACTTGCACAAACTTTTGTGTATTTTAATGAACATTTTCCATAATTTCTTGCCTACAATTATTTCCCGCTAAATTTATACACACTACACATACACATACACTTGTTGTTGTTGTTGGCCACTTTGCACTTTACGTTAAGAAAATAAAATAAGATTTTTAGCAAAGATTTTGCCGTGCTTCGCGATGCATTGCAAGTGACATGAATTCCAAAAAAAAACGCATTAGACCACGTAAACTATATACTATATATACGATGCTTAGATATACATTATATCCATGTATATATAGAAGCGCGGCTATATGCAAATGTAGGCGACATGGACGCTGCCCACGACAAATATGACGCGAACCGGCAAAAATACAAAAAAACAAAATAAAAATGCAAACGAAAACGCAGACGTAGACGCAGAAAACGAAATAGAAACAAAAACTAAAATCGAAACAGAAAACGGGAGCCGGAGATTTTTTACTTCTTTAATGCCGGAGGAGCAACACTGACAACATCCAAGTGAGCACTGCCGGTGATGCTCCGAGGCAAGCGACATGACAGCCCGCGGCCAGTCCATGGAGCGTCCAAGCGTTGTGGCAGAGCAGTTCGACAAACGTTGACGCCAACGCTGCGAAAAATCATTTTTCCGAAATATATATAATATATATATATATATATATTAAAAATATAAATAATATTGCATATTGCTATAAGTTGTTGTTGCTCTCTCTGAATGTTTATTTAAAAATTAATTAATTTCTATTTCTCAGGCCATAAAGGTGGGGCAGAGCATCACTCGCAGTGGTTGGGGTATGCCAACATGAAGACAACACTTTGCATGTTTATCATAATTTAAATCAAAACAGAAATTAGCGAAATGAAATTTTCTTTTACATTATCTTCTTCCCCACCTCCACCTTCTGTATCTTTTCCATTTTCTTTTCATTAAGTTTTTCTGCAATTTGCTGCTCTGTTTATACACCGCCTTAACGCAACGCCTGTCGTTATCAATTTTAGTATGGCAAGTGTCAGTTTTTCCAACCCAAACAACATACAAAAGAGCAGCAGCAGAGAGATCACAAGAGAGAGTAAATGAGGATGTCATAAGTTAGAGTAAGCCAGAAGAAAATAGATCAATTAAGTGCAGCTGCGATAGAGAAAGAGAGGGAACGAGGGAAAGTTTAAATCAGTTGATGCTTTGTATGCTCATAATATGCTTCTGAATGGAAGAATCTTTGTAGATTTATCATGTCTGTTTACTAATAATAAATATAAATAAACAATTTCTTATTGATGGACTATGTAATATCCTATAATACACTATAATGAGCTAGCCTAGTATTTATTTGCCTTCGATTAATTTTATGGAAATTTTGAAAAGAAACTTTAATATCTTATATTCTATACAGGGTATTATTTATAGGGTATTTAAAAGCACAGAGGTCCAATAATGATAACGGGCAATATTTATTAAGTTCTCTGCTTTTCATTTTTTACTCTCCCTTTCTCGGTCTCTGTGAGTTTTTCTTGCAGCTGTCGCGCAACAAGCCCCTTACTAATAAACAGATGTTTTCCTTTTATTTTTGTTGCTTTTCCCCACCTCCCCCAGCTTTTATATTGTGCTGCCAGAGGTGAATTCTCTAAGTGTTCCCTTGACATTTTGTCATTTGGATTAAACGCTCATTAGTTTGACAAACTGGTGGGTGTGCCTAGGGTGTTACAATCTGTCTAACTAGTCCACAACCCCAATAATAATCTATAAAAATATTTAAAATATTTATAGGATTCTTATTGAAATTGTCAGTTAACATTTACAACTGTTAGACCTTCAGCCCAACAAAAGTGTCAGCTACTGCAAGTAAGCACAAAGTGTGTCTATTTTTGTGACCATATGTGTATAAAGGCTCAGTCAATAATTAATCTTAGTAGAGATCTTCATTCACTCATCCGATCTTTCTGAACAAAAGAAAGTATTTCCTGACCTAATTGAGATGCTTATACTTAAAGTATAAGAGTATATATATATATTTATTACAGGGTATTTTATGGTTGATATGGTTGCAATAAGAGCAATAACTTATTTCATTTATTATTTATATGAATTACTATTCTTTAGTACTTGCACATTTGTGTCATTGATCACTCAGCTTTTAAGAAAAAAAATGTCATTATATTTGCATTGTCATAACCATAAATCATAGTGTAAATGTGTGTGTATGTTTGTGTGTGTGTATATATGGGACAAGGCTATTATTAACACCACTGGGCAATTATTCAAGGCAATTTTTGGCACTGTACCATCGAATGTCAATGTCTGCCAGTATACACACATTTGAGGACAATGTAAACCGATTTAATTGCGTCGAACATTGTGCAGAAAACAAAAGAAATAAGTATAAAATCGTATTTAAAATGAAAATAATTTAATACCCTATCCCACCATTAAAATAACAACAATAGGTAGAGAGAGCGAAAAACCAGACGAAATCTGCTTCAGGTGGTTTTTCCGTTCATTTCCCCTGCTAAAGAACTTTGGCTCAAAAAATTATCAGCGGCTAAACACACAAACACAAACCCAAAGAGCCAGAAAACTGCAAGCATAATTTTGCACGTGTTTCGAATAAGTTAAAACCAGCAGAGAGCTGAGCAACATTCTGGCCAAAAACTTTTTACGCAATCACCACACCATCCCCATGCACACGCCCACCAACCCAGAAAGCAGGATTCGTTTAAAAATGCGCGACCGCATTCATTAGCGCAAATGGCTTAAATACTTGGCCCTTAAATGTTGGATGGCAGCTTAAGAAGCAGTTACCAAAGACTCCCAACTGACAAATCCCAACTCTCTCTCTTTCTTACTTTTATAATACTCTCTATACAATCAGTAACCCAATCTCAGTCTGCTGCCCATTTCCAATCCGCATCTGAATCCTCAACCAAGCTTTGAGTCTGCAGTCGCTTGGTTTGTTTGTTTGACTTTGGGCTTGAGCTTGGCCCATTCTGCACTGAAAGGATTAAGTTTTCACTGCGCCCCACGGCGAACACACACAAAGCAGGCGAAGTTTAAGCAGAGTCCAGACACATCATTCAACCCCAAATACTCCAACCATTTCCACTTCCCTTTCCTGATCTACCCTGAAGTACTAGTTTACCAATCGCTCCAAGAGGGTAGAACTATTCACATTTTCCATAGTTTTCTGTTATCGTTCGGCCGCATAGTTCTCGTTGTTTATTTTGCTGCCCACTGTGAGCTGTGGGTGGAGCAACTGTAGAAATTTTATTTTCATTGCATACTTTTCGGCATGAGTTGAAATTGCTTTAAGAAAAACAATTTGCATTTTCTACAATTTACAATTATTTATTCTTAATGCACTTGTAATTTTCAAATATATTTTTCAGTCCATTTTTATAGATTCTTTCTTATTTCCTTTTTTTTGTATTTTTTTCTTAATTTTGTTTCTGTTGTGGCCTTTACTTCAATTAATTTGATTAAAGAAACGATTTTTCTTGGGTAATGAATAAAAAGTTTACCCTGTTCAATGATTCTTTCTGAGCTTTTGATGTGGCAAACTTCAATTAAAGAAATTGCATAAAATATTTATGTTGCAAGTGCTTTCAGCATAACATTTCATTGTTGCTTTCAAACATTTCTTTCGCTTGAGTGCACAGTATATTAGAAATGAGTGGACATTACACAAAATGTATGAAAAGTTTCTATTACTTAAGAGTTAACTCAACTGATTCCTTATTTGCCAGTACTATTAATTATTATATACAATTTAATTGATTCAATAATTACACATTTGAAATCAAACCTATAGTAAGCTTTGGTAACAATATCCTGTTTCTAGCAGTTACATATCTTTATTTTATTCTGTCGTGTTGCTGCTGGTTGCTTGACCTTGTCCTTAGTCTCAGCGACATCAGATAAAATGTTAACTGTAGCTTATAGTGAGACTTGCTAGTCACTTGAATTAATTTGATTGCATTTATATATAGAGGGATTTTAGCCAACTGTTACCCCAAGGTAACTTTGGTCATATCATTACAACTTTCAGGTGTAACTAGTCAAATCCCTTTTCACTCTCAAATTATGCAATTAAAGACTACATTTTGAGTAAAAGTTTTGTTGACGTTGACGTTGATGTTGGCGTCGACGTCGACATCGTCGCTCAACGCTCACTTAGCAACATGAATAAAATTAAACTCACGGCATAAGTTTTTTTTCTACTTTGGCAACACCAACACCAACAGCAACAGCAGCAGCGGGTGGCAAGTTGTGTAAGTTGCGCATATTTCAAATACTGAATGAATTTTGCACATATTTCAAACTTAACTTTCTTCAATATTTCGTTTATTTTTTTTTTTTTAGTTTTTCGGGATACTCAACTCCGAAAGTTTGTCGACAAGCAACATAAGAAAACCCTAAGGAAAAAACTCACACACATACACACACACACAAGCATAAGTTTTTCACTCGTTGTTGTTGATTTTAGTTTTAAATTCTCGGCAACAAAAATAAAGAAAGCAAAAGAGAAAAGAGGGTAACGGTAAAGGGGAAGAGAGAAATAAATATGGAAAATGAATACTTAAATTGTTTATGGCGCCACTTTGGCAGAAAATGTATGTCAAAATTAATTAATTTCATGATTTATGCACAGCAAGTTGGTAGTTGATAGTTGGAAGTTGGAAGCCATTTTTCCAGTTGGCCGTTCCTCATCTGGTCAAGCACTTAAATGGTGTTAATGGTCGCAAAAGCCAATACGAAATTCATAAAACAAACAGAAAGTGACCCATTGATGGTCTAAAAACTAAAACGTAGTCACGTCTATGGGCCATAAAATAGCGTCAAACTGGGCCGCGTTTGGGACCCTTTGGCCTTAACAAACTTTGCGTTTAGTTTTACCAAAAGTTCAACTTACCAAAAAGCTGGACAAAACCAGCTGTTGTTGCTTCTCTGTTGTTGCTGCTGTTGCCTCAATTGTTTTCTGTTGCTGTGTCTGTATTGTAGGTGTGAACATTTGTTTCAACACTCTTTCCTTTTTGATTAGTACTTTGGCTAGAAGTAACTTCAACTTCCATTTCCACTTTCACTTCTCATTCCTCTTTGACTCCGTACTCCTTTATCTTGATTGGCAAAAGTTGCTGTTGAGCTTAGCCTTTGGTTTACAGCCAACTTGCTTGGTTTTGGCCAAATCCCTTTGCTGCTTATCGTTTTTGCATTCATTTGTTTTCAATTGTAATTAATCTTACAAAGTTTTCTTTTGACATTTTGCGGCTGTAAGACTCTCCAGAGTTTTGTAGCAGGACTACTCCAATACATACACATACATATTTATATATACAAATCCTGAGCAGCTTGCTCAAGCTTTGTATTTTATATCAAGTTAGTCCCAAAACCTCTGTTTGGTGCTTTCTGGCAACGCCAGCGTGTTACTGTCACAATTAAAACAAAGTTTGCCTCACTAATTGAAAAGTGTCAAGTGTAATTTCTTTAAATTTGCCCAAAGACATCGTCAGCAAGTTGTTTGACTTTATACTCTGTGGACAGGATCAGTTGTCCAATTCGGTATGGGTTGCCTTTGGTATGATATCCCGGGATTGGGGTGCACTGTGCACAACTTGTCATCCCTGGTACAACGCTAATGGCCATTGCCATTAATTTAGTACGCTTTCTCTGCTTCTTGATACTTGGCCATTGTCTTTTGAGAGTAAAACTGAAAAGTATTTTTAATTGAATTTATTTGCTTAAAGCTTTAATATTTGAGTTAAACTTGTTTTATAAAGTTTTCCCCAAAGAAAAATCAAATGAAAACCTTTGACAAATAATCGATCAAAGTTCGAATTAGACGCAAATCCATTTGCACTCTCCATAATCCTGTGGCACACTTTTCAGTTAAGAAAGGATCATGCCATGCCATTTGTTGATTGCACTTTTGGTTTTAACCTCAAACCTTTTGGCCATAAAAAGATATAACTTTAAGATGACTTAACAAAATTTCTCAACTGTGCCTCATACAATTAAGCAAATGCAGTCAATGTGCACAGGCTTAGTGGCTGCGAGTTGAGCAAGGAAATGGAATGGCAGTGGAAGTGGATTGGGTATAGTGAGGGGGGTGGGGCATTGAGCATGGGAATGGGAATCAGATGCATGAAATGTAAACATAAAAGCCAACTGTGAATGCAACTGGCAATGTAAAGAAAGCGGCAACTGTGACAATGTAAACAACATTGCAGAAGGGTAAGCTATGTGGCAAAAGGGGGAGGAGAAGTTTATGTGAAGTTCGCTAAAAGTGCATACAAAATTGGCCAAGTAGCAAACAAAAGAAACGACGCTTACAGAGCTCCAGCTGCAACTGCAACCCCAAAAACCCCAAACTTCAATGTACAATTCCAAAAACCAAAAACTGCATCTAGAGCCAAACTGGCAACCAAAAATGGTAATGGCCTTTCAATGGGAATTGTTTTTAGGGCTGGCGGAGATTGGTATGGGAATTTCGTTGTCGGGGTGATGTTAATGCTTAATGCGAATATCTTGTTGCAACTGTGAGGCGTGTGCTGCAAATGGCTGCCACGAATATTCAAAGCGTATATATACTCGTTTGCTGAATGGAGGGTGGGAGGTGGGACTAAAGATTCCTACTGGAATGGGACATAAAAGTCTATTGTTTCAGCATCATAATTCTCTTGTAAGCTTTGCGGGATAGTCGTATGATGGCTGAAGGGTTTTTATGCAATGCATTGATGGTTGAAGTATAAAAGACATATAATTGGGTGGGGAGAGAGAGAGAGGAGAGAGAGTAAGAGTAGTCAGGAAATGAACATCATTAATTTTGCCATTTTGGATTTGCATTGAAATGGCATTTCGATAGGGTTAAGATTGGCCCTGCCGCCGCTACACCCAAAGCATTTGCATGTCCAGAGAGAGTTTTCAACTGTTGTTCGCGATTGGAGCGACGTGACTTAATTTGGATTTTGCACAACTAAATATTTGTTTTTAGAGTACAGAACCAATGGCAGCTGGACTTGCTATAGAGTGTAGAGCATTTATCAATATGGCCAAGAGCTGATAACATCAGTCGGTGAATTGCGGCACGTATTTTGCTAGACTTTAAGTGTCCAAGTGTTGAAAAAGCGGCATAGAAACTAACACGTACACAGGGGATACTCTGGTATGGTACATGCGTGTATATGAGCAGGATATGGATAAGGATGAGCATGAGGGTTAAACAAGGATAACGTAAAACTTGAGCCAGTGCCAGCAGCACTACTTATACACAAGGCAAAAATCAAAGCTAAGCACTTTCAATTGGATTTATGCGTTTGCTATGTGAGAGCACTGAGGATGGCCGTGCTCAGCTGTCTAATGTCTCTATAGACACTGCCAAAGGACTCTATTCATACAAAACTATCTCTAACTATATATATATATATATATATATATATATATATACACCTATACATACACAGTATAGCTATCATCATCTGTAATTGCTGTTGTCGATGCTTTCTTATTAATCAGCACAAAGTTCTGCGTCCTTGTTGTCCTTGTCGTTCGCATTGGCAGCACAAATTGCAATTTACCGATAAGCAAATAGCCAAAAAGCTGTTTACATACACGCAAACATGCTCAATTATCCTGTATATGTATGCTTATGTGTGTGTTTGGTTATTAAGTTTTATGATCAGTTTGTGTTTTGCGTTGAAACGATTTATTTAGCTAAGCGAAATTAATTGGAATTTTACGTGTTGATTTTGGATTGTTACAAAACGAAAGGTCAAAAGGAAATTGGCTAATAGAAACACTGACACAGACACAGATACACACCCAGAGATACAAAGACAGCCAGATAAATATAAGATTATGACTTATTGTAAATATTGAAAAAGGATGTGTGGAATTTGTTGTATACAGAAAATGCAATTAATACGATTTAAGGATAAACGAAAACAACAAAGAAAATAATTTTATTTACTTACAGCATATATTTGCATACAATTATAACTTAAGCTTAAGGTTCAATCTCTAGTGATACTCTACCATCTTCAGGTAGCTTAAATTATCAACGATAGTTATCGCTTGTATGTGTTTAAAGTGTCAACTAGGATCATCTCCAAGTGTAGCACTCATTGTGCACATCACTGTGAAAATTTATGACAGCACGTGTCCACTTCAAAGGATCTGTAACCGCACTTAAGGCCCAGCAGAAATGTCCTGGCATCCATTGCCGGGTTCAGAACACACAACTTCATTGCTACAAGCATACCGAAACGCTTAGCAAACAATAGTTACCCCCTCGTTACCCCCCTCGTTGCGCCCCTCGTGACTACATTCCTCGCCTGACCACACATCATATGCGATTCAGCAGCTGCTGGGCAGCATAAAATGCTTTATGAGATTATTTGCTGAAATGTAGCGAAGAACAGTTTTTTCTTATATATTTATTTGTTTTGGGCTAAGAAGTAAAGGCAGGAAGGTCTGCACGCTTTTATAGCGCCTTAAGGTATGCAACAAATACACAAGACAACGAGAGTGTATGTGAGGATATGTGTGTGTGTGTTGGGTTAAAATGAAAACGGAAAATTGTTTCGACCCATTGCCATGGTTGAAACCAGGCATTAACCAGACATTCAGCATATTTGTGGCCAAAACATTGCGGCATATTTCATGTTTGCTTCAAGGCTTTCTTTTTCCTTTCTTTTCCATTCTTTTCGGTATCCTTTCTACATTTCTCTGTGGTTTTACGGATCAAATTCGCTCAAGTGTTAAAATTGCTTGGCAAGGATTTGCATGGTGTATACCTTTATTGAAATATAATACGCTTTGAACATCCTTTTATGCCATACGACTTTCCATATGCGTTTCCATTTCGGGGAAAACTGCTGCCACAGCTTTTCCGATTTGTGCGCAGATTTAACGCAATGCATTTCCCTCTATGGATTTCAATCGGTTTCAATGCGATTTTGGCGCGTGACAAAACTCAACTTATGCCAGCTTCAAATCGATGTGTGTATTCTAATCCTCTTTATCTTTAGGCCAATCGACCTAGTTGTGTCCTTGTTCGATTCAAGATATCACATATAATCATCCGTCCCCTTCTAACAACCCCTCTAGCATGTCTACTGCTACTGCTGACTGTTAATCCTGCACTTCAATGCTTTGGCTTTCGAGTGGAACTGTCACAAACGTATGGACTTAAGAGCCAGGTGAAATGGTCAGCATCATCATCGGCAATAGCCACTGCTATGACAGTTTCTCGTGGGAACTTAGGGGTAAATGATGGTAGCACTAACACGTGCAAGTGTTGCCAGACCTTGAAAATTAAAGCGGATTAGCTATAGAGAGAGAATCGATAAGTTATTTAAAGCGATTTCCATGTTGTGCATACATTTTCTACTTTAATTTAAAAACAAATCAAATTTGATTAAACATTTTCAATAAACTAAGCTTTAACTACAATTTCCTCTTATGCTTTTTGATGCAGAAAATTTTGCAGCAAAAATCTCATTGATACATTTGCCTTAAGTAATGGCAATTCAATCACTCACATATATGTTATATAATACGATAGGCTTTCACACAGCATAAGGATAATGTAACAGTCTCTACCAATCGTATGTTGAAAGTTGCTCAAAAAGCTAAGCGGCTTATGCCACAGTCAGTCATTCAGTTAGTCATTCAGTCAGTCAGTCCATGAGTGAGTTTTACTGTATGGTCGTCCATCTGTCACAAGGAATAAGTGCCAGGTATAGACCACTATCAATAGAGAGACAGAAATGTTAAAGCCTGTACTAAAAAAAAAAGAAAAACAAAACAAAAAAAAATAATAAAAAGAAAAAAGAAAAAATTGGTGTTATGTATGTGGGTTCAGTTGTAGCGGAAATAACTTTTTGATGCACAGCTTCCACAGGCTGATTCACCTGGCCACAACAGCTTCAGCCAGCATCAGAATCGGAATCACAACCAGTAGCAGCAGCAGAGGCAGAGTCCAATGCGCTTAAGCTGTAAAACATTTCTGGCCCAAACTGAAAAAAACCTTTAAAAAAAATAGGAATGCTTTTCGTAAAGTCCATTACTATTAAAAAAGTTTCAGCAGAAACAGAAGCAGCAACAACAGCAGCAGCAGCAGCAAGAGCAGCAGGAGTCGCAACAGAATCAATGGAAACTTTGTCGGTGCCTAGGCACAAAGATGACATCAAAGTTGTGCGCTTAATGTAATGGCAAAAGGAGTGGAAAAGGTAGTGTATAGAGTATAGTGGTAGTTGGTGTGAGTGTAGAAGGGCGGGGAGGGGGGGGGGAATATAAGTATGGGCATGAAGTAACCCACACATGTTGATTTTCAACATACTCCGCAGCTCAAAGTTAACTCTTTGCCCACATCAACTCCCGCTTTAACTACGCCTGCTCCCCCTTTTCCTCCTGTTGCTGCTGGTTAACTACTCCTTTGACTGCCTTTGGCAACTTTGTTTCACAATCGAGTACAAAATTCACTCGACTGGATTAAAAGATTAGTGTAGAGATTATGAATCATGTGTGTTGAGGTAAAGATGTGCAGCTGTGGAGTGGAAGTTAGTGAGAGTCATAGAGAGAGGGAGAGATAGAGTTTAGGTACTTGGTTAACTGAAAAGTTTTCATGTCCTTTGCAGCTTTTTGTTGCTTTTTTAAGCTAAAAGTAAATGTAGAAAATCTGTGGCAAACTTTAAGCTCACATTGTTTACACTCAAATTGAAATACATTTGTTAATCTCTGAAATATATTGAGAAGCTCTGATCTTGAGCTGTCAATTGCAGTCACTGTCAACCGTTATCCTTACACCCTTTTTAGCATTTGTCAAGCCATTCAATTTCAATTTGGTACAAAGTCACTCAACGATAACCCAAACTTTTTTTTGGCCACCTTTTGCCATACACTTTGGTATTACCTGTAGTTGTTGACCCTAATTTAACGCCTTGACAATTTTTAATTTTTATTTGAAAACTTTGCCGCCTCATTCGACCCTCATCTCAAATCAAATTTTCTATTCAACAATCTTCAAGGTACAAAAAAAAAACAACACAAAAAAAACTTGATGCTCATTACAAATTCTAAAGGTTGTTTTTTTGGTGGACAGTAAAAGAGGAAGAACAAAAACAACAACAACAACAAAAACAAAAACACAATATAAAAAATAAACTTTGTGCATTAATTTTATTGCACTGACATCTTGAATGACAAAATTGAAGCAGTTCTCTTTCTCTCTCTCTCTCTCTTTATATCTATCTCTCTATTACTCTCTCTCTCTCTCTCTCTCTGTCTCTAGTACCATAGCTCTTAGCTCTACTTATAGCACTCAGTGATGCAATCTCTGTGGAACTTGGTAAATTTTCATCAGCTGAAAAAGTTGTCGATTAAGTTTTTCACCCTTCAAATTTGTTTTTCTTTCCTTCCCTTCGCTTTTCTACAGTTTTCTTCCACTTTACTTTTTTTTTGGGTTTGTTATTTTTATTGTTGTTATTGTTGGGTCAGCAAATGCGTTGTAAGCTGCTTCAGGTTTTCAGAACTTTTCCACTTCGGTTTGAGCCTCTTGGCAAATGAAGTGCGCAGATTTATTTTAGATACCAAAATGAAAAAAAAAGGGTTAAAGGTTTTTTGGCCAGGTTTGGTATGAGGCTGTGATTTGAACGTAATGTGCTAAGGAAATTTAATTAAAAACCAACATAAGTAGCTCGTGTTTAGTGAGTTTCGCAATTAAATACACTTAATGCGCTTTAAACTGTGTCTTAAATGCTCCTTTGTTATCACATTAAGTATACGCAGCTTGGGCTCTAGCATAAAGTTTCGGTTGATATTCATTCAAAAGCGCATTACATATACTTAAATAGATTTTAGTAATGGATACATAAAGTATATGAAAAAAAAAATGAAAAAGTAAATCCTTTAAGCACACATTCATATGAGTTTAAAGTGGTGCGGGAGGGGGAAAGGGGGAAAGGATATAATGCTGCCCTGGTAGCTTTGGCAGTGTATAACTAAGTCCTAATGTGCAGTTAAGGATACAAATTACGAAACAATGACGTCAACGTGCCTGTCAACAACTTGGCCAGACAATAGTTTTCCAACAGACAGCGACAGCATCGCAGTTTGAGTATGTGTGTGTGTGTTTGTGTGTGTGGATATATGGGGGAATTGGGTTAGCTGAAAGGTACCTGGTAAGCAGTTAGAAACTAACGCCAGGTGCAATGGACATTTTAGTCGCATACACACAAATAACGTACGAGATTATGCCGTGTCCGAGTTGGAGCTGGAATCCTTGCCAGGACATTGCTTAGGGGCAGGGTATAAACGCTTATCCCCGCCCCATTCTCTACATTTGCGATCAGTTTGTAATGTGTGCACGTAGCAATAGCTACAGACAACACAGACAAACATACACATAAATACACACATACATCACACATAGTTCAAGTTCAAGCCTTTGCAATGGTTATTTGTAGCTGGAATGGGATGAGCTCTGTGCTGATTGAGGAAGAGAGGAGCTTAGCTTGAAGGGCATTGCTGAAGCAGCTCAACATGCATTTAAATGCAACTTGATTTGATTACAAAGCACACAGCAAAACCAGCAACAGCAGCAACATCAACAACATCAACAGCAGCAACACAGTCAAAGTCAGAGTAAATTTGAGGGCTGAGAGCAACAATTGTTCATTGTTTGGAAGTTGTTTGTGCTCGTCAAAAGGTGCGAAAATTAATATTTGCGTTAAGAAGAGAGAAAAATGTATAAAGAAGAGTAATAACAACAACTACCACAACAACAACATCTGCAGTAACTGCAAGGCTTAACAATAGGATCAGGATACGCATTGTCTAGTTTATGGCCTTTGGGTTTGCTCTTGTAATTAATTTCCTTAGCTGAAAACTTCTGCAGCTCCATGAAAATCCCCGAATACAACCCTTGTTTCAGTTGCTATTTGGTTTGGTTTGGTTGCAGCTGAAATGCATCTCATACTGTTATGCCCTTTAGCTCATTACTTAGCTGTTGCTTAGCAACAACATGCCACAGCAATACCAGCCATTGTTCCTTGATATCCTTGTTGTAGTTGGTTGTACTGCCTCGCGGCACACATTGTTTATTTGCAACGCGCGTTGTATGGATACGCATGTCGTTCGCAGGCAGTTTGGATTACGTTGAACTTGGCTTAAAGTGAACTACTTCAGTTTTGGGTAAGACAATGCAGTTGCATAGTAGCCGTATGCAACCTCTACACCCATTTGATATGTGGCCTGTGGCTGACTGCTGTCAGTTTAGATTTCAATTGGCCAACGAAACAATGCGAAATTTCTTGTTTAAAATAACTTTTATCATTAATAAACTAAACAAATATGCTGCAAGCACATGTTAGTCAGTCCAGCAGTCAGTCAGTCATTCAATCAGTCATTCAATCACTCACTCAATCACTTATTCGTATAGCTGCAGAGCAACCATTAAAGCTCTACATACGTTGCAACGCTTTTGTTTGCGCCACAGCAGCCCGAGGCATGTTTGCTTTATTCAATTTTATAATAACATAAATTAAATAAATATTATAAATATTTTAAAATTAAAATTTATTTCAAATGTTTATACACAAACAAATAATAATACTTTAATATTTAATTAAATTCAACAGAAGCTATTTAACTCATTGCTGAATTTATATTTCTGTTTAAATGTTTTCACATAAGTCTGGCTTGATCTCTTCCCCTTTAAATATTGTTCAACCGAAATGATTTCTATGTATTATATATCTATATATTATAACTTGTTCTTACGTTAATGCTTTGCCTTAAAAATTGGATTTCCTTTTAGTTGAAAAATGAGTCCTTGTTGCTATACAGCTAAAAATCATTGCCCATTATATGCCAGCTTGCAGGCAACCTAAATCATCGTATATATAAATATATTTATATATATATAACGAAAATTCATGGAACATAAAATTATTTTTTTATGCTTTGCTCAAGGACATCTGAAAGTAGCTTTCATTTTGTGTAGGTAAATCACATTGTCCTGTGCTCATAATGTGTTGGCCGCACAATTAAACTTGCCGCACTTCCTGTGCCATTGCACATTCCTCTGAGTTATGAGCCTACAAAATTGTATGTACAAAATATATATGACCAATACAAATACTTAAAGTAAGAAAGAACAAGAAAGAGAGGGAGCGAGGGAGAGAATGATAAGTATGTTGGATAGTAGAATATAGATATAGGTAGAAAGCAAAGGACATTTAGCGTAAATTTAACTGCTGTGCAGTCGAGCGAACAGCACAGAATCTGTGAATCCCTTACGGCTCAACCGAATCGCCTCAGCCCCTCTCCTACCCCACATTGTCCCGCAACGCCCAGTCAATTATGGTGCCTTGGACATTAAATGTCATTACGCAGCAACAATCAAAAGGAGACAACAGACAGAGGTAGACAGGCAAACAGTAGATAGCCTAACAATATACAGGATAAAGGCAACGAGATAAAGAATACAGCATAGAGGAAAGAGAGAGAGAGAGAGAGAGAGAGAGGATATACGATAGAGGAGCCAAGTAAAGCATGAAATTAAAATGCGCCTAAGATGTATTGTCGTCTGTCATGCGTTCGACCCAAGACAAAAGATGATGGGCTCTGATACTAGTATATACTTGAGGCAGCTCCTTATTGCCATATCCTGTCGTTACTTGTCCTGCTGCCAGGCTGCCAGGCTGCCTGTCGTTTTGCTTATAATTTCATTTTTCACACCGTTGTACATTCGACTGCCATAGGCGCCAATTTAACACCCCGTCAGCCCCCTTCATTTGCCACTCTACCAGCTTTCCTTTGCTTCCCTTACAGTTCTCCCACAGCACACACAATCAACTCTGTCAGCTGCAGCAAAAGTGTGAAGTTAAATCTGCAACGGGCAGAGCCTTATTGTCTGGCAGCCTTTTTGGCCATTTGGACATTTGGCCATTTGGCTTCTTGCCGCTGCTGGGAATTATGCCAAAGCGATAATAATAATAAAATGAAATGCCTTTTAAAGGCCAAGTTATACTCCAGTTGTGCCACACCGTACACACACACACACACACACACACACACACATTCACACATTCACAGTCAGCTGGCAGTTGGCTGACTTCGCATTGTTTTATTAAATTTTAAATCTTAAACATTAAATCTTAAATTTCCATTGCGGTTCCACGCCTGTTGCATAATATTTCCCGAATATCCTTCAAATGCTTTGTGCATACTCAATTTCCGTAGCAACAAATTTTAATTAATTTAACAAATAAAAAAAAAAAATGAAAAATTGAATGTTTGCTTCATTTGAAATGCAAAATCAAAAGCAGCAGCTGGCGACTCAATTAAATGAGTGTCAAAGAGCAGACCCGACCATTACTCACAATGGCTTGTCCTGGCTTAACAATTCCTTTGACACGCAGAACAGGACGACAAATATGAAATTTGGCTTCTGTTGCTCCTCCTGTTTGACTGTCGCTACTGTGTTTTGCTCCTACTTCTGTTATAGCTCTGCTCTGCTTTGTTTTTGTTGTCTTTATGGCAGTCACCTCCGCTGGGCAGTCTGCTTACTCCTGTTCACTCTCTCTCTCTCTCTCTCTCTCTCTCTCTCTCTTGCGCTCATTCTTTCTGTCTCTTTCTATTTATGAGTGTATGTTTGTAACCATGGAAATGAATATTAATGCTGCCTGAATTGTGCAGTCAACGAATGCCCATTCCATTTCCATGCACAAGCCTATGTTCAGGGGTAAGCCCAAGCCATGCTTACGCCCACGCCCACACCCACGCCCCTGCCCAATACCACTCTCGCAGGTCCTGCCCAGCCTAGCAAAGTCCTTTGCCCGCAGCGGCTCAGTGCGCACTTTGCTTGGCATTAATATTTATCAGCGGTATCAAAAGTTGTCATTGTTTTTGTTGCTTTCGTTACTGTTGGCATTTCCTTTGGTTAAGTTAACATCTTTGTTTAGCTTGATAGAGCTTTTCTCCCCTCTTTCTCCCTGTATCTTTCTCTATCTGTTTATCATATTTCAATAAACAAATTTAATTGGGCTTAAAACACATTCTGTAAAAAGACTTGAATATTATAAAATGTACAATATTAAAACATTTTTAAATAAACCATAGAATTTTCTTTACATTGCATATTATAAGAATTATATTTAATATTATGCGGAATTTTGAATAAAATTAAAAATATTTTTCTTAGAAATTGCAATATATCTTGTTAACGGAAGCTCGAAAATAGATACATTAATTTTATGTTTAAAAAATTTATCTAAAAATAATAATTAATATATAATTAAAGTATAGGAAATTTGAGCTGAAACTAGCAAATATCCCTGTTTGCTGTTGCCAAAAAAGGAGTAAAAGAATTTAGTTTAAATTCAGGTTTTATCTCCAAGTAAGGGCGAACTTATAGAGATAGAAGCATTCAGCTTATAGGGAGACTCCAAGCTCGACTTTTTGGCAGAGTATTCATATTCTGTTGAGCTTAAAAGAAAACCAATTTAGTCAGAGATTTAACCTATTAATTGAAAAATATCAATAATGAAATGGTTATATATTAAGATTTGTATACTTATAGATTTATAATAGTTTAAGGGTTGTATTATTAAGCATAGTAGAATCATTTTTTAATTATAATTTAAATAATATATTAAAAGGAATAATTACATGATTAAAAAATATATTTATAATTATAATATAATCAAGAAATAAATACAATTTATAGCTATTATATATACCAAATAAATTTCAATTTGAATTGTTATATAAAGTAATATAAGATTTAAATGTGAAATAATTTTCAAGGATTTTTAAATTGTCATTTATGTGCATTGTCCTTCAACAAACTGGTAAATATTCTATGATTATATTTATATCGAAAAAGTATATAGCAATGTATATATAACCAAATTTTTTCTTTCTAAACGTGATAAGTGCCCATTCATTAGTCAACTCTTTCATAGCCCAACTGAAGTTTAGCATAAGCCATTATATGCTTATAAAGAATATTATCAAAACGAGTTAAACATTCATCCTCTGCATTGAATAGCATCCATAATATCAATTCTTATCATTCAAGCTATTATAACTCATTTGTACTATTTTTAAGGATATTTTTATAAATTTTTTATAAATTTTCAAAGTCCACAACTGTCTTTAAAATGTATGGAAAATATTTCAAGTGCATTTAAAATTTAAAAATAAATATAAATTGAATGCAATTTAATTGTTTATAAAGCAGGCAGTTAATATTTAATTTAAACTTTTTTCATTATCCTTGGAGAGTATTTTGTGATTTTATTTTTTATTATGTATATTTTTTTCTTCTTGAATTGATGAAAAGTGAAAATTAAATATGTTTAAATGGTGCAAGAGAACGATAATATTATGCTTGTATCCTTGAAACAGTGCACCCTTGAATATGATTAAACCTTATCATTTAACCGCATACGCATACACACACACCTTTACACAAGATACTCTCAAAGTGTACATGTGTGTGTGTATGTGTGTGTGTGTGTTGCGCCATTGTCAACAGTAATGAAATTTACCTGCACACGAAACGAAATTAAATCATTAACACCTGAAGCGTGCGCAGCCAGTGACAACAGCATCGTTGCTGCTGTCTGTATTGGAGTCCTTCTGATGGTCACAAGGACATCATCAGCGACACTCTGCTGCCCAACCTATACATATACATACATTTATATATATATATGCATATATTTACAATGTCTGCAGCTATCGAGCGACTTTCAATAACATTTAAAATACACTCCCACACAGACACCTACATGCATTCCTTTGTATATCTGTGTGTGTATGTGTGTGCGTGTGTATGCTTCTGAGTCTCGCTTTTATTGCCCAAATAATGCAATTTGTTGACATTGGCTACGCCGTGTTATTAAGTCGTCCCGGGGAAAACGGTAATACAATTTCCCAGCACTGAACCCTTGCCACTCGCATTGCACTTTTGTAATGAGAAATCCTTTGACAGAGAAAGACGGGAAAGAGAGAGGTGAGAGAGAAGTCGTAAAGGTCCTGAAGGGAAACCGAAAAAAACTTAATTAATTAGCTGACAAAACTTTGCAACTGAAGTTTTTGGCCACAATGTGATCAACTGGCTGATTTGGCCAAGAGCAAACAGCTAACAGCTGGACACAAACACACAGACACATAAGGAAAAACTGAAGCTTAACTTGGAGTAGGCAAAAAGAACTTTGAGTGTATTTAGTGTTGTTTTTTTTTTGTTGTTTTTTGGTATTTGCAGCTTTGAGTTTTTACTGTTGTTAAGTGCAGGACAAGAACAACAAGGACCTGCAACGAAACGAATGTTAAAGGGAAAGCTTTTGTGTTTTAGTTTTGCTCTGAGCCGGAAACGGATGCAAAGGCAGCTCAACATTTAGTTCAACCTAGTCAACTCCACTCCCGTTCAGTTCAGTTCAGTTCTGTCCAGTCCAGTTGTGTCCAGTTCAGTCCAGTCAAGTCGTATCGAGTTGAGTTGAGTTGAGTCGTGTCCTGACCGCAATCGCATTGTGGCATTGTCCACATCAATGCTGTCGCCTCTTATTTTTGTTACCGGCTGCTTGGATTAATGGTCTGCCGCATGTCCATTCACATCAAGTGAAAGGCGAAAACGAATCATGAAGCTCCAAAACAAAAAACGTAAAAATAAATCAAAAAAAAAACAAAAATTGATTTTGCTTTTTGATTCATTGCAATTCGTAGAAAGGGGCACCTTGTGGCTGTCAGAAGGTATTCTCTTTTGGTTGGTTTTTGCTTTCAAATCCTTTTTACAAAAACTCAGTTAACCAACATCAACAACAACATCGACAACAACATGAACGACAACATCAACAGCATCAGCAGCAGCAGCTGTTGCAGCTGCAGCGGCAACTTCAATAATTTCATTGACAAATCTTTGGCTTTTGGTACTCACAGTTGGCTAAGAAAGTTGGCCCAAACCACGCTAAATGAAAACCAAAACTGACAAACTTTTAAGCTCACAAAACTTTAAAGAACTTTACACATACTAACGAATACACACACACACACACACATACATAAGCGTCAAGCAGGTTCTCCAATTAAATTAAAGTTATTAAATCATCAATTCAATCAGACAATTAAGAAAGTTGCCAGTTTGCAAGTTTTTGGCCATACGAGCATAAACTTGCCAACATATGTGGCAAGCTGCCACAACTATATAGTGCACTACCAGAAACATATTCCAACACTATTCCTAGTGAAAAACAACTTTGCACTGAACATTTAATAAAAATTCAAATTCAATTTGTGGTCTGTACTTAAATTTTATATTTCATTCGAAATTTATGTAAAAAAAAGCAATTGCAATTTATTTGTGGCACTCTAAAAATTGTTTTCCCCTTTAAATTATGATTGCCACAAAAGGACTTAAATATTGGGTAACGAGTTTTAAAAGGATTTTTTTTTAGATTTGGGAAAAGTTTTTTTGTTTCATAAATTTCATGCCATTGATCATAGGACTTAAAGAACTGTTAAGAGAAATTCTAGGGGTAGTTGCTATATAAGGTATAACAATTTCAATCTCTAACAGGATGCTGAGTATGTACGAATTACATGAGACATTACAGTGCAGACTACATTAGGTACTGTGAATCCTATTTCCTATTAAAATCCTTTCAGGGAATAACCCGATCTGACGCGAAACACTGCTGGAAAGCAATAGTATTTAGTTTTTGCATTAAATCAGCAGCCTTTCAACTGCAGAATAAGTTCAATTGTAACTATAAAAACTAGCTGTATGCAGAAGGATTAAGTGCAGCACCTAAAGTGGAGACGGAGCAAGGAAAGTGTTGATAGCAGTTGCAGGCAAAATAGTTGCAGAAAGACCAAGTAGCATCAGATATGAGAATACGAGGAAGGGACCTCAGCTTAAAGCCTTGCCAAACTGATAATTTGCAGCAGCTGCAAGGACAAAAAAATTGATAATCTGTTGGGGTAAACAGCATTTCTATCTGTCTCCTGTTGAGCGTCTTACATTATGTGACTCTGTTTTTTGTCACCTTTTCAATATGTAGCATATGTGGTGTGTGCTACTGTATGTGTGTGTGTATATTATTTTTGTGGGTTTCTTCTATGTGTAGGTATAAGTGTGTCCTGGTCTTGTTATTGATTCCAATTTCATTAACGCTTTGACTTGTTTTTCATTCCAAGTTGGCCACAAGGCAGGGACTTTGAGCTGGATTAACTGTCTGTCTGTGTGTCTGTGTTTCTGTCTATCCATATGCCTGTCTATCCAACTGTCCGTCTAGCTGTCTGCTCTTCAGCTTGTCAGTCTGCCTGTCAGCTGGCTGTCTGTAGCTAACCCATGACCTCTGGGCACAGGCATTACAGCATGTAATGAGAGCAACAATCACAACAGAACTCAGCCTTAAAGATAGAATCTAACAGATGTGAAAACAATACTACAAATTGTGGATTATATATGAATGTATACTTTCTGTATACATTGAAACTTCTGACTCTCTTTAGAAAAGTTTTCAAAATTAATTTTAAACTTGCAATTAGGTTTGTTTAGTAAGTGCATAAGGATACAGATTAAAGCTTCAAACATTCCACTTATCTGCTGCTCAATGGAATCCTTGAAGTACTTTCATGTTGAGTAGCAATGGAAAATGAGGTTTTCTTTTTTGTTTAATTTACAGACTCAGTTTTCGATTAGGTTCATTCAAAACATTCCAACCACTCGCAGCATCAAAAGTTGTTAAGGTATTGATTGAAGTACTTCATGTCCTTCGTATACTACGCCTGGAACTAATGAAAATCAGAAAAAAAATGTTTAGTATTTTTCTTCATTTTTATTTTTGTTTTTGCTTTTTCTTTTGCTGTTGCAATTTGAGTTGCGAAGCAGCTGAAAAGCGTATCCTGACAGCGCCTGGCATTATTTTCAATTTGTGATCTTAATCAGCAGGTGTCCTGCATGGCTTTTTCCATCCAGCTCTCTACCTCGCGCACACTCTCTTTTTACTCTCCATTTACAGAGCTTTCTTTTCTATTAGTTTTGCTCGATTTTAGTTTTATTTTTGGTTTTGCCTTTCAACATGGATGTCATCGTCATCGTGATTCTCATTCTCATCGCCATTGCCTTTTTATTATTTTCATTCGACTTTTGGCTGGCTGCCTGCCTACTAATAATAGTTGTTGTTGTTGTTGTTGTTGTTGTTGTTGTCGTTATTGTTGCTGTTGTTGCTGTTGCTATTGTTGTTGGCCTTTGTCAGCTTTGTCCGGTCTCTCGTTGAACGTTGCTAGGCATTAACTTTTGTCATTTTCAAGCACCCCTCAGTCAGTGAACAATGCAATGTGAATTGGCAGCAGCTACCACCAGCACCAGCCCAGCAGCAGCAATAGCAACAGGACCTACGACCAGGACTAAGGCAGGACGTTGGACATGGGACAAGACCATCACTGCGTCTAGACTTTTGCTACTGTCCTGGCCAGCACTACAGTTCTAGGCAGCCCGCTGCTTTTGCTTTACTGCTGTGTTCATTTAATTAAATTACACCAAATTGTTTGGGTCGTCCTTTTATATATATATATATATATATATATATACATATACATAAACATACAGACACACATACACACACACAACAATAACAGCAACAAGAAATAAGAAATCGCATAAAATGTGTAGAAAATTATAAAATATGTTGCCTTCAAAAATATTTGTTCAATGTTTGAACTGCTGCCTGTTGCCAGTTGCAAGTTGCCAGTTGTTAAATTTTTTGGTAATTGCTCTGCCAAAGTCCCTTCAATTGAAAAACAATTTGACTTTTTAAATTATGTGAAACGCACACAAAATGAACAGAAGTATAGAAGCATAAATAATACAAGAACACAAAATATTTATGTATATGTTGGAGGCGTGTGCTTACATATTGAAAGATACTTGCAACATCTGCCACAAATGTATACCAATTGAAACTGAATTGAAATGTTTATGTGACTCCCTCTATGGAAGTACGAGTGTGTATATGTGTGAGATGTTTTGTTTGTTATTAAAATGTAATATTCCTTGAAACAGATTTCCAAACCACTTTCTCCGCATAATCTCCAAGTAAAATTTATAAACAAGTTTCATATAAAAAGGTTATGCCCTGTTTTGCCAAACAATCCATATGCAGAGCTATACTTATCAAATGTAAATATACATATATTTATATTTATATATATATATAATTTATTCTGATAGATAGCAGAAAGCTTGTTATTCTTTGAAAGTTAATTAGTAAAATTGAAACCAATCGTGCGTCTTCGGCGGTTCCAGAAAGATCTTCAAAAATTGGTGAATTGCCACAGACTTAGTATTTGGGAACACTTGCTTATATATCTGACTTATTCGGTTTACTTATACATTTATATATATAAATATATATACAGAGGCAGACAAAAGTTTTAGCTGAGCTTTAGCTATTCGTTTGCACACAAATTTTACATATTTCGCTGCCTACTTTTTGGGGCAAATCGAAATCATAAAATGGAAGTTTGCACTGCGTAAAATTTGAGTGCTCTTCGGTAGTCGCAGCTGCCTAAATGTTTTTTAATTTGCTTTCTTGTTGTTGTTGATTCATTTTTTGTTACTTTCGTTGTTGTTTTTGTTGTTTTGGCACGTTAAAGCTCAAGTTATAATGTTTGGCGAAAGTTGTTTTGGTGCACAACTGTTGCCCCGTTACCAGGCGGCACACAATGATTAATCATAAACAAAAATCACTTGAAGCGCAGCTGCTGCACTCAGAACCACAACAACAACAACAAGAACAAGAGAAACAACAAGAGCAATAGCTCTTGTCATACAAATACAAGAGTTGACATAAAAAGAAAAAGATGTAAAGGGGAAACGAGTGAAAGAGTAAAAAGTTGGAAATGAAAATATAGAAATTTCACCATAAAGGTAGATAACTGACAGTTAGGTAACTGCGGCACTCTCATATTGATCAATCAATGTCAGTTGGCTTCTGTTGCAAAATCTATAAGCAATATGATAACCATTTGGCAATAAAGTCGACTATTCGTACAACATCGATTTGGACACTGTCTGTGTGCTTGCAACTGTTGTTGCGATTGTCTGGCGTTGTCTTTGTAACACTTTGAGTGATTTGATATGGCACATAACTGCAGACATACGTTCCCATTCTCTGGTTCAGCTATACACCAATCCACTCCATCATGATATACCAACCAGCACCCCACAATCATCCACCATCACCCACCTTAGCAGTCTATAGATTTCGGTAGCTGGCAAACCTTTGATTGAAACAAATTTTCCAATATAACTGAACAATGTACAAAATAACGGATGCGACGAAAAGCGACATGATTTCCCTTTCCTCTGCATTTCCTTTAGTCTACCTTTTGCCCAAAAACATTCCACTCTCTCATCTTACTCCAGGAAAAATAAAAAAGTGTCACTTTTTATGAGCGATCATTTGTTTTACCGTTCCTGCTCCATTCTTATTAAATGTAGAGGAGTTGCCTTTTGTATCCAAAATTTGTTAAACCCCTTTGAAACTTTTATTTGCTACTTTCTTGTTCTCAATTTATCCTTACGTTCATGACTCCTGTTTACTCCTGTTTGTCTTTATGCGCTTCCTGTTGCTTTTACTCTTATTCTTACTGCTGCTGTTGCTGTTGCTGTTACTGTTGCTGTCTGTAATTTTATGCTTTTGACAAATTTGAATTTAAGTGGATTACTTTTTAGCCTGGATATTTGCCTTATTTATCCATCGCACGATTGCTTTTTATGTCCTTACAACTGATGATTAATTAATTGTTATTTCTTTTTCCTTGCACTTTCATTTTCTTTTTTTTTATAAATAGAAAATATTTTTTATTTATATAGCCATAGTTCTATACATTCTCCGCAGTCTTTTTAAACATCTCAAAGATCTGTCGCTTTATCCAATCTTTACCATATGGCGCATAGCTACTGCTGCTATTCTGGTATACCACACAGCTGATATCGATTAATGTATCCAGAAAATCAAATAGCTGTACTATATCATAAGTTATGGTCGGCATATTGGGACACATACGCTTCACATGCTCCTCATAAATATTGCAGACCGCCTCTAGACATTCCTCAGTGCTCTCATATTCGCTGTACGTTCTGGACTTGGGGCTCCCAAGTGGATGTATCAATAATATCGTATGGGACATAGTAATCACATAGGCTTATTGACAAGAAAATGTATAATTCAATTATAAAATTCAATGAAAATACGAGCAACCTCTTACCTGTCAGAAAGAAAAGTTGACATTAAACGATAAGTATACTAGATTTGTAACGAAGTAAAATACTAGCAAGGGTTACTTTGATTTATATCAATTAAAAATATGTATAATAATTCGATATATATCTAAATATAGAATATGTATTGGATGAATGAGTATAATTAACCCATTTAATTATAATTGCTAAAATTACCTAATTATTATTGATATAAATATGTTTTACCAAAACCTTTAGAGAATTTTGGCTGTATCGAGCGTCAACTGTACCTAAAGTTTATATGTATTTTGGTATTAAATTTAATTCTTTAGGTTCTGTTGTCAATTCCAGTTTGAAGTTAGCTTAGAATACTCCCATGTGGACAATTATTAAAAGGGTTTTAAGGTCCTAAACACGTGCGTGAGCTTTCAATTTCATTTCCGCAGTTCAACCGACATTTCAGTAATAATATACTTAAGGATTGAGGCTCATAAAAGATTTAAGCGATGCGTTGCTGCCATTACAAATGCAATTTGCAAAAACTTTTGATTTCGCCAAAGCCAAGCGAAAACGTTACTGGTCCTTGTCCCACTGGCAGTGGTCTTGGCCTTAGTCCTGATTCTAGTTTTGCTTCTGGGCCTTTTCCGAGAGAGACTTTTATTGGTCTCATTAAACGAAAATGTTTGCGACTCGAGCGAGTTTTTGGGTTTACCAAGTTTCAGGCAAGTTCTGTACCGTGTGTTCCCTCTTTTCACCTTTCACCTCTCACCCTGCTTTAGCTGCTTTCGATTTCTGTCTATGGTTTCCGCATTGGATAGTCAACTCACGTTTTGCTACCTTTTGAAAAAGGTGCGCGGCGTTGATTTTGAAAAGTTTTTTCTTAGCTTTTCTTTTCGGTGACAGCATGATGTTACCAGGGTGTAGGGGGGTTAGGCAAGGTAGGTAAAAACAACCCAGCAAAGATTTGAATGGTTTTCACTTGACATTTTGTTGAAGTGGCCAGCAACGTGATTCGATTTGGTTTCGTTTTGGTTACTTGGCCCACCAAAACGACTTTGATATACAACTTTGCAATTAAACTGGCAATGAAGCGCAAAGAGCCAACATTCTGCAACATAGATAGACAACATCAAACTTGCCATAAATTCCTCTCAAAATCAAATTAAATTTTGCCAAAATTATTTCTAATTTGCTACAACTCTAGTCAAATTCAGTGTTGCTACTATAGCAGAATGTTAGTAGTCAGAGGTAGAGTCTGACTTGATTCATATTCATATTCAAAGAGATTCAATTCAATTTGAGGAAATTATTTGCTTGGTTAGTTTTTGTGGCTTCCACAATATTGTTTGGCAGCCAAGAGAATACCAAGTCTGAGGCTGCTTTCGTGTTCATTATACTTGAAATATGGCATATATGTTGTATGCATAGAAGAGTAAAGGAAACCCCTCATGCATCTGCCACAATAGCCACAATATTCATATTGAATTTCATTTATGCCAGAGACAACGAATTATAATTGAAGTTTTGGGCACAAAATTCATTGAAATATTTATGGCATATACCGCAAAAGAATGCAAATTTCTATCTTATATATGCAACTGTATCTTATATGGAACTAAAAATGATAAATAACTTTTTGCAACAAATATCTCCACACAAAAAGAGAGGGAGAATATTTCATATACCATTTTTTATTAGCATTTGTCGCAACAAATTGTTATACACAAAAATCGATTGTCATACTTATGGTTATTTGCGCGCTTTTGTGGCAAATACTCAAAGCTTTCTGCACGATTAGGTAGGTGGCAGTCAAGAGCCAAAAATATGCCGTGGCATGTCTGTCGCTGGTGATAAGAACATGATAATGATGTCTAAGTCGCGCAATCCAATAATGAAAATTAATTTCACACACATGATGAAAGAAAGAGATAGAGCAAGCGAGTCAGTATATGGGTGTGTATTACCCACAAGACCCTAAAGCAATTTATGTCAATTTACACATACACACACCATACTCACACTCACATACACACATATATATAAATACATATTACAAATACAGTTAGACACATCCATGCCTGAAATATTTTTGACACCTGCAGAATTCCTATTGACAGCTAGCGCCACAGCAACAGTGGCCCAAAATTTGTGTTTGAATTCGAAGCGTTTAGCATTTTGTTGATTTTCACACAATATATATATATATATGTGTGTGTGGTAGTGTGTGTTAGTGTTTTGTAGAGCCGCAGGCTTTGCGTGCGCGTGTGTCTGGCATACGTGAAATTTTTGACAGTTATTTTAATGAAATTATGCAAGCGCATTTTCACACATTCAACGCACAAATTCGACATTCAAAAAGGGTTCTAGGCTCTAGGTACAAGGTTCGAGGTTCTACCCTCTGTCAACTGCTAGTTGGTGTAGCTATTTACTATTTTGAAGCTTATTAGTCACGACCAGCAGTAGTTGGGCTTTATGTATTTGGGTTAATAATATGCATTTGGTAACAACGATCTAGGCACTTCAAATTTTGTTATTTAATTAGCCAGCTGCGTGTACGCGTAGCCAATTGGCTTTAATTACCAAAAATAAAAAATATGTTGCACTTTTTCTACTATAACAACTGTTACTAGAATTTAAGTCAGTGGCACATGCCATGCTAGTATTTAGGGGCCCAATTTATTTAATTAACGAGCATCAATAAATATCAAGAATACGGCTATTTAGGAGCGTGTAATGAAGCTTAAAAGGACATTAAGAAATTATTGTGTCAATCGCATTTCAAATTCAAATATGTTATATAACCAAAGTGTTATAAGTATCTTGGATTGAATCGTTTTTTTAAGTAAAAAGAATTACTCAGAAAATTTAAAAACAAATTTTAATCAATTTTTTATGCTTCAAAAATTTAATCTTAATTAAATACAAATGCCTTAATTATATAATTTTGTTCTTTACTTTAAGTAAAGTTACTTTTTCTATTTTATTATGAACAATTTAAGTATATTAAATGATTATAATAATAAATAAATAATAATAATAACTTAATAATAATTAATAAATAAATAAAAATATTACCTTAATAATAATAATAATAAATAAATTATAATAACTTAATAATAATTATAAATAAAAAATAATAATAAATAAATAGTAATTATTTTTTAAAATAAATAAATAAAATAAAATAATAATAATAATAATATAATAATATTTTGTATTTAGCTTATGTTAAATCAAATAAATAAAATATTAAAAAAATTTTAGGATTCATTAAGAATGAACACACGTTTCCCTTTGATAGTGCAACTTGATATTCAAAACTGGACTAGTATCTGCAGTTAATATATATATATATATAATATAACAGCAAATATATTATAGCAAATTGAACTGTATTTTAGCCATACTTAAACCTGATATAAATAATTTCTACATTAACACATACTAATTGTATTATATCATATTGATAGATCATAAATGTCACTTTAAGAAGAAGGAAATATAATTGAAATGGAAGAAAGTAAGAAAAAAACATTGTTTAACTTTTAATATTTGCACTTGTAAATGGAATTTGATGTTGAAGTGCTTTAAGAAGTTGTTTTCCATGGAAATTATTTGTGTTTTTCTTGTATTTTCAGTGATTTCGTGAGTGTCATTTTGGTGCTTTGTGTCATCGTCGCCTCGTCAGCGTCTCGAATGTTGCTCCCAAGTGGCTGAGCTGCCCTCGAAAGATGTCGCATTGGATGTTGTTGATAACAACAGAAACAGCAGTAGCAAACAACAGTATTGAAGCCAAAAACATTCTTCACATTCACAATAGGAACAATAACCAACAACAGCAGCAACAACAGCCACAGCAGCAGCAGGAATAGAAACTGAATTTGGAGTTGGAATTCGCCGTTGGAATTGGAGTTGGAGCTGGAACTAAGGGTACGTGTTGAGTGCCATAGAGCATACGAGTTTTAAATTTTATTTGATACGTTTTTGATTTGAGAACTGCAAAGTTGCTGGCCGCATAGACAATGTCAATGTGTATTGCTCTACCCGCTCTCCACCGCCTCTGTCACACAACCTTCGTCATGCTGTTTAACTGAATCCTGACAAAAATTTGCTGTCGAAAACAATGACAGTAGTCAGAGTGTTTCGTCCTGGCTAAGCACAAATAGACATAGAGAGACTGCGACAAGTCTCAAGTGCATCATGACACGTTAGTTTCCTTTTTTGTCCTTTTTCTTTCTCCCTTTTTTCGCTTTCTCCTAATTTGATTCTTAGTGCGCGGTGAGATTTGTCGCAGACAATGCGACAACGTTCGCCCTACGTTAACGGTACATTTGACGCCAATAACAAAACAAAATAGAAATCAATAGAAAACGTGTGCAGAATTTTCATTTTGTTTTCCACATTCTCCACCTCTCTCCCTTTCACTCCACTCGATTAAATTTTACATAATAGAAAATCTTTCACTTCAATTTGATTTCTACTATAATTGTGTAGGCCGCACGCCAAGAAATTGGCGATTTGTAACGTCAACGGGAAAAGTAAAAAAAAAAGGGAAAGATGAAAAAAAAAGGAATTTATATGTTAAGGTGAAAACTGTCCAACAGCCAATAGAGGGTGGCAAAACTCACTGCAATATGGCGGCGTGTTGATGAGGCACTTTCCGTTAAATTTACTGTCACAAATTTTGTTGCTTCGCAGTCAAAGAAAATGCTCACGTATTTGTCGTTTCCATTACAGTTTTCTGTTTCTGCTGATTTTGATTTGAAGCCCCCAAACTGTCAGCTATCCATGCCTCTATGCCCCACTGTACTGTGGCACTTCCGTTGGTCCTTTAGTGTATGTTCAATGTGCGCCTGTCATTCAATCTCAAATTCACTCAATCAGTCAGGGCGTCAGTTCTAGGCAGGCCTGTTGTGGGCTGAGCCTGAGCTGGCCTGCAGGCCGACTGTTTCAGTTAGTCATTGCGTCAACACTTTTGCTAGCTGTCGGCATAGGCGAGTAGGCGTGTCACACACACACACACACACACACACATGCATACACATGTTTGTTGAAGTCACGTTTATTGTTGGCAATTCTTTTTTTGCTCGTACCTTATGAGCTTTATGTATCCCTCACATATGCACCCTTACCCACCCACTGACACGCCCACTTTTCACTACACACACACACGTGTTTGATTGGGTGTGAGTCACATTTGTCATACTCAAATTTAAAATTCAATTTACTTGCGTCATAAAACTGCCAAAACTCACTTGATTCACCCATGTGCGACAGGATACCTAAAAAAGGATACTTTATATCATATTTGTATTAGAGCCACAGCTGGCTGACAATATATCTTAACTTGGCCATTAGCAAGGCACCAATTAATAGCCAAAGGAACATAGATGTCATATTTGCACTGTGAATTGAATATAATTGACTCTCTTTTTTCTTCAAGTTATAAAATTAGAAAACTATGTGGGGAGATCTGGTGATAATTATTATTTTGTTTATTGTTGGAAAATGAAAACCCAAAAATTGGCATCAAATTTATGTCTAAAGTTCTCTTGTTATTTTGAAAGACAGCTGCCAAGCTAATTGCATAGCTTGTTAGAGACATTTGAAAAACTTTTATTTCACATATATAATAAAGGCACATGTACAAAAGCAAATTTATCAACACATACACAAACTCACATACATATGTGTATATAATATGCTTAACAAAGTGCGCCAATTAGTTGTAAAATGCAATTTTTAAGCTCATAGAACTCAGACAGGACCTTTGCAGGACTAAATGTGCGACCGACCGCAAAAAAGCCAAAAACTTGATTTCTTAACAACTCCTAAAAGTAGGCCACAAACCACAGAGAAGCTGTCAGAATGTCAGGCAAACAGGCTCGCCTATATATATAAATGTTAAGGGTATATTTAAGCCTTGGCTTTAGACAACTTCCAAAAATTGTCCAGTTGTAGGACCACAGTTTTAAGCTCAAAATATATGTGTGTGTATGTGTGTGAGTGTTATGACTATATATAGTATAAGTCTGCGTGTTGTCAGTAAGTTGTCTGCTTGTTGTCTGTTTTCTGTGGCGCATTTGGTCTGGCCGCTCAACTTCAAATCCTAGCACACACACACACAAACACACAGAGAGATACAGGCTTAAACACACACTTGACATGGCTATGAAAAATATGAATGCAATTCAAAAAAGATAGAGTTCCTCTATATATGTATATATATATAATTCTATATGCTAACCATAGGGTATTATCATTCAGTCCGAGTAAGTTGACAGTTGTCTGCAGATTGTTAGGTAAAGGGTTAACGTAGTCCACCCAGCTCTATGCTAGTGTTGTAAAGATACATAGATAACTTTGGCAACACTATAATTTTGCTTTCCTTTCACATGCCAAGTGTATGCAAGCTTCGTCCTGTCAATTATAAACCATTTCTGCTTAGTTATATTTACATTTCTAACTCTAAATTTGCGACTTTACTGGGAAGTGCGAGAGGAAAGGCACTTAGGGGGGAATGAGGAGTTTAGGGTTTTAAAATTTTGATTTGCACTTGTCACGCAGAAATAAAACTAAATCCAATTTAATTGACTTTCTGTCAAGAGTAAGACAGAGATACAGAAAGAGAGATAGAGAGAGAGAGAGAGAGAGTGTGTGTGTGTGTGTGTGTGTGTGCATTTAGTGCAACTGTCTAGAAATTTTTGATATGGATAATAGTTAAATGCAATTTGTAGATATTTCGTCACATTTTTAATTTGAATTTAAAATTTGAAATTTGAAATTTTATTTCATTTTTAGTTTTGCATATTGCATTTTGCATTCTGGTTGGCAAATTTGGTAACATTGTGATTGGTAAATGAAATGTGAATGAAATGAAATTATTTAGTTGCAATTTGTTGGACGTTGAATGAATCGACCAATTGAGTTGAAAAGGGATGAATACTATATAATTTTTCACTTGTTTTTCACATGAGCAATAAAACAGCATCATATGAGTATAATTTGTATAACTTTTGAGATAAAAGATATTGTATCTTATATCTGAGAATTTCCTTTTTATGTTTTTTGTGTCTAATGAAAAACTTTTTCTCTACATGCGGAAACAGGACAGCAATTCTTCCTGTACAACGGCTGCTGGTAATGTTCTTGTTTTGATAATATAATTCTCCTCGTGGCTTACTTCCTTTTTTCTTGTTTTTCTTCCTCTTTGCCATTGCGTAATCAGCTACAGGAAGAGGGAGAAATAAGTTTTACCGCAGAAAATAAATAAAATTTGTTTAAGTAAAAGTGCTGTTTGTTGGCGGGTAAACAACAGGAAACATCAAAGGGGTAAAAAGTGATTGGAATAGAAGTAAATCAGTTTAGATACGAGGGTAACTAGACTTACAGTTAAAGTAGTACTTGACAAGATTGTTTTAAGTATTCATAGATCAACCCTCGTTGTGAGTGCTGTAGTACCAACACTTTGGTACTGATTCGATTAGAGAGACTTGGACGGAAGTGGTTTAATACAGTTTTTTATAAGGATATTGCAGTACATAATTTCTTTAGCAAGAAGTGCATAAAAAATTGTACTTTTTTTTCTTTTAGACGATATTCAATCATATTTCTATTCTATTTTGTCTCTTCCTGAGCACAAAGTGCAGGCAAATCAATATGCATTATTTACAGCATTCAATTGCAACAGATTTCAAACTGGCAACACACAAAATGCCAGTCATAAGAGCCCACAAGACACATAACAATTTTCAATGTCTCTTCCATATCCCTTCCGTCTCTCTTTGTCACTCCATCTATCGGTGTCACTCGATAGCGTTGTGTACCTTTGTGAGATATAAAAAGCACAAAACTGGGTTAGCTGTCAAGATTTAGCAACAACAAACAGCAGCATAACCAGAAGTAGGGTATTGATATTCACATTGGCAGCACACAAATACCCATCAGAAACTAAGCATTTGGGATTGGCGATGCATTTGGCATTTGAGCGGGTGAAGGGGGAAGGGATAGAGACAGAAACAAGTTAAAAACTCACGAATTGAAGCTGTAGCTAAAGCTGAAGCTGAAACTGTAGCCCATCCCAGTTGAGCGAATAGCGGGAAATGTAAGCCGACGCTGTAACGCCCCCAGTGCACCCATTCCCCCCAGCATATCTGTCAAGTGAACTGGAAGTGATATGGCACAGAATTGCATAGCATCGCTACGAACCCAACCGCTGTGCACTGCATGGAGTCAGCTATCCAGGATGATTCCCTGAGCTTGAAGGACGAGCGTATTCACGTGCAAAATTGCAGCAATTCCCGAATGGCTTGCAATTTTTTGTTGCTCCCTTTTCTTCTTGTTTTGAATACGCTCGCGTGAGTGTGTGTGTGTGGTGTGTTATTGGAACATCCTTTTGAGTGTGATCGATGGCTGTCAGTGGACCAGGACATGCAACAGTAACGGTAACAGCAAGCTGCAGCAGCCGAGGCATGCAATAGGCTTGAGCTTTAATCAGCAGTTGAAAACTGATCGAAGTAAGGACAGCGAGTGATATCCTTGTGGTTTTTCAATGCCTATCTCAGGCATTCCTCTTACTCACGCTTGCACACACACATATGCACATGTAGTCTATAGCTGCAGCTGCACTTCCGTTTCCGCTTTGGGGCAAAGAAACACAGGCACATCATGTGGCCAGTGGCCATCTTTGGCCTCAGCTGGGGGCCCCATTCGAACACTGATTGTTTGCACACGTTGCACTGCCACTAAATTGTTTGTCTTGTGTGTATGTGTGTGTGAGTGTGTGTGTGTGTGCGTGAGAGTGTGCGTATGTATGTGTGCCTGCAATGCCATTAACAATACGGCGAATGCCAAACTGGCAAACGCGGCAAAGCCATTGTTATTTCGGTGGTCGATTGTTGTTCTTCCGGCTTGCGTGAGCTTACTGCGGACTCCCACTGTAACCAGTCTTTGCGCCCATTCACGCCCACTCCATAGCCACAAATTGTGCAAACAAGCGTGGGAAATAAGAGAGACAAAGACAGAGGTAGAGATAGAAGCACAGGCAGAGGCAGAAGCAGTGTTAGTTATAGAGAGTGCTAATGACTGGAAGTGAGTGAAAGCGAGTGAGAGAATATCATCATCAGGATGCTCCATGCAAAACTTGTACCACAAATCGCTTTAATTTTGTTGCGTGTTTCCTTTTAGAACTTGTTGTTATTGTTGCTGTTGTTGTTGCGGCTTTTGTTGCTTTCATTCCCCTCTATCATACTCTTCCTGGGCTTGGTTTGAGTTGTTTTTTCAGCTCGGTTTGTTCTCGACTGCAATAATCTTATTAGCAGTTTGTTGTTCGAACCTAATCAATTACCAACGTAATTACAAACTTTGCTAATCTGCTTAGCCCGTAACACACAGCACACACACACACGTAGACGAGGGAGATTGATAGATAGACAGCAGTTCTATGGGAAAGTATCGAAGGTATCTGAATTCGATTGCTGTAAATTTCTATTTATCAATTTTGTATGGCAAATTTCTAATTTGAAGGACATGGAAACTGTTGCTTAACTAAGAAATATGCAAATATTACTCTACATTTTTAGTAATTATATTTAAACCATAAATCCTTTTAATTAAAATACATTTTCTTCTTTACAGCAGCTGCAATCTTTTGGCTAGTCAAAGGATCAATCTGTATAGTATGGAATCCTAGTTGCATAAATATGGCAGATCAGGCAAAATAAAAAGTCCTCCATGTTCCTGAAAAGATAAACCTGATGACAAGCAAAGGAGTTGCTCTTTAATATGTATTCAAAATATTTCTATATATTTAATTTAAGTAATTTGTATTAACAAACAAATAAAATATAATTTAATTGTATTTTAATCTAAAACTGAAAGAAAATTATTTTGTTTTTCTGTTTTTCTTTGATGCTAAACGTTAATAGTAATCCTTATGAGTCCTGCAAGGTATAAAAAGTTATAATTGGACCAAAGTTGGCAGAGTTAGAGCTAATTTTATCATAGAAATAGTAATTTTTATCACTAAAGTCATTTTATATCCTGTATATCCTTGCATATCCTTGCGAATCCAAATTCAAAATAAGAACTTCTTTATAAGCTTTCGATTGGCACCAATCACACTCCGCTACGTCCTTTAGTTTACGAGTTATTAACAATTTTGTTTACACATTCCAAAAATTCCATATGTGTGTGTGGGTGTGTGCGCTAAGTCGAATTTTTTTAAATTTTGCTGAAGCAAATTTCAGCCCTTTTCATTTCAAAGTAACAGGCGAACAGAATGCAGGAGTAGGTGGAATTTATGGAAAACTGTTAATATCTCCCAAACTACGGGACGTAGCGAAGTGTGCTTGGTGTCAATCGACAGCTTATAAAAAGCTCCTTATTTTGAACTTAGATTTGCAAGGATATTCAAGGATATACAGGAGATATAAGGACTTTAGTGCTGAAAATTACTATTTTGTTGCATAAATGCAATGCAAAATTTGCAGAATAGTCGACCACGGCAGCAGCGCAGTAGCAGCGCTGCACTCGAGTCCAAAATTTCATGAAAAAAGCGAAAATTGCTGTTTCCAAAAAAAATAAAATAACAGGCGAACAGAATCAGCAGCAGGTTGCTGCACTAGATCATAGAAAAAAGTGTTGCATACTTTCATAGGCACAAATTCGTTAACATTCAAAAAACGCTAACAGCAGCAAACTCTGTTGTTTAACAGAGCGCGCTGTTAGTATAATGTTAGCTGCAATTAACTGCCCACTGGGGACTGTAAAGCACCTAGAAGGGGCGAATGTGCTGCGATAAGGCTGATTTAGGGCTTATTTTTTTCGTAGATAATATTTTTATTCTTTCAGCTTATAAATATAAGAATAAAAGAAACAGGTTTTATTATAGAAGCCATATTTATAAGATTTATTAAAAGATAAAAATCAATTTATTTGTTTTTCATGCAATATGTTTGTTCTTGTTATTGAAATGAAAGAATAAAAAAAAAGGAAAAAGTTGTGCTGCAGCACGTAATCAAAAGCCAAAATATTTGAATATGCCAAGATAAAATGAATGCTGTGTTTTGTGTTCCTACTCCACCTCCAGTCTCGTGTTCACTTCCTAAATTCTCCAGGCCCGCATTCGTTATGCCTTTTGCTGTCGACAGCAGCAAACTTTTCCACGCATGATTTAAATGGGAATAAATCTTGCGTTAAGACTCCAACTCCAACTCCAAATCCGACTATGATTCGACTCAGATTTGGATTTGGATTATGCAACGAAGGCGTCATTGTGCCAGACTGACACTGTAGAAATATAGTATAGGTAAGTAGGAGAATTTTGTGGATGAATTTGAATCTGAAATTGTTGCTCACGCTGACGCTGGTTCTGGCTCTGGCTACGTCACGTAGTTGGTAAATTTGTTTACATGTTACCAATGTCGTTTTTAGTTTTCGCATCCGTTGCTCTGAACGCAAACACACATCTCTCCCACTCACATATACTCACACACAAACACAGTGGAACACATTTACAATTGGCATAAACTTTTTCATATGCAAATCGCAAGTTTAGCAAAATATTTCGTTTATTGTTGAAGTTTTCTTTAGTTGCTGCTCTGCGCACCGAACAGAGCAGTTTTTGTTTTCATTCTTATATTTTGGCTAACGTGAAAAAGTTTTATCCAAAAATAAAAAATAAACTTTCTTGCCTCAAGAATTTTGATAAATTGCTTCAAGCGAAACCGGCTTCCATCTAAGTTTATGTCCCAACAGTAACAGCAGCAGCAGCAGCAACAACAGCAGCAGCAGCAACAACAGCAGCAGCAGCAACAGCAGTTCATTGCTTACATTACGAACAAAGAAATTTCACTTGTTTATTTTTAGTTTAAATATAAAAACCATGACACCTTTTATTGATTTAGTTTGTGTTTAAATGTGTATCTGTTGGTGTGTATGTGTATGTGTTATATACTTTACAATATACATATATATATATATTTCTATACATATATATATATTTGACTTAAATACTAACTGCATTTATCACTAGATTTTTATGTTCTCGCTTAATAAACCGATCGTAACTGTAGAGTATAGACAATGGTTACACGGCACGACATTAAATCGCATCAGCAAACGTGGGCTTATCTTTTTTATATAATATATATATATATATATATATATATAGTATATAAAGTATAGTATTATTATTTTTATTATTATTATTATATAGTAAAATGAACTATGTTTTGCTTGCGGCGTATATATATATATGGATTTGAAATTGGGTTTCTTTTACGTTTTCTTATAGACTTAACATTTAATTAGAACACACACAGCCTTGCTTTGTTTCTATATAAAATTACACTTATTACCAGTTAGCTAAAGTTAAAGTTAAAGTTAAAATTAAAGTTAAAGTTAAAGTTAAAGTTAATTACATTTAGTTACACACCGAGAAAAACGCTTAAACTTTAGTATATAGCATTGAAAATTTAATTAATTTTCTTTATATTTTTTTTTGCTTTTTCTTTTCTATTTATTTTTTCTCTTTTTTTGTATTTAAATTTAAAGCCACATCCAGATAGTTATACAAAATGCACACTTACTTTGAGAAGAGATTACACGTATAGCTTATATAACTAAATATATATATAATTAGCTATGATCTATTATAGACACTATAAGCCTAGGGAAATCAAATTAGCTAAAGAAACATATTGGTTCTTAAATCTTTATTCTATATCTAAGAGAAGAAGCCTGAATACTGTGCAGTTTTAAAATCCAAAATAAAATTCATAACTTTGATTTGTCAATGCTTTTTTTTTGGCTTAAAAAAAATGCAACTCAAACTAAGCTTATAATATAATATTATTAATTATTAATATATTATAATATTATGTAATTTTTTTTTTGGTTTTTCTTTTAGTTTTTTTTTTGCAATTTTCTTTTTTATATATTTTATTTTTTAAAACCCTTAGTAGTGCTTTGCAAGCTTACTTTTATTTTGTTTTTTTTTACTTTTATTATTAATTATGCTATGGCTGCAATCTTAGAAATAATCAAGTTGTTTTTTTTTTTGTTTTTCTTTCATTTCATTTTTTTTTTAAATAAGCTTTTTTACAAATATTTAGGTTCATAAATTGTGTACAGATTTTAAAAAATTTACACTTGTTGCGATTTGATGATGTGACAGCAATTTGATGGGCAGCATTTAATTTATATATATCTATATATGTATATATAAATATATATACACAATTCTCTATATATATATATATATATATTTTTAATTTTAATATACATATTTATCATTAAAACCTATATATATGCATACATATATATATGTTTGGGACCAATGTGCAAAACAGAACGACGGCAAACAACTGAAATGAAAAGATATATATATATATAATATATGATATATATAGATATAGATATGATATCTGGTCGGTTATATATATATATATAGAGGGCTTACCTTTTGACTCGTTTTCAGTATCACTTTGAGACTTGGCCATCGAAAAGATAAAGGGAGAAACTGAGCATTAAAATGCGCAACTTGAACACGTCAACTTAGATCCTCTACAGGTTTGTTGTTAAAAAAAAGTATAATAGAGAAAACAGGATTAGATTTTTGATAAAATTCGAAGTGGAAGTTTGTGTACAGAAAATAAATACAAAATGTTTTGAAACAGAAAACAAAACTTTATTTATATACATATATACGTGTATATATGCTGAGTGTTTTTAATGTGCGTGTGTGTGTGTGATACATGTGAGGGTGTGTGTGTGCGTGTGTGTGTGTGAGAGAGAGTATTTTTACATAAACATAAATCAGTTATATAACTAGGCGCATAACTGTACTAATGCAAAGTAAGAAGCAGATAAACAAAATGATATTGAAATGTTACAAAAATAGAGATAGTTAGAGAGAGAGAGAGAGACAGAAAGAGAAATGAAAGAGCCAAGAAATATATGTAAAAAATAATAAAGAAATAATAGAAAATAAAACTAAATATTTTACTTCAGTTGTGAAAAAAAAAACATTAAAAATAAAATTCATTTTGTTTTTTTTTTTTGTTGTTTTTTTGCTTTCAATTCATTTGATTTTTTTCTGAAAATTAACTAGATTTTTTTTTTGCATTTGCAAAATAAAAAAATAACTAAAACATAATTGTAAAATTATTAATAATATAAGAAATAAAAATAATAATATTAATATTAATATAATACAAATAAAAATTGTGGTTTAACAAATCAAAATTTGCACTAGCACTATAAAATTTATATATATATATATACATCAATATATATATATATATATATATATATATATATAAGAAAATCCATTTAACAAAATATTATATATATATGTAAAGGGAGGGGGGGGAGGCATATATATTTGTAATATATATTTATAGATATAGTATTTAACGTTTAGATCTTGTGACTTGCAACATAAGATAAACAAATGAAACAGAGACAAGTTTTAATATTAAAATTAAGTCTTAAATAATAATTTTAGTTTCTTTTTTTCTCTCTTTCCTTTTTTTTTTTTGATTTTCTTTCGTTTGTTTTTCTATCAAACTTAAAACTAAAAACATTTGTAACAATTGTTTGTCATGTTTTCAATTAGAAAATGGTATACAAAATAGAACAAAAATATATTTAAATGTTTATTTTTAAAAAATAAAAATTATTTGAAAAAATAAAAATTATTTTTTTTTTTAAACAAAACCAAAAAAAAACCTTTTTTTATGGCAGATAAATTTGACATTGTTGAAGTTGTTCGTAGTAAAATTTGAAAGTTGTAAGAAACAAAAAGTGTTTTGTTTTAATTAAGTAATTAATTTAATTAAATATTAAATCATATGCTAATTATAAATGTATATAAATGTATGTATGTTTGTGTTTGTGTTTGTGTATGTGTGTGTGTGTGTGTGTGTGTGTGTGGGTGTGAATTGTTTTCTGTTCGGTTTTAACTTCAACACTTAAACCAAATTTCTCTGTCTCAATTTCTTTTTGTCTTTTTTTTTTGAGTTTTAGAATTTAATTAATTAAATTTTATATATATAAAGTTTAATTTATATATTTGTATATTGTAATTTTTGTATTTTTTTTAATTTTGTAATTTTTGTAGTTTTTTTTTTTTGGTTTTGTTTTGGTTTTCGTTTTTTTTTTTTGTTTTTCTTTTTTTTTTAGTTTTTCAATTTGTTAATACGTACAATGTAGGGCTCTTGACTTAATGGATTATACTTAAAACACGCGCGCGCTCCACACGGGTAACTGTTTTCAATATTCAACTACTCCATTTAACAATTGTTCATTGGTTCATTCATTCATTCATTCATTAAATAATGATTTGTTGTTGTTCTTGTTGTTGTTTGTTGTTAGATTTAAAAAAAAAATAAACATATTTTCTTGCTCTTTTAGCTATTGTTGTTGTTGTTGTTGTTGTTGTTGTTTGTTGTTGTTGTTGTTGTTGTTCTCATTCTTCTTGTTGTTCTACTTATGGTTGTTGTTGTTGTTGTTACGATTGGATATTCAATGGTAATAATAATAATATTTAATATTTTCTTTTTTTGTTTTGTTTCTTTCTCTCCTTTTTGCTTTTTGCGTTGTGCGTTTTGCTTTTTTTGTTTTTATTTTTATCCTTGCTTCTTTCATTCTTTCTTAACTCTTGTATTCATTTTCTTCTCTTTCTTTCTCTTTTTGTCTCTTCCATATTATTATTCTAATTCCCTTTTGCTTTCTCCACCATCTCTTTAATAGGGCTTGGAAGAATCCTTTGGTTTCTTCAATTGCACCTTTAATCGCTTCGTTCCCACCTGGAAGCCATTCATGGCTTTAATGGCCATCTGTGCCGATTCCGGATTATCAAAGGACACAAAACCAAAGCATTTGGACAGACTTGTCTGCTTATCAATAAAGACCTTGGCCGAAATCACATTGCCAAAAGGCAAAAAGGTGGATGCCAAATCGGTATCAGTGAACTCCTGTGGTAGATGATAGATGAATAGATTGCATCCTTCAGGACCTGAAATTGTATACAATGAAATCGAACAATTAGACTCAATTATATAGATAATACTATATACTCTATATATGGCCTTAAAGTTAAATATAAAGTAACATGAGGAATCTCCCACAGAAATGCAGGCTTTAAGCTCATTTCAACTGCTGCTGCTGCTGCGGGGGCTCAGTTGCTGCCGTTGGTAGGGTAGAGCGAGCTCATCTTTGCAATGGGCAATTAATTTACCTCACACACGTGTAGCACACCAACATGCTCATAACCACACGCACACGCACACACCCACACCCACACCAACCCACACCCACACTCATGCAGACAGACACACATAATGACAGTTGCCGGGAATAAGCTGAAAGTTGAGCAGACAAAAGACGAAAATTATATACAAGCAGCCAGTCAGAGCATCAGATGGCAGCTGCCAACCGACAGAGGAAGAGTGAGAGAAGAGGTAGAGAGAAAGGGAGAGATGATAGTGTGCAACAGGGGAGTTGTTGGTTGGGGGGCATGGCTGATTGCCGAAACGGATGCGGAAATGATGCACCCAAGTGCCGTTGCGTATGTGTGTATGTTTATAACTATATACATATGTATGTGTGTGTGTGTGGGCGTGTGACATTTTGTTTAGCAGCACGTGCCGCCAACTGTCGCTGGCATCGCATATTAACAGCTGCGTCAACGGCGTCGCTAGCGTCCTGCTGCGGTTTGCACTTTTCGCACAAATTACTGTCAACGTCACAAGCAGTAAACATGCAACAACAACAACAACAACAAAAACAGCAGCAGCAGCAGCAGGAGATATAGCAGCAGCATCAGCTGCAATGTCAGCATTAACTTTCCTGCTGCTGCTAATGTTGCTGTTGCTGTTGTAGCTGCTAGTTCTACTTTTAATGACGAGCAACCAAAGTGGCAGTTGGCATTTTGCGGTTTCAATTTGCCAGCACACTAAATGCAGCTAATAAGGATAACACCAGGACAACCATTTTATAACGACAGACAATATCCGGTCGCTGCTGTTACTACTGTTGCTGCTGCTGTTGCTGCTGCAACATTTCAAATCAAGTGTAAAGCTTGAACTAAAAAACTGAAAGTAGAACTAAATGTTTTGCCTACAACTAAGGCGAGTAACAACAACATGTCGTATACTTGATTTGACAGCGAATCCTGTGCAGCAGCCTACAAACACTATCATAATCATAGAGAGAGAGTGATATAAAGAGAGAGAGAGAGAGAGAGAGGAAGATAGTGGGAGACTGCAAAGGGGAGAGCAAAGCGAGTGATACAATAGCTATTCAGATGCATGTCTGTTGCTGCCCACGGCCACGCCCACTTTATAATGCATTGCATTGTAATGAAATAACTTTGTCATATACCTGCTGCTGCCGCCTATACCCTACCCCCTGCTCCTTATGCTTGTCAAAGTGCCTGCTGCCTGGACATGAACTCTATCAACGTTTGCCAGAAGCGTTGCTATTAATAACATTGATATATCTTTGCCGCGAGTGCATGCACTATGCATGCCACGCCTACATCACAGCAAACACACACACACACATACACGCATGTATGGGTATGTTATATATTGAGTTTGATTGAATTTGCTTTGGCACACAAAAGGGGACACCATCCAACAACAAAGACACAAATCAAAGGGCTGCTTTAACCGCCTGTTGACTAACTGCCTAACTGACAAATTGAATGACTGATGCGATTATAAAATAAGAGCATATTGAAAGCAAGAGGCGTTGCCAGCCTAAGCCGCCTACTCACTGCCACCCAACTCTCCCCCCCGCCACAACACTTATATAAGCTGAATCTAAGCTTATGCAACATACATCAGCGGACTATAGAAATTTTTGCTTTATATTAATTGACTTTGCCTTTCGCGTTTGGCACACTCACACATACATGCAACAATTAAATTGTCCTTTCATGTGGGAGTGTGTGTGTGTGTGTGTGTGATGTCTGTGTGTTGGTAATTAAGGAGTCGTAAGTGCCAATTAAAATATGTTGCAAGGCTACATTGAATTAAGCGACTAACGAGCAACACGTGCGGCGCCTTTGAAAAATGATGAAATATATTTTGGAAAGTGGTCAGAGAAAGTGTGAATGATGAAAGGACAACGACGAAGAGAACGACACGTAATTAGCAGAGAGCTTAAATGGTTGCCAGGACAGCAAAATCCCTTGGCAATTGACAATGTCAGAGGTGAAAGCTCTTTAAAAATCTGCCAGGATATATGCTTAATTCTTAATTCTATAAGCAGCATAATAGGTGAGTATAATATGCAAGTCAAGAGTTCAAATATGCTTTATATTTATTATCCTAGTTGAAATCTTAAATCTTAAATGCTATCAATTGCATTCTCTTTAAGCAGGACGAGCCAGGACGACGGCAGCCGCCCACAAACAATGAAAAGATTTACAACGTTTTTTATGCATTTTTTTCTCTCTTTTTAGTCTGACAAAAATCTGAAATCGAAGTTTACTGCAAAAAAATGCAGAAGATTTGTGCAATCTGTGGAGAAGCAACAACAAGCAGCAACAACAGCAACAACAGCAACAGCAACAGCAATGGCAATGCCAAGCAACAATGTCTGAGGCAGATAAATTCTTAGCATGTGAAATTTATCAAATGACGACAACATGCACATATAAGCAACAACAACAACAACAACAACAACAACAGCAGCAGCAAGGATAATAACAATAAGAAGAAGTATTGCATAAGGAGGAGTAGTAAGAGGAAGCATCAGCAGCTGAGCAGCAGAACAACAGGAAACAAGTTATAAGCATGTAGACAGGCTCAGACGACAGGCGTAAAATTAAGCAGGAAACAAAATGGGGAAAAAAAATGTGAAATAATAAAGCAAAAGGAGATGTGGAAAAAATATGTATATATGTGTGTATGTGGATGTAACTCTTGCCAGGAAGTAGCAGGCAATGGTTACCCATCATCTAGTATATAAATAGAATACTTTAAATGCAGAGGGAGCGGCAGCGGCAGATGTAACAGTCAAATATGAGCAATGAGTGTGGGAGAGAAGCGAGAACTATAGCCGGATGCAGCCAGCCAGGATTAAAGTCATGTGCATAAACCGGAAGTTGGAATATAAAATAAGTACAAGCAAGCAGTATACCACAACACACACACACACACATCCATACACATACAGAGAGCCACAGACAGTAGAGGAAGTCAAAAAGATTTGCGACTTTAACTGGACATACGACGAACTTGAGTTAAGCTCCTTCTCCCTCTGCTGTCAACTGCTCTGCGGCGCTCAAGTGAGTGATTATGACTACGCTGACATATTGCATAATATATGTATGTGTGTGTGTGTGTGTGTGTGTGTGTGTGTGTATGCATGTGCATATAAAATCAATAAAGATGCATACAAGCAGATGTTATATGAATTCCATTTGCCTGGGTCATGCCCTTGAGAGCATAGAAGACAACCGAAATAAAGAATGCGATGGCGAGAGTAGAAGAGGGAGGGGTGGGAGAAAGAAGTAAAACGCGACCACAGCAAAAAAAGCGAAGAAGAAATTGTTGTTAGCAAACAACATGTGCTGCTGCTGTGGGCGAAAGCACATAAAGTAAGGACGAAAAAAAAGGATATATCTAATGTATATTTCGAGTGAATGGGTGAGCCGCAGCATGGAAGGACGCGTAGGATACAAAACTCCAACGGATGCGGCATCTTTGCACAGCGGAAAAGGAAAATGCAATATAGGAAATCGTTTTTCGCACACACACACAGACACACACACATATAAAGAGGTGGAAGAAGAAGCAAAAGACAAAACAGGAAGTTTATTTGGTTGTGTGAAGCAAAAATCGTGTGGTAAAAATTTGTAACATATTTTTATCTCTACTCCTTTTTTTTTCATTTGGCTAAAATAATGATTTCCAGTTAACTGAATTTATAAGCCAACAACAACAACAACGACGACGACATCGACAACAAGTTGACTGCAGTTAGTTATGCTTACAGTTAGTGCAAAAAAACAGCTGCCAAAACTAAGAGAATCGCTGCGTAAAGACAAAGAAAATGAGGCAAGTTTATGTTTCATTATGAAGTTTCATTAACTACTTGGCTAAGAATGTGATATTAACGGCAAATGCAGATTTGATGGTTATAATTCTAGCTAAAGAGCTATTATCAGTAACTCGTCTGGGTCATAGTTCAAAGCTCATAGCTCATTCATGAGCAACCAGCAACTTGTTGTAGAGACTCTGACTAATTATTTCTAAGCATAACTTCCTCTTGCTATTTCCCTTCCTCAGATCCTTCCCCTGGCTCACTCTCCCTTTGGCAGTTGTTGCCATTCTCGTGAGAATTATGTGTAGTAGTTCGTTAGTCAAGTGAAGCGTGTGTGATGATAGAGGTAGGGGGATGGGAGGGGCAAGGGGCAAAGCATGAAGAGGGAATAAACATGGAAGCTCGCATGTCGCATAACATGCGCAATTTGTTTGAATGTGGACGCACTGAGCAGTGTCCTTTTCCCCATACATCCCCAACCCGCACTCTATCCTTCTCTTTACATTTTCTATTTCCTTTGCCCTTAACTTCTCTACACTCCCATCCCCACTCCCACACAGCAAGCATTGCCCATTGCTATTCAAGTAACAGTAACAGTCCATGACTTGTGTTGTGTTGTGCTGCGCGTTCTTTCTTCTTGTTGTGTGTGTTTTGTTGGTCACGAGGGAATTTTTGGGGCAACGTCATGAGTCAGCAAACCAAACAAGTCACACAAAGACGATGCAGCAGCAACAGCAGCAGAAGGAGTACCAGCTACATCCATAGAAGTCAACCAACTGCAAAAATATATATCACAACATATACGACTCGAGTACTGTATACATACATATATATACACACACACACTTGCAAGCATACATGCATGTATGAATGCAGACGTATTTGGCATGACTGCTGCTTGCTTATATGTCTCTCTAGACACACACACACACACTGACACAGACATATACACAGACACTGTTGCTTATGTAACCGGAAATATGGCAAAAAGTGCAACGCCAAAACATTTTCCGTTGCATTTTGCCCAGGGTCGGAGACGCGTCTTTTACTTCGTCGTCCTGGCTAGGATATCTGCTTAGCAGTGACATAGACAAACACACAAACTCACACACATACACAAATACACACATACCCCATATAAACTGCAACTGCAACTTTAATGTTTTCCATGTGTGTTTGTGCCAAAGAGTAAGAAAAATGTAGATAAAAGAGAGCCAAAGAGAGATGGATAAGGAGCAAGTGAGAGCATTGCTATATTTTCTGATATCGACGTTCACGTCCAACTAATGGAATTGTGTGTCAAGTGTGTAATATTTACACTGTGTCAAAAGCTGATAAAAATTTAAGCTACAGCCAAATGCTTTTTATATAAATTCGTATTATTGCATGTGTATGTGTGTGGGCTTTGTGTGTGTAGTAGTAGTAGCAGTATAAGATGATTGATCCTATTGATTTTTACATTATCTCCTTCATACTCTATGTGAGTCTCACTCAAACTTGAACAAAATGGATTTGTATCAGTTTCAACTTTAAACAGACAATTCGCAATTGAAATCAAGGATTTATATAAAGAGAGAGAGAGAGCTTATGCTATATATATCCTTATAGGATATTGCCTGAAGCAGTAGATTAAGTTAATTCTAGATTTAAGCAGATGCTGCAGCTAATAAAATGAATTCTTTGAAGTGTCTTTATACGCATTTTCTGAATGAGCAGCTCTTACTGAATCCTTTGAAAAGGATTGACTGCTGTTAACTTGAAGAAAGTTGCGGCATATTTAATTGTATTTCCATCAGTAAACCAAGCAGTTACTAACAAAAGGATAATAGATGGATATATAGCTCTATAAAGTCTCTGTTCGTATAGCTGAGGATAGATTTGCATATAATCTATTTCACAATTTCTAAGGTCCAAGTTCTGTGTCCTTTGATTATTCTCAGCTGCTGAGAGCCTAGGAAAAACAACTCACAGTTTAATAGGGATCGATTGATCTATTGATAAAGTAACATAAAGCACTATAACTATTAAATAACTAAAGGATATCTTATGCTGATTTCTATCCCTCTTTCTCTACTTGCATAGGTTTATCATACTACTTCATAATCTTTTGCTGTCTCTAGTCTCCCCTTTCTCTTCTTAGTACACCTTGAAATATATAGTTCGATTCAGTGTTCTGTCAATTTAGCATATGTATAGCCTTGATTCTTCAGTTACAACTGTTTTATACTTAATTCTATATAGCTGCAGTTTAACCTTAATGCGTATTATAAGTACATATCAATTGCAGCTGCAGCTGCTTGAAGTCAATTTTTTTTCTGTACTGTTGCAGTTTGATTAATGATATTGGCAACAATATGTTGCAGTTGTTGTTGGTGGCAGATGAAGAACATCATCAAAGCCAAGCTTTTTACTTGCCACAGCAACTCTCATTACTGCCTCATTTTTAATGAAAAGGAAAACAGCAAATGAAAAGGATTCTTGGAAAATAACTAAGTAGTCTCTGTGTGTGTGTATGTATGTGGTTGTGTGAGTGGAGCAGGCAAGGGCAAAAGTAGCACAGAAAAAACCGCAAAATGCGAATGACGCTGACGTCAAATGAGCGAGTTAATGCATTTGATGTTGCAACACAGGCAGCAGTAACAGCAGGGGGCAGCAGCAACCAGTAGCAACAGCAGCAGCAGGGGGCACCAGCAACCAGTATTATATAATGCAAGATTGCTGCACAATAGTGAATGACTGACTGAATGACCAAATGACCAAATGACCAAATGACTAAAGCACCGAATGACTGACCAACTGACAGCACCGCAGTCAGCCATTTTGTAACATTTATCAAAATGGCTGGCATGTAGACATTTCTATCTCTATGTGCGCACAACTACGCTAAACCTTAACCACCGTACTCTGCCCAACCACTCTACTATCAACCACACGTTTATCCATAAACCACCCCCTATACCATCACCCAATAGAGTTATATACAAATATACAATATATATATATATATACATATATATGATTGTAGTCACTCACCTTCAATCTGCTTGCCCGCAGCAGCGGCTGCAGCGGCGCTCAACGCAACGCTGGCTAAGGGGGAGGCGGATAGGCCAGCGGTGCTTCCAAATTGCGGTAAACCAGCGGCTGTTGACATATACGCCGATGCCAATGGATTTGGATCTGACCCTGCAAATAGAAGAGAGTAAAATATACAGAAAATGCACAGCAACAGCAAAAACTATTCAAATGAATGACGTGTCGATATATTTACATTACGTTACGTTACGTTAAGTTACGTTAAGTTACGTGTCCTGTGCTGACAGTAACCAGTGTGAATTACATTTCAGAAACACACACATAGCGCCAAGGTTTGTTTGTGTGTGTGTTTTTGATGCAAATTAGTAGCTTATTTTCTTCTGTATGACTGATTTTTAATGAGCTGAACTATTACTTGCGGCACCAGTTCATAGGTTCTTCTTGAAGAAGGTAAGTTTAGCTACTTTATGTGAACTAGTTCCAGCAAAGTATTCAGCTATTCTTTAACATCTACTTATATAAACTCTAACATAACCTAAATTTGCCTCTGTGTGGTGTTTCAGTAGTTCAACCCAAGCCACCTAAGTCAGCTCAAAAGAACTAGTTCTGCTATATACATATATAAAAGGATCAAGCTAATATATACCTCAATATTACATACTAATTATCCTACTAGTTTCTCATTTGCTTTGCCTTAAAACACACTTTCCATTTTGCTTCATTTGTAACTAGTTCACTAGAGTTTAAAGGAACTAATTGGAACTATATATAAAACAAACGTTCACACATAATGTGTAAAATTTGAACTGCTGTTTAACCTCATCAGATGTAATTAATCATCGAACGTTTTACACACCGCCGAAAGGGGAGGAGGTGACATTTGATTATTTTCCCATTGTACAATAATAAATAAATCTAAAATTAATTTGTTGTTCATACGCCATGTGGCACAGCCGTCGCACTTTGTGTGTGTTTATATAACTGTGTGTGTGTGTGTGTGTGTGTGTGTGTGTGTGTTTATGTGTGTATTTAGTTTGGGGTTTGTGTTTTGTGTAATTTGACGCCTGTTGTTTGTTATTTAGTTGTTTTGTGTACCCGTCATGCAATGCAATTTTGTGGTTTGCACTTGTTTCTCTTTTCCCTTTCTCCTGGTGTCCTCTAGCTATCAGTTTGTTATTAATGAGTTTTACAATTGAACTTGTATGTGTATGTATATGTGGTTCGTGTGTGTGTGTGTGTGTGTGTGTGTGTTGGCTGACAATAGCGTGCATGCAATGAATTTGATAACTAATTTGGCTAATAACAAGTTATGATGTCAGGTTCGCGTCGGCGGACTTTGAGTCAAGTTTTAATTTAAGTCAAGTTTAAATTTATGTTACTTTTCATTTTTTGTTACTCCTTTCTATGCCATACAAAATTATACGAAAACTTTCTCAAAGAACTACCTACACACACACACACACACACAAATGTATGTATATTTGTATATGTGCAGAGGGAGAGAGAGAGAGAGAAGAGAAAGAGGAGAAGCACATACATATTGAAAAGTTTTGTAAGATTTTACAGATTTAATTTCAAAAGTTTTACCCTATGTAGCAGCAGTACTTGACACATCTGCCACACCCTCCACACCCCCCACACACGCATATTACACACGCGCACACACAGTTTACCCTCACACCAACAGCAAGGTGTTGCAATCAATTTTTGGAGCAACATTTTTTAATTTAACAGCTTGGAAGGTAAAGAGTAACAGACGTTAGCAACTAGTTAATAAAAACGAAGAGTGATGGACTTGAAAATACCCTGTTACATATATATGCAATATACTACATATACATAGCTGATAATATAAACTTTCATCATACTTAAACAAAAGCGTTAAATATTTGCTAGTATTTGTTTCTAGATTGTTTACGCGTCGTATATAACCCAAGGAAAGTTCCTTTATAGGGTATATAGAAAGCGTATAGGTAAGTTTGATAAAAGTTTTACATATTTGCCAACAAAATTGAAGGTATTTGTTTTAATTGTCTGTTGCTCGTTGCTCGTTGTAGAACTCACAAAACTCAAGTCAAAAGAGTGCCCCTAAATGTATGCAACATTTTATGGCTATTGGCCTAAAACTAAGAACTAACAACTGGCCAGGCCAATAATAACATACATCCAACAGAAGGACAACAAATAATCAAAGACACACACATACACACACACACACATATATGCATAGTGTAGAGAGATAGCTTATTTGTGTGTAAATTGCCTACAACTATTTGGTATATATTTTAGTTGCAAGTTGAAATTGTTGTTGAATGCCTTTTGGCCATTGGCATTGACTTTTTTTGGACTAAAGTAAAATTTTTGGCAATTTCGAAGCGAGTTTTAAAATTCTTTTTTTTTCTTTTGTTTTTGTTTTTGTGTTGTTCTGGCCAAGACTTTTGCCACTTGCCTGGCATACTTGAAGACTTTTGCCAGTTGTTGCTGCCACTGCCAGTGCCACAGCTACAGTTGCTGCTGCTGCTGCTGCTGCTGCTGCTGTTGCCGCTTCTGTTGTTGATTTTGAAGTGCAAAGAGCGAAAAAGTGTATAAACAAACGTAATGGAGAGTCATGTTGAAAACAGAGTTCAAAACGTGTTCTATATGAGTGGAGTGAAAGCAGCAAAAAGAAATGAAGAGAAGGAGAAGTGAAAAGCAGAAGCCCCTTCTACAAATCAGCTGAAATTCAACAAGGATCTCAGCAAGGGATAGAGAAGTGTAGTTGAAGGATATAAACTACATAGTTTACTGCACTTTACAAAACTTTGATTAAGATTTTTCGTTTGTTGCTTTTCGTTTGCTGCTCTCTATGCCTCTCTCTCTCCCTCTAACACTCTCTTTATCTAGTTTTTTTTTTTCGATTCTATTTCTGTTTTCTGTTTTTGTTTGCTTTTTAGTTTTTTTTACTTCTATTTTTAGTTTTATTTTGATTTTTATTTTTGACTTTGCTTCGAGTGCTTCGAGAAAAAGTTTTGAATTGGATGCGCTTCAGATTGTTGCAAGGATTTGGTTGATTCTTTGTTGCCAACTACCATTTATATTATGGTAGTGTGGATGGACTTGATAATGTTAATAAGAGAAAGAGAAGTAAAAGAAGGGAAAGGCAACATAAAAAACGAGAAACTTAACCTCGCATTGAGTTGAAAATGTGGCCAAAAGCAAAGACCAGATTAAGTTACCAATTTAAATTGAACAAAGAGCAATAGAGAGAGAGAAAGAGAGAGAGAGAGTAAGTGAGCGAGAAGGAAGTGGTAATTTCGATTCGTATAAATTAAATTTAATTCTTATTATTTCAAATTGAAAATAAATTTGAGGCAAACTCAAAGCAAGTATCAAAAGAATTATGCCTTTATAAGGATATGGCTTCAAGTTATAGATTGCAGCAGACAGGATATTAGTTGGAATTGTTTTTATTTGGCATCAATTTGCGATCTAATTTCGATTTAGCCGTTATTATCGTTATTATCTACAAATCTCTTTCGCACAATTTACAACTCACACACACACACACACACACAGAGAGGCACACACACAATGAAATCTGGTAACAATTATGAGGCTATCTATGCGCACACACGCATAAAATTGTTATTTCCATAGAATTTTGCGTTGCGTTTGCCATAAACAATTTGCAGCAAGGCAACAAAAGCCTCAAAGCGCAATTTGTTTGGACATTTTATTACAGGAACAACAACAACAACAACAACAACAACAACAGCAACAACAACAATAACAGCAACAACAACAATAGAAATAAAATTGAACTTGAAACGTGATTTTGTTGTTTAGTTTATGTTTATGTTAACTGAGAGACACAATAGAAAAGCGACTGTAAAAGAGAGAAAGAGTAGGAGATATAGAGAAAGAGAGGGAGATAGAAATGAAAGAAATTTTCTTCTACATTTCATTTTTCATTTATGGCTTCAGCCACACAATGAAATCGAATCGAAAAAGAGTGAAAAAGCCCAAGGCAAATATAGGCGTCGCATTCAATGGCAGAGAGAGAGAGAGAGATAAAGAGAAAGAGAGAGAGGGAGAGTCCTCTTAGCTAATACATAGACTGTCCACCAGGGACTATGTGCAGTGTACAAAATTTTTGTTTCGAGTAGTTTGTAGTAGAAAATTTCGACAGGACTACAAGAATTTTTAATATTTCATTAAATTAAGTGCCTCCAGAAATCGTTCAAGTGGCACACGATGAGCACGCACAAGTGCACAAGGAGCAAGTAGCAAGTAGCAAGCAGCAAGTAGCAAGGAGTAAGACGCAAGGCGTAAGGAAGAAGCGGCGTGTACTTGAGTATCTTCAGAAAGGACTCTTAGCTAGCAAAGAGGCGTGCATTAGGGCATGGCCTGTTCCTTTTTTGTGTAGTTTTGGTAGCACACGAAAAATCCGCTTAAATATTTTGCTTTCTCCTTTACTTTCATTCCAATTTTTCACTTTTTTTTTGGTTTTTGTTTTTGGCATATCTCTGGTTAAGTCTTAGCCACGTTTTTTTACGGTTGGTAGATGCTCATGAAATTAACTTGGTAATGCCCAGCTTAGCCAGGAAATTTTTATTGTTTACCAGGAGTAAGGTGGCCCCTTTCCTCTATTTTCTATTTTTCTTTCTTTTGTACTTAAAAATTGAACAATAGCTGTGCGAGCCAGACATTGGCCTTAATGCAAGGATAAGAGCCCAAAAAAGAGGAACGCAAATTGGCTAAGATATTAACAAATGCCCTGCTAACTGTATATAATATCTCTCTATATATATTTATCAGATTTGCTTTAATTAAAAGCACCGATTTTCATATTTTTCCTGCCTTTCCCATTACTTTTTTTTTGAGTCTTCTTTTCCTGCACCAATTGTGGGCATATAACTCTTAGCCTAACTTATGTGGCAGCAACATTCGTTTTTATTGCCACTGTAAAGTGCAAGATTTGCCAGTTCTCTATGTTGTCTGTATGATAGAAAGAGAGATGGAGAGAGAGAGAGGGGGAAGAGAGATTTGTTGGTGGAAAATTCCACTGAAGTTGGTTGCATTGCAATTTGCCCTAAAACGCAATGCTGCTGCTGGTGCAAAAAAGAGGCCAAAGCCCATTGGCTTCTTTACCACTTTTGGTACCAGTTTCAACCCACATTTGCACCACTTTGCAGCTGATGTTGCTGCTACTCTGTTGCAATAAGTTCCGTGTTGTTAATTTCGCAAGAGAGTGTAACTTGTAATTTTGTACGTTGTTCATTCTACGGCTTCACCCTTGACTCATGATGTTCTTGTCGTCGTTGTTGTTGTTGCTGCTGCTGTTGCTGCTGCTTTACGGCAATCAACTTTGGCGCGTGACGTAAACGACGACGTAAAACAGCAGCCACGTGAGCGTTACGTAGCTTAAGTGACGCTTCGTTTACTTTTAACTGTCAACTTAATAACCGTTATAGGTAAATCTTTTCTTTTTTTTTAATTTTTTCATTTTTTCAGTTTTTCTTTTTATCATTTTTCATTTGCATAAACAAATTCAAACAAAATTGACAAATCAAAGTAAAGAAGAAAAAAAAACGAAACGAAACGAAAAAGTGAAAATTCAAATCTTAATCAAAAGCTCAAATAGACTTTGATGAAGAAGAGCAGCTCACCTGATAATTTAGCAGCTAATTTTTTTCTTACTAGACCTGTGTATATACATATATATATATATGTATATATATATAGATATATATGTGCATTTGTATATAAGTTAGTATATAAAAATAGATGTTGTATATATCCAAAATGTATGCAAGCAGCATTCAATGTGAGAGAGAAAGAGAAAATACAATTTTATTATTAGTTTGAGTTGGGTTAACTTGAGTTAGGCATAATATTAACAGCTTTAACCTAAATTGAAATGTATATATACAAGATATATATATAGTACATCCTTCAGTTTGATTGACAATATAAATAAATGGTGGCTTAATTTAACAGCTAACTGACAACATACAGTATTTGCTCAATGAAGCATTCTAACCTCATTATAAAATGAACAGGATACGTGAGTGATAATTGAGATTGAGTAAAATGTAAAAGAGAGAGAGAGAGAGGGTGAGAAGTTTCTATTAAAAGAACATTAATACAGTAAATTATATATAGAATAGCATATACCCTAAATTGAGTGTTAATTTGCTTGAAACTAGTTGCAATTCCAGTGAATTTAGTTGTTAAATAATTAGTAATGTTTTATATATAAAATAGTTGTCCGTAGAGAAAAGCTAACTGGGTATTAGAGTAGACCAATAACTTGGCTAACAATAAGGATAACAAAAAGAAACGGTTCATTATAGCATATAATAATGAGAAATCAATAAGGTGTGTCACATTATGTGGAAGGGAAAGCTGAAACTGGAGTAACATCCTTATTGAATCTAATTGGATGAGTTGTCAAAGCTGTCAATGAGGTAGGAAGTGGGGAGAGTTTTGCATTTGTTGGATTTCCTTTTGATTTTCTGTTCAATAGGGGGAGGGTGGGGTGGGTAAAACTTTAAATTTACACTTACACAAAAGTGCTGCTGTATTGGTCAGCTGTGCACTGCCTGGAGATGTAGCTGCATTGGTCAGACTCGGTTGTGTCATGGCAGCAATAGCCGCTAGATTCTGCACTGTAAGTGGATTAAGGAGTCCAGCTGCTGCGTTATCCTGTGCCGAATTATTTTGCTGAGCAGCGCCTAAGCCAGTTAATGCTGTTATTTTAATAAAATAAAATATATTATATTATTAATCAAATCCAACTAAAAAATATTAAAAATTTTACCTTGCAGCAATTGCTGCTGTAAGCCAACTGTTTGAAGCTGCTGCAGCAGTTGAATGCTTGCGGGAGTCAATGCATCGGCACCCATCACCGGCGATGGTTGTTGCGGTGGGTTTGGCAGTATCGGTGTGGATACAGTTGTGGCTGTTTGTCCCAATGGTATATTTATATTGGTTGCCAGATTCCATAGATTCGCTTGAATTTGCTGTATCTTCTTTTGTTCCTTCTCCTTTTGCGTATCCGCAAACTTCACAACCAGCGGTGATGTGCAACCTTCCATTATCTTATTTTGACTTAAAGTCTAACAAAAACAATATATATTATATATATATAATATATACTATATAGACATATATAGTACTTACCACTTTAATAGCCGATATGGCAGCGTGTTTGGTGGAAAATGTAACAAAGGCACACCCCTTGCTCTGTCCGTTCTGATCACGTAGTACTGTACACTCCTCAATCGATCCGTGTATTTCAAATAATTTACGTACGTCGTTTTCGTTCAGTTTCTTATTGAGCATGCCCACAAAGAGTTTACGTTCTGCAATAAAAATTGATAAAAAAAAAAACATTTATTAATTGTTTGCAATTTATAACATTTTATTGATTACAATTTCTTTTAATTTTAATTTGTTTAAGTAAAGAAAATAATAAAATTTATAAAATAATTTAATAAATAAATAATAATAATTATAAAATGAAAATAATAATAAAAAAGATAATAAATAATATAATAAAGTAAAATAAAATAAATAAATGAATAATAAATAAATAATAACTTAATAAAAATATTTAATAATATATAAAAAATAATTTAGAATAATAAATAAATAATAAATAAATATTAAAAAATAAATAATAAATAAATAAAAATAATAAATTACTAAAATAAAATAAAGAAATGAATAATAAATAATAACTTAATAAAAATATTTAATAATAAATAAAAAATAATTTAGAATAATAAATAAATAATAGATAAATATTAAAAAATAAATAATAAATAAATAATAATAATAAATTAATAAAATAAAATAAATAAATAAATAATATATTTATAATAGAAATAAAAATAAATACATAAATATAAATAATAAATTTTATATATTATAAATTAATCAAATGAAATATACTTATTGGTTTTAGCAATAATTGTGGGTAAATGAGAAGAAAAACATCAAATATTATGGAAACTTGTTTGGAATATTCCAAATACTATATACATATATACGATATATACCCAATTTCTGTAGTTCATTTAGTTAAAGAGAGAAAAACCAAGTTAATCACATTGTTTTACACAGGTTTATGCAAATGCTTTGGATTAACCTTGGTAAGTTAATCGTTGCGTGAATAGAACGCGATGCGGAAGCGCGGCTAACCACAGCAGCCTTCAACAGCACATACAATATAATATACAATATAATATTGTATATAAATTATATATACATATGTGTGATATGCGATATCTTTAGTCATAGATTGAGACCTCCAGAGGCTATCGCATAACAAGGTAAGGGGCTTGACATTGTATGGCTAGAGAGGTTGCTTAGCCTAGTTCTAGTTACAACTAGGTTGGGGACAATATAAATACAATAGCAATAGAGATCACTGACCAGCTATTAATTGTTAGTGAAAGAGATGGAAAGAGAGAGTGGGAGAGTGAGAGAGGGAGGCAGAAATAGCAGTTAATTTCACATATTTAACAATGCTCAATTAATTTTGCATAAATTAAAATTCGCTTGCAACATTTTTGCTTCTCTGTTCCGATAACTAATTGGCGTGCATTTAACATATCGCCAAATATTTGAACACACAGACATACAGTACAACATACACACACACACACACATACATACATACATATACATACAAGTAATATACAAAATGTTAGCTAATTTATTTGCACAGTCATGCAAAATGCGCAACGTTGGCCAAATTAATTGTTATCAAATGTGCAATTGTCGGGTCGAAGGGGTTTTTGCTGCTCACTAAAATTACAAAAATTACTGAAATTAGAGTGGACCAAAACCAAAAATTGGTATATTAAAATCCAATTTTTCTCTTTTGATATGAGGGAAAACAAATGAAAACTTAGCAATGGCAACAATTAACTCTGTATTATAGAAAGCAAATTGCAATATATTTGGTATAAAATATTTATTAAATCTTTAGATACATTTCTGCTTGTATTATCTAGTATCTATTATTTAGTATCTATTATCCAGTATCTGTATCTAATTTTGCAGTGAATTCTGTGTAACAATTGCAATTATTTTGCATATTGGGCAGAAAATTTAAATTGTTTCACACAAATATGTTTTCACTTCAATGAACGATGGGTTTTTGGACAACGAAAATTTCCATTTAATTGTCTATAATTGTTATACCCTATAAATAATAGCTATAGGGTATATACTAAGCAGACAAATTTTTAAATATATTAAAGGATAATCAATCAATTGATTTGCATTCAATTTATTAAGCAAACCTTTCATCTATTTGAGGGGTATCTTTTAGTCGTATACTTTGATATAATTTTGTAAACGTTTCGCATTATAATTAAGTGATTGTATAAAGGTTTCTATTGATATTTGTAGAATCATATACTAAGAGTTGGTAACTGCAACTAAACCTAATTTAAGCATATCGTTATCATTCTTATCAACGTTATCGTTATCATTACCATTATCATTCGCATTTGGGTTATAGTTTAATGTTTGGTAGTAACAGTTTAAGGTACGGAATTGCATTATAATGAGTAGAATTCCATGGCAAATGCTATGCAGCAGTAGCAGTAGCTACAAGTATATGTTGCAACTCTTGCCACACTTGCAAGCATTACGTGCCGCAATGCAGCATCTCTACACAGAACCCCATTGCGAGGAGTCATTTCCATTGCCATTTCGAGAGCTGCATCATAATCGTTATCAAATGCAAACCGCCGACAACGATGATGCAAACATCAGCAGCAGCAGCAGCAGCAGTGGCAGTGGCACTTGCATTATTATTATGATTATTGCAGCAACAGCAAAAGCTAACTGCACTTGAGCTATATTATCATAATCCCAGTTGCATCCACCATTGCAATCCTGCATCCCGGCGCTATATTTAAAATTCATTGAATTTGATGCGTGTCGATGATGCCAGCAGCTGTTTAACCCTGCTTCTCCTCCTCATTCCCCTTCTCCACCTTCCCACCCTTATGCTGTGCAACGTTTTATTGCAATCGAAGGTAAAGGATATTTCGGTTGTAAAAAACCTTAAGGCTAACCAGTTGCAGTACCCACAAAGAGGTGGCATTCTTATGAACAAAGTATGCTACTAAAAATTACATCTGATGTTAAATTTATAATCTATATCCTGTAACATTCTGGGCATCAATTTAAATTGAAATATCCTTGCTGGATTCTTGTCCCTTTAATATTAAGTCTAGTTTGTGCTTAGGCTCAACTCTATCCTAGTGGAATTCAATTTTAAATTTAATTCTCTGCAAATAGTTTACTTCAACTTTAAGCTGCAGCTTTGAGCTCAACTCTCTCTGTGCGATTCTCTCTCTTATGCCACCTTCCCTTTTACTCTTTCTATGCAGCAACATTTGCATTTTCCTTTAAATTATTTATATTACCATGGTACATGTCCAAGACTCAGGCTCTCGTCCCCTCCCTCTCTTTCTTACTATACTCTTAATGCAACTAATCTGCTTCTAGTGGCGCACATTAAGTGTTGCCACGCTTTCGACTTTAATTTGAAAACATAAAACAGGCAGCTGCTGCACAGGTGCAGCACAGCAGCAAATCTAAAGCAGCGACTAAAGTGTAGACTAAAGTGGGCAACTATACATATACACTTTTATACATACATACACACACACACATCCACATTTTTTCTAACCATTTTGCATGCAATTCAACTAACCGAGCGACCACTCAAACCAAACCAAAGCAAACGAAGCAAAACCAAACGCAACGTGCTTCATGACATCGACTCAGATGTTGTATGTTGTATGTTTCATGTTGATGTTGTTACACACTGTGTTATTGGTATTATTTTAGTACTAGCAAATGAATTAATTAAAATAAGTAAAAGTTACTAAACAATTAGCCTTCAACTAAGTAAAGCTAAGCAAATTTAAAGAAGTTTTGCAAGCCACAGCATAAAAAATTGAAGTCAAAATGTGAATAGAAATAAAAAAAATATTAAAAATCAAAATACTAAAATAAAAAAATATTTTCCATTTAACTAACTCTTACTATTTTCCATATAAATTATTGATTTAAATTTAAATTTATATTTAGTTGGAAAATTTCACACATTTTGTCACTGTGCACAACAGAGAGCAAGAGGACGACCCTTTGCCAATTTTCCTGTTTCCATATGTAACCGGGTCATATTTGCCGCCAACGCAGCAACCGTCTGTACATTTGTCCTGGAAGCGGATGCGGATGCGGATGCGGATACTGTGTACCCAATATCCATATTCATACCCATCATAATACTCGAACCCCAAACCTAAACCGGAACCTAGAGCAGGAGCTGGAGCTGGAGCTGGGCTCAGCTTATTTATGTCACAAATATGAGCTGCTGGCTGCTGGCTATGCGCGTTCTACGCAATGCCATGGCTGGTTAACTTGGCTTGGCTGTGTTATAGGTTGCTGCCTGGTTGGCTGGCTAGTTGCCTGGCCAGCTAGCTGGTTGAATGGTTACGCCATCCCTTACCCCCCTCTCTATCTACACCTACACCAATGAACCACCTACTTTTCTCGCCTACTGGTTTGCCACTTTGCATGCATCGCTGCGTGTTTGGCATATTTAACAAATTTTCGCAAAAATAATGTAATGCCCAATACTTCCTCTCTCTCTCTCTCTCTCTACCCCCCCTCGCCAACAACAATCCATCCCTTCAGCTACTGTTGTTGTTGTGGCTGTGGTTTCTATTGCTAGCACAAGGTTGAAGAAGCAACAGCAGCTATACGGGACCGGAAGGGAGCAGAGTTCAATGGTTAACTGGGTAAAATCTAATCAAGCGCTGCGGCCAGCCAGCAGCAAAACTTATCAATAAGCCACAGCAGCAACAGCAGCAACAGCAGCAGCAGCAGCAGCAGCAGGCAGCGATCAGTGAACCCAGCAGCAACGATACTGAAACGCCATATTTAGCCAACTCTCCCCCCACATCCAATTCACCTCATCCCAAAAATATATATCACCTTGGCACCTAATGAAATTTCAGCGCTACATCTGCATTATTAAATTTAATTTTGGGTCGAGCAGCAAACGCAACGCAGCGCATCGAAGAAATTATATTCTGTTCCAGTACTTTTATGCTTTTATTATTATTATTTGGGTTTTTCTTTTATTTTCCAGTTTTCATATTTTTACGTTTTATTTCATTGCTTTTCATTCTTTTCATATTTCTTTTTTTTTTCTTTTTGCGGGGGTTTTCTCTTTTTTGCATATAAAATTTAAATTTTAATCGCAAGCAGCAAAATTTTCATTGGATTTGGCTTTGGATTTGGCGGCGGCGTTGGCTTCAAGTGAACACTGAAGGCACACATGTGGCATGAATGAGGGCAAAAATTTTGGAGCTTCAACTGTAAAGTGGCAAAGCTGCAGCTTTATGTATGCCTCACTGAAGAGGTAAGTACTGTGCTGTGCTGCTATTATTGGGTTCCGGGTCGAGTGGATTTTCCTGTGTTTGTAAGGATAACAACAAATAACACACTGCAGCAGCAGCAGCAGTTCAAGTGGGGCAAAAACGAAATTTTTATTTTATAAATATATCCAGAAAATATATATATCTATATCCCTATAGTTATTATATTTAGTTTTCAAACGTTAACGTTACAAACCCATTCAACAGCTCAATGTACCCCGTCCGTTTGCTGCTCGCTTCAAACAACGCGCCATAAAAAACAAAGAAAAATGAAAATGAAAATTTCAATCTAAAAGCGCATAAAAACTCATGGAAAAATAAACTCAGCTTCTTCTAATGTGAATTTTATATACATACATACAAACATACATATGTATATATATATATATATATATATATATATATATATATTTATATATATTTCTATTCGCGTTTGGTTTAGCAACAACAAAATTCACCCAAAATCTTCCTCTGCTTGCAGCTTGTTGAGGGTTTTGCAGCTTTCTTTCCCTCTATGAGTCTCTCTGTCTCTTTCTTTTTCTGTGGCTCACCCTCTCTATCTATCTCTTTCGTTTTCTTCTGTGGCCAACTCAATGCCATCTTTTGTATAAATTTTTATTATTTTTTTAAGCATTTGGCTTCCACTTGGTAGTCGTCGATTTGCTTGGATAGACAGACACAAAGAGACAGAGAGAGAGAGTAAGAGAGAGATAGAGAAAAAGAATAAGGATGTAGAAGAAGAAAAGTATCCTTTGGCATAACGCCTTGGGCTATATACTCTTGTGCTTTCCCCTTTGTCACTTTCTACTTGTCTCTTTCTCTTCGAATTGCATAAACTTTGGGCCAACGAAATTTACATTTTAATTGCATAGAAAATTTTGTTGTTATTCCTCTGCATTTAAACTATATCCAAAAATATTGAATATCAAGTGAAAACAACTAACTCTATTTAAATATATATATGTATATAATATACATATATCCAATCCATATCAATATATATATATATATATATATATATATATATATATATACATACATATATATCACAGATAATTGCAGGAGTAGTAAGTTTTCGCATAAATTTCCATTATGCCATAAATGCCAACACTTTCGAAGCTCTGTGAATTGTACACCCTAATATACACACACACACACACACTTAAATAATTGAAGACACACACACACACACATATATACCAAATATACATCATGAAAAGATATAAATTCAAACACTATCCCGAAAACGAGCAATTTCAAGAAACTTGCAGACATTTATCACCGAACAACAGCAAGAAAACCTTAACCCCTACCTCGTCTTACCATACACCATACCCCGCCATACCATACCCCACTCCATCTTAAGCATATGGGAGCGAATTGTAGTTCACACAGGTTAATAAATCGATATGACATTTTGAGGCCCCCTTTGGCACACATACGTACAAATATTTATGTATGTTTATGAGCGTGTGTTTGTGTATGTGTATGTGTGTGTGTGTGTGTGTGTGTGGGAGTGTGTTTTCCTATTACAACAACAACAAGCCAATAAAATGAGCCATTCTTTTCTTTATTCAATGCTATGCACAAAAAACTATCACAAGGATAACAGTCAGGCATAACTACCACAGTTACAGCAACAACAACAGCAACAACAACATCAATAACAACAACAATAATAACAACAACAACTACTGGCAACAACAACATCTACTGGCTACATAAATTTTCATGTAAAAGCAATAAAAAGGACATGTTTTCATACATTACTATTCCCACTTTGTTTGTCTCTCTCTCTCTCTCTCTCTCTCTCTCTCTCGCTCTGACTGTCTCTCAATCTATCTCTCTTTAAACAAACAACAGCAACATAATCAAGAGCATAACAATAACGAGGCGAGTCCAAAAATTATTTGCATTTTTACACATTTTGAGGGTCAACCAAAGGACAATAACAAAACAGAACAAAAAAAAAAAATGAATGTCCTGCCTGATGTCCATTATCTGTGGGGTTAAAACTTTTATCCAATGATCGGACAATGCGTATATGTACGTGTGTATGTGTGTGTGTGTGTGTGTAACTGTGATAATGGGTTTCTGTGTCGGAACTTTCAACTTCCTTTATTGCATTTTATGGGGTTCGTTGGGTTCTATACAGTTTTTTTGGAGTTCGTTTAAGGATATTAGAATTTAGACATGTTATAGTCAAGTTTGAGTACTACGATTATGACATTGTTGAGCTATATATGTGTGCGTCTGTGTGTGGGTGTGTGTGTGTGTCATAAGTAGAGCAAGGAACAAGTAGTAAAAGAGGGTAAATAACATCACACCACAGGATATACGCTTGACATGTTTCTCTACTCTGTCTCTCTCGCTCTCTCTCTCTACTTTTATTATCCTTATTATTTTTGCAAGAAAAAAACTTATTGAATTATGCGCAATGCAAAACATGTGATATTTATGCAAATAAAGTTTGGGCTTTTTATTGACAAATGCCACACAGAATTCCAATAAAAGCAGAAAAGGATATTCTTGTTATTGTTGTTGTTGTTATTGATGTCCTGGTTATAAGGAACTTAATGCCAATGGCATATTCTAATGGGATTGTAATAGAAAAGAATTGCGCGTTGCGTATTATTAAAGTGACTTGAATATGCAATAAATTAAGGATATATAAGAAGACATTTAAGGCAAGGACTATGCTTTCACTTGTTACAGTAACCTAAAAGGACATTTGAATTGAAACCATTTAAGGCGCAACTGGAACTGCAACAGCTTCCTTTCACGGCTATCTGCGTTTGATACAAAACGTCATTCACTTGCTCCCTCTTAAGTCACTCATTCGCTCAGTCATTCATTCAGTCAGTCAGTCAGTCAGTCAGTCAGTCAGTCACACCACTGAGTGCCTTTCCGAGTGAGTTGCAGTGTCATTCACTCTCGACG